>JAPKLY010000224.1:727626-758916 GCA_026898435.1 Prunella vulgaris | reverse complement strand
AAATTCAAAATTAATACTAATATTTAAAACAGACGTTTGCATATTGGTTTGAAAAAGTAACTATATTTACAAATTGGTTCATAATATTTGCATAGAAGTATAATTTTTTTTGCGCAGAAGCATATTCTTTTCCTGGATAGAAGCAGTTTGTAATTAGTGTCAATTTTGTGAACCATTCTGTAACTTTTTCTATTTAAAATACTAATAAGTTTTTTCATAAATTCAAGTATTCAATTATAATATCAAAATTAATAAATAAATAAATATTTTTAAAATAATATAATTCATATTTTAGATTTAATTTTTATTTTATATATGAAATGTGAATGTGAATTTTATAAATAAAACAATAATTTGAATAATAGAAAAATTATAGCAATTGATTTAAATAAGAGTTTACAACTTCAATATGTTCCATTGTTGATAGGCGAACAACCTAATTACATAAAGCGCGATCAAGAAAAGATAAGAGTAGGACCCCGATCAAGAATGGATAAGCGCGTTCAGGTTCCATGAATATTAGATGTTTAGAGCATAAAATCAAACATGCTGGGAAGACCATGATAGGGTGCGAACAACTTAGGATAATATCCCTAGAAAAGCTGCTCGCGACCCTCCAACAGAACCGCAAGGAATTAATGCTGAAAGCTGCTCACTCCAGCTGATATAAGGACAATGTCAGACGATGAAATGTCAAAGCTACTCGTTTCCATTACCGTAGAACCTCTAGAAGTGAACAGAACCTCAAGGAATAATGCTGAAAGCTTCCATTTACTAAAATTAGTTTTATGTTGGGATACAATATGAGTTGTTTTGATTCAGATCACAAAATCCTTAGATGAATTGCCTAAGTACAATAGTTCAGGATTGTATGGTTCATGATTAGTCAGGTTAGAGTAGACTTGCTTTATTCATAGGTATTCAGTTCAGGGGGAACGCACTGAAGACTGAAGATTTGATGGAGACTTCCTGAAGATCCAAGTCAGGAAGATATTAATCTTGGAGGTCATAACTCACACTGAAGATCTTTCAAAGACAACTAACCTGAAGCTGAACCCTGAAGATTGGTCCTGAAACTGAAGAGAAGTCAATCCTGAAGACATACCACTGACGGTGATTCTACTAAGCAGTCTAAGCATGCTCAGGTCAGAACCCAGTTAGTGAAGGCGGACGAAACCTGAGTAATCAGGTTGAGTGTCTCTTATGCTGACACTTGTAAATCCTGAGGAAAATGTTACTGACACAATGGGTACTTAGCATTTATGCTAGTCAACTGAGGACAAGAGGAATGTCAGATCTCCCACATAAGACAACATTTAAACCTGAGTTTAAATGCATATCACTCAATGGTTTAATTGTACAATGAAGAATTCTGTCACATCAATAACTAGTCATTTGAAGAACAGCCAGTAATGGCATGACATGTAAGTATGGAGACTGCACATGCATTAAATGCTCCTCAGACCTGCAGGCGGCAGCCAGAAGACTTTCTTCATTTTAGTATGGTGAAAAGTGAACAAGTACACCCTAGACTGCCACCTAACCAAATATAGGAAGATTTGGTAGATCTCCTCCAATGGATCAATTTCAAACCTCATATAAATACAGAAGACCTTGCTCCCATTCAAGGTTACGGAAAATTTCCAAGATTGAAATTAACCAAGATTCCAAGAGCTCAAAGCATATTCAAAGCAACACTATGTAATTTAAATTTTCCTAGTGTTGTGTTAGGAATCCTTCTGTATTTGATTAGAGTGATAACCCTACCCTTAGCATTGTTTAGATTGTAAGGGTTATAACAAAATAGTTGGAAAACCAGAAACTCAAACCCCTCAAGTTTGTGAGTTGGTTGGTGGGAAGGACTGTGACTTGTAAAACACCCAGGAGTTGAATTCCTAAGGAGAGGAAGGAGACTACTCGTGCACCTTGGAACATTAAAATATAAGATCCAATCCTCAGGAGAGAATTGCTCCTGTTTAATCATGCCGTGGACGTAGGAGTTGGTTATCTCCGAACCACGTTAAAAACCCCTTGTGTGTTGATTTATTTACTGTTCAGGATCATAATTGTCATCATCATTAAACTGAGCATTCAACATTATTTTACAAATAAGAGAAACCAATTCTCCTGATCCTGAACCTACGCACTAGCCTTAACCACTATTCTAAGCAATTTAGTAAAAAAGTTTTCAGGACATTAATACAAGTAGAATTTAAGGGATCACACTTCTGCATGTAACTCAGGCTTACTGAGATAACTGTCCAACTAATTAGCTTCTGAAGCGGTCAGTAGGTGGATTATCTCTACTGAGCCTTTTGAGCACAACACTTAGAACTCAATTTATTTGGTTCCTGACTGATCTGTCCCTGCTGTCCATGAGACTATCAGTTCAATGAGCAACTTCAGGATTGTCCTGGCTGAGTTTTGTAAGAGAATTTTCCTAAGGAATTCAGAAAATCTAACATTAATGTATTTCCCCATACACTGATTATACTCATTTCGGGACCAACATGTGGTATCAGAGCAGTGGTTCAAAAGACCATTCACTTTGCATACCAATAGTTTCAGGAGGTGAAACTTTTGGTGGTCTACCTGAACTAGATCTTTGTGTTTCTGAAAACTGCATCAGCATGGCATCCTCATCTAGATGTCTTGAAAACACTCTTCCTAAATTCTCTCTGACTAAAGCAGGATCAATACTAGTTCCACCACCAGGAGCCGAGCCAATGAAGAGGTCCGCACTTACATCTGATCAGATTAAGCAAATCGGACTGGATAATGTTGTTAAGAACATTATAGTCCACACTGTTCCTTGTGAGGATTCAGTACAGCTCATGTATCTGAAGACTGCCAAAGAGATTTGGGATACTCTGGCAGAGATGTGCGAGAGATCCGAGAAGATAAAGGAGAACAAGAGAGATATGGAGATCCAGAAGTTCGAGAGCTTCAGGATGCTTGAAGATGAGACTATTAACCAGATGGAGTCTCGGTTCATCAAGATGATGAACGTACTAGAAACCGTTTGGAAGGAGATTCCCAGGAGGGGGGTATCCTCAAAGGTCCTGAACTGTCTCCCTGAAAGATGGGATACATGAGTTATTATGTTTAAGAATACTCAGGACCTCACAAGCGTTACCACTACTCAGCTCTTCTCTGAGCTGAAGGCTCTTGAATCCAACCTCAATAAGAGGAAGAAGAAAGCTGAGGTCAGTGAAGACGCAACTGACAAGAGGACTCCTGAAAAGGAGAAGAGCCTAGCTCTTAAAGCCACTCCTAAGCCTGGTTCCAGGTCCTTGAAGGAGTTGAGTTAGGATGAGCTTGCGGATGAGTGCAGCCTCATGGCCTGGAGGTTCGAGAAGCTCAACTCTCGCTTCGGAAGGTATAAAAAGTTTTACAATGATAACAGGGACAGGAGAAGATATTCCAACCCCAGGAGTTCGAGCCCCAGGAGGGAGGAAAGAAGCAGTTCTAACTCCATTAGGGAACGTGATGATCCTGAGCACCGAAGGGACGAGAGGAGCTCAGGAAAGATAGATGAACAGGATCTCAGGAGATCCAGCTCCAGACCTGAAAGGAGTTCAGAGAGCAGGAGGAAGCCTGAAGGTAAAAGGTACACTGATTCTAAACCGGGTGCTAGTGATGCAGATCAGTGCTACCATTGCAAGAAGACCGGACATTATCAGTACGATTGTCCGGAGCTTAGTGCCCATAAGTGGGAGGACAGAAGAGTTAAGAGAGATCTAAGAGCGTCAGATTGGAAAGCAATGATCGCTGAGGAATCCTCAGAATCAGATGGCCCAGGATGCAGATCTCCTGATCTCTTCTCAGACGAGGAGTACGATGACATCTGTCTCATGGAAGATGATGAGGTATGTTCTTCTGCCTCTTCTCCTGAACACGCACCTGAGCCTAGCTCAGACTCAGCAAGGGAACTCGACCTTCAACTCTCTTTTGAGTAATTGATGGCCAACTTCTCGAGACTACATGAGATGCATGCTCACATTGTGGACCAGAATGCAAAGCTGAGTGCTGAGAATGATCGCCTTGCTGCGATAGTAAAGTTTCGGGATAACTAATGACGCTCTGATGTCTATGAGACTGAATGAAGAAGTCGAAAGAGTTCAGAATGAAGTCGAACGAGAAAGATCTCTCAGAATTACCCTTACTGAGAGTCTGGCAAAGCAAGAGGACGAGTTGTTCGCACTCAAGACTGTGCGTGATAACCGCTCTACTGAGCTCGAGCACCTGAAAAAAAGAAATGAGTATCTGTCAGAGAAACTAGAGAAGTTGTATCACTCAGCCCAAGAGGTTGAAAGGATAAATATCATCTCCCAGAGAACTGACAGTTCTAAAGTAGGGTTGGGTTACAATCTAGAGACCTCTCAGGGTCAAGAAGGAGCTGCTTCAGGAAGCAGTTCCCAAGTGGTGTTTGTCCCTGCCCAGTCTGATGGCAAAAGGCAAAGGTATTGCCCATCAGGCCAGTGGCTTAGGAAAGGGTAAAAAGCCCGCTGAACCCGTCAGGGAACTGATTGGAAACCTATGCCAAAACCCAAGGAAAAGGCCTAGGCATCCCATCAGGCACCAAGGAATTCAGGTCAGGGTAGACTTCAGGCGCAGCCTAGGGATACTTAGGTCCGGAGGCCTCAGGCGGGGTGCAGGACATATCAGGAGCGTCCAACTTCCAAAATGAGAAGGACAAACCAGGCAGCTCCTGAAGAGCGACGGAATCCTGATTTTGAAAACTCTCAGACCCGACCTCATGTGCCTAGAGGTCAGAGACGAGTTGTCCTTTCCTAGAAAACACCCAGGCTCACTGTACACAGGCCTAAGAGGAACTAGAGACCGGCCCCCAAGAAGAAATCTAGTGCCTTCGCACCTCAGGCTGACACCCATGCACCCTCAACTTCCAAGGCACCAAGGAAGAAGAGCACTGTGTATGTAGATGTTTCAGGGAGATAGGTTTACACTTTTGATGCTATCAGAATTGCTAAACAAATCTGAACTCCGAAGGGTACAACTGACACCATAGGACCCAATACAAGATGGGTACCTGAAGCCTTATTCTTTTCATGTTGCTATGGGCTGCAAGATGAAGGAGGATGATCCAAAGAAGCAAGTCTGGTATCTGGATTCAGGATGTTCAAGGTATATGAATGGCTTCCGTGATCTCCTTCAGGACTACACTGCTCAGGAAGGCCCGCAAATTACCTTTGGTGACAACTCTAAGGGTTTCACCAAAGGGTTTTGTACTCTTATTGTAGGTTCTGTATGTGTTCAGAACGTGTCCTTTGTTGAGGGACTTAGGCATAATCTACTCTCTGTTACTCAGTTCTGTGACAGAGGTCTAACATATGACACGTTAAGGACAAATCTACACTACATGTTTTGATTTCAGGTGTAAAGAGAGGCAACATATACTTTGTTGATTTCAAGCGCAGCTCTCCTGAGACCTGCTTAATTGCTAAAAGTTCTTCGGAACTCAATTGGTTATGGCATAAGCGCCTGAACCACCTGAACTTCAAGATTATTAACAAAAATTTTCGACTCTCTTGTAGTAGGTGATTAGGATCATATTTACATCAATTTGTGCTCATTTTGATATGAATTTCTAGAGTTTTGTATGCATTTTGGGCCTTAATTGTTATCTATTTCATTATTCATCCACTATATTTAATTGTATGAATTAAATTGTAAAAATTAGTATTTTGGTTCAATAATTATTCATTTAATTAATTGAGAAGAAATTACTTTTTTTTTTTTCAAATTAATTCAGCTAAGGGATATTTTGAACAGGGTTAAAAGAGGAATTTCAATTCATGAAAGCAGCCAAGCCAGTGAGCCACCGAGTCTCAAACGGGACCACAACTCTGTTCCAACGCAAGCCCACCTGGAACCAACTCTGATAACTGCTCCTTTCCACCTATTTCCGACTATTAAGCCGTAGTCTTCATCCCGTCGCATCTCGGCCATAGCTTCCAAACCAAGCCGTAACTGCCTCCTATCAGCAACACCAGAATCTCGTGTCAACAGCCCCTGCCAGTCGCACCGATCGGAAACTAAGAACCAGCCGCTGCATCCGACGCCGCACCAGTCGCCATAACTACCTCTGTTTCGAAGCCGTGCTTCTGTCCTGTCTTCGCTGCCGATTTCGCCGAGAAAGCCACACAGTCGTCTTCAATCCACCACTCAAGCTGTAACCGACCCTACCGCCTGCAAATTCCGTCGCTCCGTTCTCTACTGCCCTGAAACTGCTTTACCGTCGCCGATCGAACCAGGCTGTCGCAACTCATTCTGCTAGAGAACAACTGCCCTGCTTCTCTCCTTCGAAGAAGATGATACAAGGTTTGGGTTTCTAATTTTAGAGGCCCACATTCTTAAGTGAAATGAAGGCCCAACTTGATTATTTTCTTTAGCCCATTTCTTTTATGTGAGAAGAAGAAAGCAGGCCCAACAAAACGAATAATTACTTAGGGTATGTTTGTTTTGGGACTAGCACGGATGGACGTAGGACTTTGCGATCACGTCTTTACACGAGTGTGGGATGTAACATCTGGATTTCACATCCCAAACTCAATCCACACCTAAAAAAACCTATTAAACCTATTATTACTCTTTCCAACACAACACTCACAAACCTATTATTATACCTATAAAATCAATCATTATCACACTTTGATTTGACATAAAGTAACATCCAACCCTACTAAAATCTCAAAACAAACACACACTTTTACTATTTATCAAGGTTTTCACATCTCATTATTTCAAAGTCATGACTTCCCACGACTCCCTTAATCCCAAAACAAACATACCCTTAGGGTTTATGAATAATTACTGAGATACTTAGGGTTTTATGAATAATTCTTTTATGAATCATTACCGAGATACTTAGGATTTTAATTTCTATTGATGAATAATTGAGTCATAGTCAAGACAAAACGAGAGTTGAGTGAAAATGATAAGGTTATTTATTTGATAGTAATGGATTCTAGGATTGAGTTAAGGTTCCTATGACATTGAGAGATGCTTAGAAACTGAGAACAAGACTACTAGGGTGTTGAGATATGAATGAGAGTTCTATTTCAGCAGGACATTAATGTCTGGCTTGCTCATTAGATAACCTTTATAAAGGAATTTTAGGCAATTGATTGTAATTGGTACATAACGGAATTCACCCGAAGCATTTCATTATTCATGCACGTCTTAGTTTAGGTTGTTATTTTCATATTCTTGCGTCATTTCAATTTCTGCATTTTAAGTAGTTGTAGTTAGAAACCAAATCCTGCATTTTCATTCTTGTTTATTTGATTTCATAACTCACACACACACCTTAGGATTAGATTGTCTCATTGCTTCCCGTAGATTCGATATTATAACTTGGTCAGCTTACCACTACACGATCCTATACACTTTTAGGAAAGTGCATTTGTGTGCGAACACAAATCGCTAGTCAGTAGGTCTTCCAAATAAAGTTTTTAGCAAGGACCACGTGTGTAGGGCATGTCAGGAAGGCAAACAGACTAAAGCTTCATTCAAGGAGAAAGATGTCTTCTCAACTGACAAAGTGTTTCAGCTCCTACACATGGATCTCTTTGGTCCATTCACTCCGGTCAGCTTTAATGGTAGAAAATATACCCTTGTTGTAATTGATGATTTTTCAGGTATACATGGGTGATTTTCTTGCAAAACAAGAAGGAGACTCAGGTGAAGCTTCCTAAGGTACTCAGGAAACTGATTACGGAACAGGGTCAGAGCATTGTCAAGATCAGATCAGATAGAGGAACTGGATTTATTAACTCCTATATATATATGAATATTGTAATGCAAATGGTATTGCTCATGAAACTTCTACAGCTAGAACTTCTCAGTAGAACGGAGTTGCTGAAAGAAAAAACAGGACCCTGAAAGAAGCTGCCAGGACCATGTTGGTTGAGTCAGGACTGCCCAAGAAGTACTGGGCTGAGGCAATCAATACAGCCTGCTACACTCAGAACCGATCTATGTTGAACAAACAACATGCTCAGACTCCATATGAAATATGGAACAAGAGGAAGCCTCGTATCTCTTATTTCCATATCTTTGGCTTAAGTGTTTCATCCTGAATAATGGGAAAGACCAGCTGAAAACCTTTGATAGCAAATCTAATGAAGGGATAATCTTAGGATATTCCTCAGTTAGTAAAGCTTTCAGGGTCTACAACTGTCGGACTCTTGTTGGAGAGGAAACACCACATGTTGTGTTTGATGAGTCTGCATCAGTGCATATGAAGCAGGTTCCAAGTCCTGACATTGAGGGGGTCACCAAGAGGATGACAAGATTAAGCCTGAAGAAGAATCTTAAACCCAAGATCAAACTCTTGCATGCTCCCATGGGATGTGATGATGATGATGAGGACCAGGACGATGCTCAGGCCAATCCATAGGAAACCACTGCCTCATAGAATGTTGAGTCTCAGACGGAGGCACAGACTCAACAAAAGGGAAGGACTGTCGGTGATGATGCTTCTGCACCTGAGACAGTCCAACACTCAGTGTCCCTGACACTGAGAAATCCTCAGGAAGTGACTCAGTCTGCCATTCTCTTTTTCTCTTTCCTGAATTTAATCCCTTGTTACATACTGACATTTCAAGATCAGGTGAGGGAACTTCAAAAGCTGCCCCAGGCCGAAGAACATGACTATCAGATCACTCAGTAGAGGATATCATAGGAGATATTACTGAGGGAGTCAGGATTATGAGGTTCCATGGCGAGAGTGCTTTGTTCTACTGCTTCCTGTCTGATCAGGAGCCTAAGAACATTGAAGAAGCTCTTGCTGACTCCGCCATGCAGGATGAACTGAATCAGTTCGAGTGGAATCAGGTTTGGGAATTAGTGGAGAGACCTAGGCATCAACATGTCATTGGCACCAAATGGTTTTCAGGAACAAGAGAGATGAGAGAATGTTGTTGTCATGAACAAGGTCAGGCTGGTGGTTAAGGGTTACTCTCAGTCTGAAGGCATAGATTATGATGAGACCTTCACCCCAGTAGCAACATTGGAAGCAATCAGGTTATTCCTGGCATATGAAATTTTCAAGAAATTCAAGGTGTATCAGATGGATATCAAGAGTGCCTTCCTGAATAGTGTATGGAATGAGGAGGTGTATGTGGAGCAAACTCCAGGATTCGTAGTTGGTGATAAGGTCTATCGCCTGAAGAAAGCACTCTATGGACTGAAACAAGCTCCTAGAGCTTGGTATGATACCCTCTCCCAGTTCCTGATAGACAACAGGTTCGTGAAAGGAACAGTGGACAGAACCCTATTCAGGATCACAGAAGGTGAGGACATTCTCTTAGTCCAGATGTATGTTGATGACATAATATTTTGATCACCAAATCTGAAGCTTTGTGAGAAATTCTCCAACCTGATGACTGGTAAATTTGAGATGTCCATGATGGGGAAGATGAATTTCTTTTTAGGTCTACAAGTCAGGCAATCAGACTCAGGAATCATTATCAACCAGTTTAAGTATACTAAGGATTTAATTCAGAAGTTTCGTTGCCAGTTCAACAAGGTTTCAAGAATTCCTATGAATACTAATGAGAAGCTGGATCCTGACAAGGAAGTGATCTCAGTAGACCACACTGAGTATAGGGCACTGATCGGATCACTATTGTACCTGCAAGTCGACCTGATATCACTTATGCAGTAGGAGTTTGTGCGAGATACCAGTCAGATCCCAAAAAGAGTCATCTTGAGAGTGCCAAAAAGATACTAAAATACCTTAAAGGTACTGTCAATTTAAGACTTTGGTACCCCTCAAATGAGAACCTAGAACTGACAGGTTATTCTGATTCTGATTACGGAGGCTGTCAGATTGATAGAAAATCAACCACAGGCACATGTCAGTTTCTAGGGAGCAAATTGATCTGTGGGTTTTCCAAGAAACAAACCAGTGTTGCAATGTCCACTACTGAAGCCGAGTATATGGCGACAGGAAGTTGTTGTGCTCAGATCCTTTAGTTGAGACAACAACTGAGAGACTACCAAGTAATTACTACTAAAGTCCCAATTTATTGTAACAACAATAGTGCCCATCTCTCAGAACCTAGTGTTACACACAAGGTGTAAGCACGTGGACATCAGGCATCACTTTATAAGAGATCATGTTGAGAAGAAAGTTATCAGGATGTTGAGGATCCCTACTGATAAGTAGAGGGCTGACATCCTGACTAAGGCTCTGCCTAAAACCATGTTTGTTGAGCTATCAGTAGAGTTAGGACTTCTTGACCCATTAGTAGAGAACTCAGTATGAGTTTCAGTTTAGAATGAACAAGTGGTGTCAGGAAGGATGATTAACTCAGGATCCATAAGAGTTCAGAGAGAGAATGATGGCTTTCAGGAGGAACTGACATCAGGAGAAAGATCTTAGGATCAGTTTGATAAGGATTCAGGACACAGACCTCAGGACTTGTTATCCTGATCATTCACAAGTGGTATCAGTCAAATTACTATATTTGACTGACTGGTATGGATCCTGAAACCTTTCGTATTTTCTTGAATGTCAAACATCACATCATCACGGGTTTTCTAACTTAAATCCTCAGCCATTCATTTAATTTTCAGTTATTATTTAATGCAATTATTTGAAATAAATCAAACATACCCTGACATTACATTTAATGCATTTTTACTTTACGCATGAGCGGGAATAGTTTCCAATAAAATTCAAATGATTATGCTTTTTGAATATGAAAGGGCACAAATTTCATACAAAAAATCACACGATTATCACCTTTCGATCTGAACCATTGAATCTCAAAGGTTTTAAATCTGAACCGTCCTTTAAAACTGAAAATTGGTTATAAATAGAGAAGGTTTATCACTGTGCATCCTTTGCGCACTCATATATCTTACTCTCTATATCTTCCTGCAATTAACCTTCTTTATCTTAAAGCTTCAAGCACTCAACAATGGCGACCACTGGAACATCTTCCTCCAAGCAATTCTTTGAAGAGCTTCAAACCTTGAAGAAGTCCATTTCCTATGAAGCTGTGGCCGACTTCTCGTCATCAAAGTCCAAGGATGTGGAGTCCATTCACACTTTCTGCACACAGGCCGGAATTCTGGATTGGGTGACTAAGAGGCCATCCAAGCTCAGCCCATCACGGGTGGCTGCCTTCTATGTGCGAATGAAGAAAGACAAGGATGGAGAGTGGAAATCGACTGTTCCACTCAGTCATTCCAAGAAGGTGGCAGGAAAAAATGTGATCGAGAGGCGGTGGGTCACGATCAAGCTCAGGGACATGATAAAACAAATATATGATCTACCTCACTCTACTCCAGACAAATAGTTGGAGCTGCCCACTGACTTTGGGATAGGAAAGGAGCAGGAATTTCTGAACAAAATCCTGATCGTACCAGAGGTGTTCAACTCTAAGATGCACAAGAAACTTCTTAGGCCCAAGTACATATTGTTCTTCGAAGTAGTGGTTCACAGCGTAATGTGCTGCGTGGGAGGTACTGAGCAGATCTCCCACCCAAAGATCCAGATGATGATGGCCGTCAGGGAGTTCCCTAAACTGGACTGGGAAGAGTATTTCCTTCAGAAAGTGGTGGAGGAACTGAAGTTGGTCAGGAAGGAAGACGGAAAGATTGTCTTCAAGAAGGCCTTGCATTTCGGAACCCGTCTGTTCCTGATACTTCAGACTCTATCGTTTAGGGATGTGGATGGTCAGAAGTTCACCAACCTTCCTTCAAAGCTGACTCTCTTTAGGAATGAAGCTGACGTAGCAAGGAGGCTTAATCCTCCAGAAGTGACAAGGAAGAAGGGAGAGAAAGCTGCGTCAGCTTCTGAGCCGACTGAAGTGGCCAAGAAAACCATGCGAGCACCTAAGGCCAAAGCTCAGAAGGTGACCATGCTGGTCAATGAGCCCACTGATGAGGAGGTGGAATCCGAAGAAGAAGTTGAGCAGGAGAAAACTCAGATATCTGTAGCTCAGAAGAGAGCTCAGATATATATTGCTCAGGAAGCAGCAGCTACTCAGGCTCCACATCAGGATGAGCAAGACTTGGCTGATGTTGAAGTCATGGAGGTTATGGAGTCAGTGAGGACTCTGGAGGTGGAGACTACTGAGGTTGCTCAGTGTGAGCCTCTGTAGGAGGAAGCTTAGTAGGAGCTAAGAATTGAAGAAGTCCAGGAGGGGGCTCAGGTGAAACCTACTCAACCCGGTCTCAGGAGAAGGCTCAACCTCCCCACTCTGAAGGATGCGTCTTAAAAGATGATATGTTTGGTCCTTCAGAATCTAAGGAGGATGACAAATGGAGGTTTCCGGTTCCTGACCTGGATCAATTGACTGACTTTGAATTGATCGCCCGAAATCAGGCTTCCATATTTATATCTCAGCACCAGCCCAATCTCACTGGGGTATTCCAGGAGGAAGTGATCCAACTCTGAACATATGCACTGACGAGAAGAGCCACCTATCCGGAGATGGCTGTCCAGATTAAAAAGAAGAGATGGAAAGCCCTTCAGACTGAGGAAGTGGTCCTGTTCGATGCCTTCGGGATAGGGAGCTTCACTCAGCTCCTGAAGATAGAGGACTTCATCCGTACCGTCAAGGTGAGGATTCTGGAGGAGGGTACATCTGCACCGGAAGTCAGGGCAAATGAGACTGTAAAGGCTCCTGAGGTGGAGGTTGAAGCTGAGAAGGCCTCGGAGCAGGTCAGGATGGAGTTAGTGGAGGTTGAGGAGAAGGATGGTGCAGATCAGGAGATAGCTGCACTGGCCGATGAAGCACCTACTTGGACGGTAGATGCTGAGGCTCCCCGAAAGGTCCAGAAGAAAATGAGAGGCCAATGGGTTAATTCAGTAGAACGTGTCCACTCCAATATCTTCAGGAGCCTGAATGCTCATGAATCTGGCCTAAGACGATTCTCTGCCTTTGCTGATAACATCCATAACAGGGTCGAGAACATGTATACTGAAGTAACTAATTCTTTTCAGATGATCAACACTAAGCATGGAGTTGAGCTGGCAACCATCAGATCACAGGGTGAGGAACAAACTGAAAAAGTCCTTGAAGCCTGCAGAAAAATGATTATCAAAGCTCTTGCCGGTTAGGAGACCAAGATCAGGGAGGTTGCCCTTGAGGTCTCCACTGCTGAGGATCGGAATTCAGAAGCATGAAGGTTAGAGGAAGAAGCCCGGAGCAAGAGAGTTACCGATCTCAAGCTCGAAATCAGCACGTTACAGACATCTCAGGCCTCTCACCAAAAGGATATTCAGAACCTGCAATCTGAGCAGGTGATTCAGGGTGAAAGGATTGCCAACTCAGAGAAGAAGGTAGCCATCCTGAATGACAGAGCTACTTTTTTTAGAATCTCCCTGGCCGATTTGGAAAAGAGGCATGATGATGATGATGCCAAAAAAAAAGGGAAAGGAAGAAGAAGAAGAAGAAGGCTATCAGAAGGGAAACAAAAGCTGCTGACAAGAAGAGGAATGAGTCTGCTTCCGGAACACCCTCTGAAACTACTGCTTCTGAATCTACTGCTCCTCGGAAGAAGCTGAAGCAAGCCAAGGTCGATGGTCTATATAAGGAGTTGGAGGAGGGTCTTCACCCTGAGGTTGCTCTGACCAAAAGAAGCAAGGCTGAAAGACTGGCCCTTGAAGCAAAAATGACAACCATTTCTTAGGGCACTCAAATCCAAATACTGAAGGATGGATTACTTGAAGGAACTGATCCTGAAGTAAAAGAAGTCTGCAGCATAAGGTTCGAGGAAGAAGGCACCCAGCCTTGGGCCACTCATTTGGGAGCATGTGGATCACTTCGTGCCCAAGGAACTGAACGAGAAGTGGATCCCCCTAAAGAATGAATGCGTGGACCTTTACTTTGTGGTCGGGATCTGGAATGATTGCCCGGAGGACAAGGAGACAGTCCTCCACAACTGGATGTTGCTGGAGCATCCTGAGATCTGGGCTGAGATCACTAGATTCGCTGACAAGAAGGGTGTCGAGGTCAAGGCCCCGGACAACATTAAATATCCACCTCCAATGCTCGGACTCTCTCATCAGCTGAACAGACCAACCATTCAGGAGGAGATCGGTCGGATAGCAAGGGCGACTGACTCTCTGAAGGATGAAATGAGGATGGATGCTATACTCCTACGCGTGCTGAACAAGTACGGGATTCCATTAGAGCAGTGGGAGGTTTAGCATTGTATAGTTGTTCAGGAATTTCAATGTAATAGTTTCAGGATCTTTGTACTCATTTTCAAACATTAATGAGACTTATTACATTCTTGAGATCAACAACTCGTTGTCTCCAGATTTTTCTTTCTGCACCTTATCAAGAATTGTACTGACCCTTTTCTGTTTTCATCTTATAGACTAAGTACCTCAAAGTGATAGAGGTTACTGTATTGAACTTACACTGATCCTTTATCAGTTGATTGTATAGATGGTTAAGGAATTAAACAAGGGTTTTGGCATCATCAAAAAGGGGAAAATTGTTGGGATACAATCTGTGTTGTTTTGATTCAGATCCCAAAACCCTTAGATGAATTGCCTAAGTACAATAGTTAAGGATTAGTCAGGTTAGAGTAGACTTGTTTTATTCCTAGGTATTTAGTTCAGGGGGAAGACACTGAAGACTAAAGATTTGATGGAGACGTCCTGAAGATCCAAGTCAGGAAGATGTTAATCATGAAGGTCAGAAGTCACACTAAAGATCATTCAAAGACAACTGACCTGAAGCTGAAACCTGAAGAACCTGAAGATCGGTTCTGAAGCTGAAGAGAAGTCAATCCTGAAGACATACCACTGACGGTGATTCTACTGAGCAGTCTAAGCATGCTCAGGTCAGAACCCAGTTAGTGAAGGCGGATGAAACCTGAAAAATCATGATCTAATTTACATCCTGCAGTGCTTCATGAATATTTGTAGGTTCTGATGATGAGAGGAATATAGCAAACATTACCTCATGAATTTGTCTTCTAGTCTTCACATTATCTGATAGGTTTCCAATTACATGCTCAGGGGTGATCTTTTAACCATATCAAGTCTGGTTCAAGTCTTTTATCATTATTCTGTGCAGTTGTAGATTCACCTACTGCAGACTCACCAAGTCTTGTTGTTGGTGTGTTACTTCTATTAGAACATTCTCATAGACTTGTTCTTCCATCTTTAGCCATAAGACAGATAAGGGATTCTTCATCTGAATCAGTTGAGTCAGTGTCTTCCAAATCTGCATCTGACTTTTGAGAAGAAGAGGGAGCTTCTACCTGGTTTTTATCAAACTCTGAAAGAAGAGCTCTAATTCTCTCCTTGTCAAACCTTTTCTTCTTTTCTTTTCTAACTTTCTTTTTCTCATCTGTATACTTCTCTACCTTGGGGTATGGACAGTCTTTGATGTAGTGTCCTGACTTTCTGCAATTGTAACACAGATAAGTTGAGTTAGGTGTTGTAGGTTTCAACTTTCCTTCTTCTTTTGGTGTGTACTGCTTCTTCTTGGTCCACTTCTCAAACTTCTTGAGCTGCTTTATAAAAATAGCCAAGTCTTCTTCATCAGAATCTGCAGCTACATGGTTGTCAGCTACTAGAGCTGTGACCTTCGAACTGTCAGGTTCTTTTCTTCTACTTATGTCAAATTCATAAGCCTTCAAGTCTGAAAAGAGTTCAAAGGTGGATATCTTAGATAAATCCTTTGATTCTCTCATGGCAATCACTTTCATGTCCCATTCTAAAGGTAAACCTCTAAGAACTTTCATGTTCATTTCTCTCTATGAGTATTCTTTACCAAGTGAATCTAACTCATTGAGTATCTCAATGAATCTTGATTCAAACTTCTCAAGAACTTCTCCAGATTTCATTTTAAAGTTCTCAAATTTTTGCACTGCTATCATGAGTTTGTTTTCATTGATTTGTTCAGTTCCTTCACAAATCATTTCTAACTTTTCATATATCTTATGCAGTCTTGCAGTTTTTGATCTTGCTAAACATAATTTTATCCAAAGAATGATAAATAGTGTTCTTTGCAACATTGTCAAGATTAGACATTCTCTTGTCATCCTCTATCCATTCCTTCTAGGTTTGGGGATGATCTGAGCTAGTCCAGTTGACTGATCAGCTGTAGTGTTAACCTTCTCAATGGTTACAGGACCATCTTCAATGATTGACCATATTTTATCATTGATTGCAGACAGATGTGCTTGCATCCAGATCTTCCATTCATCATAGTCTTCTGTGGAGAATATAGGAACCTTGGATTTCACCATTTTTTGAGCCATGCAAGTATGCATGTGTTTTTCAAAAATAAAAAGGATCTAGCTGGGTACTGATCAAAGTAGTGGCAAGCCAACTGCTCTGATACCACTTGTTGGTCCATTAAGTGGTAAAGGTCTAGGGGGTGAATAGACCTTTAAAACAAAACAAACAAATTACAAACTTTTTCAAAAGCGGGTTTTATAACCTTACAGTTGCATTCTAAAAGATTAAAATAAGGAGTCTACAAGAATTTTGGACTACAAAGGTTACAACTATAGACTATAGAAGTTTACAGCTGCAAAGTTAGAAAAACTTTGCAAAATAAAACTTTCAAATTGTAGAAAAGATCAGAGGGGTTTTCACACTTAAGAGCGTATTAAAAAACCTCTAATGTGCAGCAGAAATAAAGTGTGTGTGTGTGTGTGTTAATGAAAAATAATATGAACTATTTCAACTTAACAACTGAGTGACTTAAAAAGTCTACAGCTGTAGAGTTCAGTTCCTTCGTGAAAAACACAAAGTTTTATGCAGTATTTTAAAACGAATGATGAATGTAAAAAGAATTTAAATATGCAGAACACAAAGTAAATAAGTAAATAAAATAAAGCAGTAAATAAACAAGATTTATAGTGGTTCAGAGTCTATGAATAAGACCTCCTACATCCACTGTTACACAACTCAAGTGCCAAATTCACTAAGAAATGATCACTAAGATCAATACTAGTAATTTCCCCTCAGAACTAGATTCACTCAGATTTCTATTCTAAGTAAGAGAATACTCTAACATATTCACAGAGAATACAAACTCACACAGAGTTTCAAAGATAAAAACCTCACAAAGAGATTTCTACAACTTTCTAAGAAATTCTAACCAACTATCATATGAATTACAAAGAATATGAAACTCATAAAAACTCTCAGAATATTGTTGGATGTAGACTTGCTCAGATTGAATGCTCTGGTTGTTGTTATTGTTTTATCTGAATTCTTCCTCTATTTATAGATGAAGAGGTGTGTCTTATCCGTTGGAGAATTCAAATTTGAATTCTGGGTAAGGCTCCTCTTTCTCTCTATAAGCCTTGCATGTGTGAAGTGGTCCTCCTTCTTCACACAGAATAATACTGGTTGTACTATTTGTCTTTATCTTCAGAATTCTGGTTTGACTTTGAATTAATCTTCATTAAACATCCAGATTCTTCATGATGAATACATCCTTAAGTACTCTCTAGTGAGTGCATAATTGCTTCACTAATTTGAGTTATAAGGGTCTTGATAATCTTCTTTAATCTTAATCTTGTACTTCATTCTTCAAACAGTCTTCTCAGCTGTAGGTTTCCTTAAACATTACAACTGCAACTTCCTGCAAATTTGAAACTAGTTGTAGGAATAATATTACAGTTGCAAGGTCTTTTCTAGATGTAGGTTGAACAACTATACAGCTGTAGACTTTCCTTTTTTACAACTATAATTTCCTTAGCCATCAAACTTACAAAATATATTAGTAACAATTCAATAAGATATATGTTTTACACACATCAAAATCTAATCAAAACAAGGTTCTAACACACCCCTTGCACCTATCCATCCAGTCATTTGGACAACTTACCGTGGAGTTTCTCTCACATTTCTCCGGGTACGGAACTTTACTTTGTGGATGAACATGAATTTTTACCCATCATGCACATGTAGGGTTCATGACAGGTACGAGTTTTTAACTCTCCCCATTGTTATTTATATAGTTTATAATAAAAAGCCACTCTATTTTAAATTGACGTTTTAATATAATTAAAGGTAATTTCTCAATAATCATAATTTTCCAATAGTCATTTTAAAATGATATTTTAAAATAATGCACTTAAATTATACAATGCAGTTGTCAGTTAACGTACAATCTATGCATATATAATAACAAAATATTGGGCCAGATTTGGCCCAATAAATTGTTACTAATTTTTTTATTAAGTTCAAGAATTATATATATATATATATATATATATAGAATTTTTTAAATGATAGAGTTTTTTCATCTTTTTCTAGAGGTATAAATTCCATTTCTTGCATCTATATATTTATTTATCTTGTGTATTTTCTATTTATATTATTAATTTTTAAAGATAAAAACTTATATAGAAATTTCTACCGTAGAAATTTCCAAAAATAGATTTTAAAAAAAAACTCCACGTGCGCCTTAATTAACCAACTCCGTGCCCACGGAACTTCCCTCACACACGCCAGGTAATTAGTTAGTCTATGTTAGTATTGTTATTTTTTAAGCCCATGTTGTTAAACCCATATAGTAATATTAATTTTTAATTATTATATATTTAAAAAAATAATTAAATAATATTATATAATAAATTTAAAATTTTTCTTTTAATTTATATTAGTATAGTAACACACATTTGCCCATACAGTAACACACATTTGCCCATATAGTAACATAAACTTAAGAGCAAATATGTGTTACTATCTTATAAAATATTGTTATTTTACATATATTCATTTATTTTTATAGAATTAATAATTTTTCACATAATGCAAGAGCAAAATGTGTATTTCTATAAGAACAAATATTGATATTTACAAATGTATATATTTTTATAGAAATAATTATTTTTTTCATATAATAACATATGTATTACAAGAAACAATATACATAGATTTAAAGGGATGATGAATAAATTAAGAAACACATATTTATTCTCCGAAAAATATATTTTGCCCATATAGTAACACACATTTGCACATATAGTAACACAAACTAGGAGACAAATGTGTGTTACTATTTTATAAAATGTTATTATTTTACATATATTCATTTGTTTTTATAGAATAAATCATTTTACACATACTGCAAGAGCAAAATGTGTGTTACTATAAGAACAAATATTGATTATTCACAAATATTTATTTATTTTAATAAAAATAATTATTTTTTCATATAATAACATGTGTATTACATGAAATAATATACCTAGACTTAAAGGGATGATGAATAAATTAAGAAACATAAATTTATTCTCATAAAAATATATTTTGTCCTTACAGTAACACACATTTACCAATATAGTAACACAAGTTGGAAGATAAATGTGTGTTACTATTAGAGCAAATGTATGTTACTGTAAAATTAAATGTGTGTTACTGCAAAATTATATGTATGTTACTATATGTATAAATATTTATTTTTAATATAATATTAAATAAATAATTTTTAATCAACATATTAATTTAAAAAAAATAAACAATAAAATAAACTTAAAAAAATTGCCAATGCTACTGTACGCGTTGGGTTAGAGGGTGGGGGAAATTAGTTAATTATATTTTATTGGTGTTGGGTTAGGGGGTGGGGGAAAAATTAGTTAATAGCATGGGGTTTGAGTTAGTATGGATTTGGGCCTGGGAGTAATTTGATATTCGTGTGAGAATAGTGTAAATATTTGGCGCGTGTTTGTTTTTTTTATTTTATCTATATTTAGTAATTTCTATACAAGTGTTTCTTTTTTTTAAATGAGCAAATTCAAGTAACATATGTATTTAATATATCAATATAATTTTTGTAGTAGATTATGTGAATATAGTTCATGATATGAGTTACATTCTAATTATTTATACTTTTGATAAAAAAAATTGACATGTTAAATATTTTTTTAAGACTTGATACACTAAAATTAAATATTATAACATTGTATATTTTTTATATTATATATATTTAATTCAAATAAAAAATTATTGTTGATATTTTTAAATAATAATACTCCCCCCGTCCCAAAAGACATTGCATACTTTCTATTTTGGTATGTCCCATAAAAAGTTTGCATGCCTAAAAGTGGAAATCTTTTATTAAACTTTACTCTCACAATACACATATAATATTCATAAAAGAGCAACACTTGTGTTTTTTGTACTTTTCAAGTAACTATAAAGAAAATATGTATTTCTGCAAGTATAAATATGTGTTACTTAATTTATTTTTTATTCTCTTTGTTGATTTATGTTAATAATATATTTTTTTGCTCCCAGGTATGTTACAATTTTGGCAAAGGCGTGTTACAATTAGGCAAAATCTGTGTTACTAATTCTTAAAAAAATTAATTTTTTGTACTTTTCAAGTAACTATAAAGAAAATATGTATTTCTGCAAGTATAAATATGTGTTATTTAATTTATTTTTTATTCTCTTTGTTGATTTATGTTAATAATATATTTTTTCGCTCCCAGGTATGTTACAATTTGGGCAAAGACGTGTTACAATTAGACAAAATCTGTGTTACTAATTCTTAAAAAATTAATTTTTTATACTTTTCAAGTAACTATAAAGAAAATATGTATTTCTGCAAGTATAAATATGTGTTACTTAATTTATTTTTTATTTTCTTTGTTGATTTATGTTAATAATATGTTATTCATGCACTTAATACATCATTTAATACCTTATATATGTTATATAAAATATAATATATATTTTTATAAGGATAAATAAATGTTTGTGCATACAGTAACACACATTTGATCTTGCAGTAACACACATTTACTCTAATTGTAACACACATTTACTATAATTGTAACATACATTTGCAGTAACACACATTTACTCTAATTGTAACACACATTTACTCAAGATGTAACACACATTTGCAGTAACACAAATTTACTCCAAGTGTAACATAAATTTGCAGTAATACATATTTACTCTAATTGTAATACATATTTGTTCCTCAATTTGTGTTATTATATGAGCATATATGTGCTACTATATGATAAAATGTATTTTTATTAAGAATAAATATGTGTTACACATACAATGTAACATATACATGTGTTACATTGCATGAAAAATATTTACTTCTACAATAATAAATGAATATGTGTAGAAAACAACATTTAATCTGGTTGTAACACACGTTTTGCCTTAAAGTAACATGCATTTACCCCAATTGTAATATGCCTAGGAGCGAAAATCACAAGCTAAGCGAATTTTGGAAAAAAAATACTCAAATTCGACTCGACCCGGTTTAGACCCGCGAATTTTCAAAAGTGAATATTTCTACGGATCTTAGATCCGTAGAAATTTGTATATAAGTGTTTGTCTTCATAAAAATGTACTTATTATATCTCTTTCTTAAACTGCGTGCCCAAAAGACACCGCAATGTCTTCTGGGACGGAGGTAGTATAATATTATTGACATCACTACTAATGATGAGATTCTTAATATGTATAATCAAATATTTGATATTTCAAAATTTTTAAATAATTTCATGATAATTTATTGAATATTTTTTTCTTGAGTATAATACTCACAGTAATTACTTCGTGCATAACAATTTTTATTTCACGCAGTAACACATACTTTGGCGTGTAGTGCTAGTTCATATACTGTGTAGTGTTAGTTTATATAGAGTGTGTTATTAGTTCATATATAATGTGGTTTTAGTTCAACTATTGTGGAATATTACATGTGGTGTTAATTTATACTCCCCATCCACAAAAATTAGTCTACCTTGGCAATCACGATTATTAAGAAAAGTAGATGTTGATGTGTAAAAGTGAGTGTATTAATATAAAAAAATATTTAATTATTTAAAAAATATTTAATGTGATGTGTAAAAGTAAGTATATGTGTACAAAAATGAAAATAATGGTTGTAAGTTTTCTATTTTAGGGTCAGTGGACCATTTATTGTGGACGACTGTTTAAGGCAATGTGGATCATTTATCGTGGACGGGAGGAATATATAGTATTATATATATTTTATATTTACAATGCAAATGTGATATATTAGTTTTTAGGGTTAATCCTATAAAAACACACCATATTTTACTCAACTTTCAATTTAATCATGAACTTTACGATTATAATTAAAAAACACAACTTTTAAAAAAATTCAATTTGATACATACTTTTCATCTCCGACTGGCAATTGATGATGTATCTCGCCGGAGTGTATTTAGAAATTTAGACCTCCATTTGAGATTTTTCAGAATTTGGTATGATTTTGAGCAATTATACTAGGGTATTTAAGTGTTTTTTCAAGTGTTTTGTAAATCTAATATTGAATGCTACAAACATATACGAACATTTTTCCATTTTACAGCTAGAAAATATTTTTAAATAAAAAGTATTGTTATTTTATATATATGAATATGATGTATGGTGTGCAAATTAAAAAAATAAAAATATAATTAAATGTGTGTACGTCAGTATGATAAACTTTCACGCACTCCGATGATATATTTTATCGATTGTCTATCGAAAAAAAAACATGTATCGAATTAATTTTCTTTTTAAAAATCGGGCCTTTTAATAATAATCGTCTCAAATGAGGAGTTCGGTGATCACGTAAGCTAGCCCAACTGATTTAAAAACCATTTTTAGTTGAATGTTTTCTTGATCAATGATCAAAGAACCCTTTAAAAAATTTTTTTTAGGCTACTAGATAACGTCTCTCTCTCTCTCTCTCTCTTTCTCTTCTCGTGAACTAATGAGCAGATTCACTTTCAGTATGATGAGTTTTATCGAATTTGATTTGTCCAATAGCATTTTCAGTCGGACAAAAGCATTTTCAATCGATAGCAACAAACCCTTATGGCCACCAGTGTTTTTCAGCGTCCGTTTTTCATCTGGGCTTTCAAATATGCTGTTCAATTTTTGCATTTGCTTCCACAATGCTATGGTGCTAATCTGGTGTTCCTGCACCAAAAGAATGTAAGTCTAAAATTTATGAAGGCAGAGGTGAAATATTGTTCTTTTTCTGAAATTTCTAAACCAGTTTTGTTTTCATATTAATTTTAGAATTAAGATGACTCAAACTAAATTTTTTACAGTTTATCGTTCTATATTATCCTTTCTTTGGTTCCAATTTCACACGATTGCTGAAAATATAACGTTTTACATCTCTAATATAGTCTTCTGTGGGGAATATCTATCTTGCATAACCTGTAAACCTACCATCTCACCAGCTTATCAAATTTAGGCGGTTTTTGAAGTTGTTTGAGATCTTGATTGTCTTAAAAACTGATGTATTCATTTAAGAGGAAATTGATTTCAGAAGTATCCCCAAAGATATTTTTACCTTAATTGCAATACCATTTTTAAACTATCCAGGTTACTCAAAATTTTATGGGACAATGGTAAAGAAACAGAATTTGCTTGAAGAAAATAGATTATTCTGTCACAGCTGATTATGTTTGTACATGTACCGCTTAGTGGCGTGAGTGTACACCCATTATTTCGAACAATGCATTATCAAAAGAGCCTGAATGGTTTGCCCGGAACAGTTTGTGCTGACTATGAGCGACTTCCTTTGCTTCACGAAGTTGGTTTGTTTACCTTGTCTTGGCTAATTTGATGCTATTTACAAAGTAAGTTTGCTGATTTATTATAATATTTACATAGGGAAAGGGCAGTGTGGATACTTTGGCATGGAGCATATTGGCAAAGCAAACCCACAATACCTCTGGATGAACATTGGTGAAACAAGATATTCTTTTTTTTTTTTGTCTTTGTATTCTTTTGTAGCATGCATGTGGAGTTGTTTCTGTACAATCATCAAGTATCAGTTTTTCTATATATGTCAGATTATCTGTTGTATACCTTTGACAAAAGAGTGACCTTATAAAAGGCAACCTTGATCCTGTTTTCGAATGAAATCAACAGAGAGTATGATGTTTCTCCAACTCACTTGATTTCCACAAGGAGTTTCCAGGTAACGCAAACCTACACCTAAAGTTTATGAATTTTCGTATGTTTTTCCCATTATATGTATTGCTGAAAGTCTGATGGCAATGGAAGAATCTAAAGTACGTCTTGGTATAGAATCTTATTAATAACTCAGTATCCGATTCCGGGAAAAAGTAAGTGCCAGAATATAACTACCATCAAAAGTCAGCTGGTGAAAATTTTAAAATCTTCCTGTAGCTTAATTTCTTTCCGTGAGGATGGAATCCAAACTAATAATCATGTCTATCTCTGGTCTTTCCTGTATTCTTTTTCATTTAAGGGTACTTTGGAAGCTTTGAGGAGAAAGCTCCCACATTCTCATCGCTTCATAACTATAGATGCAGCTCCATATTGTTGATTTGGATCCCAGCTTGTATTTGTTAGTAAAATTTTGTTCCAGTTATCATTTCTATGAAGAGGTGGCAGGCTAGCATTGGTCCAGTTAGTGTTAAGTGCCGTAGCAGTTAATTACTTGTCCTTATCTAGGATCGCGAAAGGAATATCAGATTCTATAAAGAGTATCAAGATTGCCACTCATTTGAAGTTTGTGAATTTTTCAAATATGTCTGATATAGAGAAACATTGGACTTATGTGTTGTAGCATTCTTGGTCTGTTTCGTAAGGATCTCTCATCCCTTGTACTTTTTGTTTTTTAGGTATGATGGCTGAAGAATGATGAGCATGAAGTCTCAAACTAAAGTAGAGAAAAGGAAACTAATGGAAATGATGTGCTGCAGGTACGGTGAAAACTTTGAGGTGTCATTTCCTGAGAAATTAATGCATATCTTCTCATGCATTTTGAGTTTGTTTACTGTCAATGGTAACACTCATTGTCCTACCTAGTATTTATCAGCTAAAGGAACATTCACATTTTCTAGACGTCGTCCAGATTGCGACGTGCTGTTATGTGTCTTGAGAAAACAGTTTTAATGAATTTGAAATATCTATTATGGAACTAGAATATGAATTTTCGTATGAAATTTAATAAGATATCCCTGAGTCTGCACAAGGATTTTTAGGAAAAGTTGTATTTCCTTATATAACACGTGGCCCTTGCTAAGTGAGTGATTATATCATTCTATTTATGGATTTAACCATAATAAATATTTTGGGCATAGAATAATTAATATTAATTATTTTGCTTATCTATTGCATGTACTACAAGATTTTCTTACCAATTGTTGTAATCATTATCATTAGTTAATATTCTATTTTGGGCCTGTGAAAAAGGTTGCAATGGAATAAGAAAATATTTTGAAAATTGATTTTCGTTTTTATTCTTCATACCTTGTAATATGGAAGCTAAATTTAATTCTTTTCCTTATCAAATTTGGATTCCATTGTATTATCTATTTTACAGGTGTCACTTGAAACCATTGCAATGTACTAATCTCGAGGCCCTTTTAAAACTGCATATAATCCAGTGATGCCAGCTGTACACCCATATTTGAATTGTGCATAAATTTGAGAAGGCTTTTGATATCAGTCTCGTCAATTCTTCATCTTCTCTCCTAAGGTCTAGGGTTTAGATCATCACATTCATTGTTAAGAAAAATATTTCTTCTGAGGTAAGCCTTTAGATCTATCAGTTACTCTACTTCTCTGGAAGCATCAGCTTATCTATTGCTGTGGAGATTTATAGCTCTGTAGCTTTGTTGATTAAGTAAGTATAATCTTTGATCGTAGCTAAAATCAACCCAAAATTGTTTAGTTGTTCCATCCCTGGTTTTCGTCTATTGTTAACAAAAAAGAGTAGATTCTTTTTCCCTGAATAGATTTTTTTAAATATTGTTTAATTCAACAGTTAATAGGGATTATTATTTATTTTAATTGTCTTTCAGAAAATATATCAAAATACCTTCCTCTTGATATTTATTGTTTGCTGTTATAATTACAATGTGAAGGATAATTTGATAATATGTTTTAAGGCAATTTGTTTGACATGAATGAGATTGAGATATTCAAATTTTCTTGTTTATCAATTACATATTCTTTCTCAGTTTGTTAATTAAATTCTTTAGATTTAGCTGCAGAAATGTGATAAATCAGTAAACTCTTTACGGGTTAGATTTTTTAGTAGGGGTATCATATATGAAAACTAATAGAGATGCACATGTTACTTTAAAAAAAAAATCTAGCAATAAATGAATGCATTAGGGGAGGCTGGGGAAATTGACACACATAGACATAGCCATAGGGGTAGTAGCACACTGTACTTGGAATGCACGTCTTAATAGTTTTTTTGCTTCAACTTCTGATTTCTTCTACCATTTGAATTGGGCTTCTCTTACATTAATTCACTTGTAAGTTGTAATTTTCACTGAAGAATTTATATTTTAGTTCCCATGATTGTGATTAATGGTAATGGTGCATGTGCATGTTCAGTAACACCTACTTGGACTTCTTGATGGTTTTGCTTGAATTGCTGACATGTTGTACAATTCTAATGGGGTTTCTCCTACCCTAAATTCAATTATTGTTTTCACTAATATAGAAACCAGGGTTGAAGGAAAAAGGGAAGGTGCACATTAAGCAGTTCTTTATGCATCTTCTGTTTCCGTTTTTATATTTGATACACATTGTCATATATTAAGTCTTTATATATATGTTGAGTCTTCTATTTAATTGAAGACTCAACATATGTATAAAGACTTAATATATGACAATGTGTATCAATATTCTTCAGTGATGCTTCTATATGTCCATAATGCTTTCCCTTCTATTGAGAGGGTTATAATTCTGATGATCAGTTTTTTCCATTTCCTCTTGTAGCCATGGCTGGTAAGCACTCTAAGGGAAAAGGAAAATCTAAGTCAAAGACAAACCAAAAGAAGCCCGAAACAATTGATTCTGAGGTTGATCAATCACAAATTTCAAACAAAGCCCATAGAATGGGGACTTCGAAGGGAATTATTCCTGAGTCACTGACCCAGAAGGTAGGTAGTTATACAGAAAGTGAACTGGAGCAGTTCCTTTATTTAAAGCTTGAAGATGCATACGCCAAAGCGAGAAATTGGTTGTTGTCGAAAGGGTATGGAGTGGAAGACATAGAAAGAGCGATCTTACATGGTAGGCATTTTCCTGGTCCACTAGATCAACTAATAAACTATATTTTAACCAATTCAGTTACTTTTATTGAACAAAAACCTGTGGAGGCAAAAGGAGAAGCTTTCAAGGACGTACATGAGTTATATAAGACCATGGTAGAAACTCTGGTTGGCTTGGTCTTGCACGCTGAACCACAATTGAAATTGCAAAGAGCAGATGCCATTTGGCTTCTTTTGGTCAGGAGTTGGGGTCGTTTTCCTTCAACCACCAATACTTCTCATCTGCGTAGTATTTTGGCTGGTGTAAAAGACGCTAGTGCCCCTGATTCATCTTCTGCCGTTGAGAAAGTGCCCTCTGAATTGAATATCTCATCGTTATCAAAAAAGGTGAGGATTTTGGAAAGAATCAATTCCAGACCTGCATTAGTGTCTCAGTTAAGACAGAATATCCCTATTCTTGTGGACACTATACAGGAGGAGATTGGTGCTTCAGTTATTGAGCAACAGGATCTTGAAGACGGTAGAGGTGGAATAAAACAAGGTTCAGATATTTTGGACTCAGATTTTCTCAGATACTTTGACGAAGAACGCCTCAACATCACCAGATGGCTGGAAAGCTGTCCTAATGATCCCAAATCTGCAATTATTGTTGACATGATGATAAACATAAAAAACCTTCAGGAAAAGGTTAATGTGAACAAAGACTGGGCTCAGCGAAAAGTGAGAGATTCAGCGAAAAGGTTGAGTAAAGATTTACTGGAACTTAGGATTTTAAAGATGGAGAAGGTGGACGCACAATACTGGAAAGATGAGAAGCTCCGTGCTGAAGAATCATGCAGGCTAATGCTCAGGGAGGTTGAGTTTTCTCTAAAAAGTTTGAATTGCGAAGTAAGGTTTATGGAAGAAAGAGTTGATACTCTGGAGATTACCAATGCTAAAAATAGGGCAGAAACTGCAGCAATCAAGCTGAGTGCATCTGAGAACGAAGGCAATTTGAATGATGTTCTGAATAAAGAAAGGAGATATAAGAAAATGGTTTCCAACATTGAAAAACAGACTTTATCTGTCAGAGTACAGTGTGATAAAGAGATTCAGAGCGTGCTGCAGCTACAACAAGAGGATTCTGAGGCCGACAAGGAAACTGGGGAATCTGAGGTACGTAATTTTGTTGAATTCAATCTATTAACCATATTTTCTTAAGCTAATTACCTTCTTAACATACTTTTATACACAGTTTTTTTCGTCCCTCCATTTCAATTATTTCCTATATTATACTTTCCAAAATCTTCGCACTATCCTATTGATTATGCTGCTTACTTACCTTCTTAAGAAATTCATTTGCATGTTGATACACACCTTATAATTAATTATTACTATTATTATTGTTTGTGAATAATCTATGTTTAAATAGCCCGTGGGCCTTATAACTTAGGGCTTAAGTTAGCGCTAAGGTTTAAGTCTAGTTTAGTTTGAGTCCCATTTGAGTTAGGGTTATCGTTCGATCATTATAGCTGGGCAACTTTGGCTGTGGCAGAGATCTTTATTGTATGTTTTCTTGTAGCTGAACTCTACTACATGAGAACCATTTTTTGGCAGTTTATCATTGTGTCTCCCTTGATTTGTTGTTAAACTGCTTGCTGAGCCCTCCCCTTTTCTCAAGTATTTTATGGCTTACTAGATAACAAATACCTGTATGAAATTTGTGAAGAACATTTAAAAATATGGCTAAATGGTGGCAGTGTGATTTGAACTTATATCTATCATTTGGATGGTTTTGTTGCTCTTGAATGTTCAACTCATCTTAAAAAATTAACTTGTCGGGGTTGATCGTTATTTATCTTTTGAAAGGATAAAATGAAAAGAAAAGAGAAACAAATCTATATTTGGGCTTCCCAAGGTTAGGTGGTGTTCACTTTATATACATGGTTGTGTGTTTTTTTGCACGTGAAGTGAACAAATCTACATGGATGTGTTTTCTTTGCACGCGGAGTGCTCATTCACTTTATTTGCGTTGCTCCCAAATTGATTCGGTATTTAATTTTAATAATTTATTCTATGCTTTCCATATGTATTACGGGGAGAACAATGTTGTACCATAAATTTAGTTAAAAGTATGCTACATATTGAGGGGTGGTTGGAAAATTAACCGCTTTATTCTAACTTGCACACATGATTGATTTGATTTTTTATATTATGTTAATTCCGGTATAGAAATGCAAATGCTTAATGAGTTATTTGTATGTTTGAAGTTGATTAACTATTGTTTATACACTTGTTCTTCTTATTTACACTATAGGGTAAATGGAGGCATGAAATAGTGCAGAAAGAGCACGTGCTTGCTCTTTTGGCAGAAGAGACAACAAATGCTGCTAAGCATAAGGCCAGCTTGAAAGCGCAGTTGGTTCAATTGCGCCAAGAAGTCAATGCTGAAAGCCAACTGAAAAAGGACGAGCATTTGAGGCTTGAAAACGAGTTGTCTTGTGTTCGTCTGCCTCATCAATTGTCCCACATATCATTGGAGGGCAACAATTTCTTATACGACAGGGGAGATCAGGTAACATCATCCTCCTCTGGTCATTGGAAATGCATATTTTGCCTGTACAATGATGTCTGCATTGTACTGTTGCCGTGCACCCACCAAGTGCTGTGTGCTCATTGTTATGAAGATCAATTCAACATGGTGGATGGTCGCTGCCCTTATTGTCATACTGAGATTCAACAAGGCATTAAGGTGTTCGGTCGTAGTTCCTAGTTTAGGTCTCCCTTACTCTGAGTGTTGTGAGGGGCTTAGGTATTAGTAATTTGATTTTCTAAGATTCTTATATATAGAATTAATGTTGAATCATCATTTTTTTACTGCAACTTTAATATGTTGAATATACATTTTATATGATTATTATTTCTTTTGTGCAACAAGTTGATTTTAAAATGCACTTCAGTTACATGGTATGCATGTTGCACAAGAGATTTATTTTTATTATTTTGAAGCTAGTTTTAAGATTTATTCTTAAATTAGCATAAAGATTCCAGCTTTTTAAATGTGCTGAATTAGTACCAAATCTCTTGTGCATTAGGTACATCTAGAGCGGGCAAACGGGCCGGACCGGTCCAGCCCAGACCATCGGGCCAACTGACATTCACGGGCCGGGTTGGGGTCGGCCCATTTTTTTAGTCGGGCCTATAAAAATTGAGCCCAGCCCAACCTAGCCCATGGGCTAACGGGCCAGTCCGGCTCATTTTTTTTAAAATAATAATTTTAAAATTATATTATAATCACTGTTGCACTATTATTAACTCACACTTTACAATTCACAAACTAACAAAACAAATATAAAGTAGAACTAAAACCACAAATTCATACATAAATTAAAAAGAAACAAAGATCATTACTCATAGTCATAGTGTTCTAATATAATAAAAGCAGTTCATAAGTTCATATTTTTAATTCTATTATTTTAAAATGTATTTAATTTTAATTATATTATTTTAAAATGAATTTAATTATATTATTTTTTTAAAATAAATTTTATTTCATCGGGCCAAACTGGCCAGCCCGGGGCCCACCAGGCCGGGCCAAAATGGCCCAACTTTTTTGGGCCACTATTTTTTCAGCCCAGCCCTTACATCAGGTAGGCCGGGCCGGGCGAAATTGCCAGCTCTAGGTACATCATATGCATATCAAAGGTGCAGAAGTCAGAAATCGATAATCGGTGTTTTATGTCCGCTGTCTATTTTTTATATTTAAAAAAAAAAATAGATTTAGGCCACCTAGGGCTGTCTACAGGGCGCCTTGGCCTAAAAATGCCTAAAATTGCGATTTTGCAAAAACTTGGATTGAGAGTTGGTTGCCTAGCGCCTAGGCGACAGCCTAACCTGATTTTTATGCATCATTGGGGGGTATATAAGACCTTGACTTAGAGTTATTTTTTAGTGTTTTAGAATGTGTACAGTGTACATACAATATTTTTGTGTTTTGTGTTTTCTGCTTTTATATATATATAAAAAAGTACGAGCATCTGAGGCTTGAAAATGAGTTGTCTAGTGTTCGTCTGCCTCATCATTTGTCCCACATATCATTGGAGGGCAACGATTTCTTATACGACAGGGGAGATCAGGTAACATCATCCTCCTCTGGTCATAGGAAATGTGTATTTTGCCTGGCCAATGATGTCTGCATTGTATTGTTGCCGTGAACCCACCAAGTGTTGTTTTGCTCATTTATCTGAAGAGAAATTCAACATGGTGGATGGTCGCTGCCCTTATTGTCATACTGAGACTCAA
>JAPKLY010000224.1:674212-722802 GCA_026898435.1 Prunella vulgaris | reverse complement strand
TTTCTTTATTCCAATTGATTTCAAACAATCATTGTTGACTCAACAATAGCACATAACGATTAAAAAGTTGAGTTCTTTCTTATCTGATAAAAGAAAAGGAAAAAAGAACATACGGTGTAGATTGCCCTTTCAAATCGATGAAAAATTGCAAGTTTCCATTGTTTAAAGCTTTAATCGTCCGAAAGTAACTAGATTTGACACACTAACTTGAAAATCTTCAGCCTTCTCTTTTTCCCCCCAAATGTCGATGCCAATGGATGAGAAGGATATAACGGAAAATTTGTAAAATAAATAACGCTATCAAATCCATTTTGAAGAAAGGGAAAGTAGATTTTATTTATTAAACCACAAGGGGGTCTCGCACAATTTTCAAATCATAGGGGGATTTGGCGCAACATTTTAAAACCACGAGGGGGTTTTGTGCAATTTACCCATGAAATTTGTGAAGAACATTTAAAAATATGGCCAAATGTATACTTTCACTCATTTATGGTATTTTTATGAGTAGGTGGTGGTGAGATTTGAACTTATATCTATCATTTGGATGGTTTTGTTGGCTCTTGAATGTTCAACTCATCTTAAAAAGTTAATTTGTCGGGGTTGATCATTATTTATCTTTTGAAAGGACAAAAAGAAAAGAAAAGAGAAATAAATCTATGTTTGGGCTTCCCATGGTGAAGTAGTGTTCACTTTATATACATGGTTGTTTGTTTTTTGCACGTGAATTGAAAAATCTACATGGATGTGCGTACTCTGCACGTGAATTGTTCATTCACTTTATTTGTGTAGCTCCCAAATTGATTTTGTATTTAATTTTAATAGTATATTTCTATCTAACAAATACAAGATGTTTTTCTTATGTATTACGGGGACAACAATGTTGTTCTATAAATTTAATTAAAAGTATGTTGCATACTAAGGGGTGCTTGGAAAACTTAACTACTTTGTTTTAACTTGCACACATGATTGATTTGATTTGGTATTTTATATTAATTCCGGTATAGAAATGCAAATGTTTAATGAGTTACTTGTATGTTTAAAGTTTGATTAAATATTGTGTATATATTTATTCTTCTTATTTGCACTACAAGGTAAATTGAGGTATGAAATAGTGGAAAAAAAAGAGTACGTGTGTGCTCTTTTGGCAGAAGAGAGAACAAAGGAAACTATGCGTAAGGCCAGCTTGAGAGCACAGTTGGTTAAATTGCGCCAAGAATTCACTGCCAAAAGCCAACTGAAAATGGACGAGCATCAGAGGCTTGAAGATGAGTTGTCTCGTCTTCGTCTGCCTCATTAACTGTCCCACATATCATTGGAGGGTAGCAATTTCTTATACGACAGGGGATCAGGTAACATCATCCTTCTCTAGTCATTGGAAATAGGGGTGGTCATTCGGTTATTTCAGTCGGTTCGGTTCTATTTTGGACCGAACCAAAATAACCAAAAAAAATTTATACGAACCGAACCGAATTAAATCTTGGACCAAAACCGGATCGAACCAAATTATTTTGGTTAGGCCAATTCGGTCTATTCGGTCCAAATTAATTTTAAAATAAAAAATATATATATTTCATCAAAATAAATATTATACATCATATTATCATTAAATTTAGTTCGATACTATTAAATTAAAGAAGTACTATGTAAATTTGATCAATGTTTAAATAAAAACAATATAAATTTGAGTAATGTTTAAATAAATACAATACAATTAAGTTCACAACATTAATTTAATAAAGTTCACCATAATTCAAGGTTTTACACTGTATTAGGGATTACATTTTATTTTTAAAATATTATATATATATATATAATATTAAAAATTTTAATTAAAATTCGGTCTATTCGGTTCTAATGGTCCAAATCCGAACCGAACCGAATAGACCAAGATTTTTAAATTTTAGAATAAAAAACCAAACCGAAATTTTTAGGACTGAACCGAATGAACCAAATTTCATCGGTTCAGTTCGGTTTTTTTATTTTTTTTATTTTATGAACACCCCTAATTGGAAATGCATATTTTTTCTAGACAATATGTCTGCATTGTGCTGTTGTCGTGCACCCACCAAGTGCTATGTGTGCATTGTTATGAAGAGAAATGCAACACGGTGGATGGTCGCTGCCCTTATTGTGATACTGAGATTCAACGAGGCATTAAGGTGTTTGGTCATAGTTCCTAGTTTAGGTCTCTCTACCTCTTAGCGTTGAATGATGATTCAATATTTAGTCTATCTGTAATAATCAAATCTCATCACTACGCTAAGAGGTAGGGAGACCTATACTAGGAACTTGGCCAAAAACCTTGATGCCTCGCTAAATCTCAATATGACATAGGGGCAGCAGTTGACCACCGTGTTGCATTTCTTTTCATAACACACGCATAGTACTTGGTGGATGCACGACAACAACACTATGCACACATCATTGTCCAGGAAAAATATGCACTTCCAATAACCAGAGGAGGAGGATCTTACCTGATCCCCTCCGCCTTCCCGTCATATAAGAAATCATTACCCTCCAATGATATGTGGGACAATTGATGAGGCAGGCGGAGACAAAACAACTCGTCTTGAAGCCTTAGATGCTCACCCTTCTTCAGTTGGCCTTTTTATATTAAATTCTTGGGCAATTTAACCAACTGCTTTTTCGAGCTACCCTTACGCTTAGTTGCCTTTGTTGTGTATTTTGCCAAAAGAACAAGGACAAGCTCTTTTTCCACACGTTATCATATTATTGATAAATTAATTTGAACCAAACTTACCCTAAATAATAAGATTTGACAAATAATAATTTTAAAAAAACGTGCGACATAGGTTCACATTAACTACTTACTTAAAATGTATCAAACAAAAAAATTAATCAAACTCTTAAAAGAACACATTCCTAGAAATATTTTCTAAGTTTAATTTTTTCCATTAACATATAATTTTTATGGTGTTTTATTTTTCACAAAAAATTGGAAATAATCAATTGTTCGATATATTGTGGACCAAAAAAAATAAAAATATATGTTTTAAATTTGAGAAGTGTACGCCGAAAGTTTAGTTCAGCTCAATTATATTAGTGAGCTCTGTTATTTTTGTTCACCTGATGTGCAAAATATTGTGCTTTCGTCCTATGAAAATGGTCGAACATTTTACTTTTGCTCCATCATAATGACTAAACAATCATTTTTTTTACCACCCTAATTGTCCTTTGTTTGACTGTCACGCAAATTAAAGTGAATATTTTCGATAACTTTTAACTTAGAACTTCAAATATTTTCTTTTCAATTATCTAAACTTTAGTTCCAAAATATAAATACACATTCCAATCATTTCAATCAATGTTTTAAATAGTGGATGAATTTAGCAAAAATTTATGTGTAATCATTATCTAAATAACCATGTGAAAATGATACAAACTCAAATCCGACATAAAATGCACAAATTAATATAAATCGTACACAACAAAGTATTATAGCTCATATGCTTATAGTTTCACTTCCTACATCTCGAGGTTATAGGTTTGAGTTTATGTTTGCAAAAATAAAAAATTATACATACAAAAATATATGCATTCAAATTGCACCCACATACAGAAAGTAAGACATACATATTGCACTTACACTCTACACATGCTCAAACACTATAAAATAACTCAAAGTTAAGGTCTTATATACACATGATGTACCCAATGTACAAGAGATTTCGTACTAGTTTGGCACATTTAAAAAGCCAGATTCTTTGTACTAATTTAAACACAAATCTTAAAACTAGCTTCTGAAAAATAGAGTAAATCTCCATGTACACCGTGACACTCAAGTGTATTTATTAATTTATTTCATATAAGAAATAATAATTATATAAGATGTATATTTGACATATCGAAGTTGCAGTACAAGAAACGATGATTCAATATTAATTAATTCTATATGTAAAAATTTTAGAAGATCAAATTCCTAATATCAAAGCCCATCGCCATGCGGGAGGCCTGAACTAGGAACTATGGCCAAAAATCTTGATGCCTCATTGAATCTCAATATGACAATTAATAGGAGCAGTAACCATCCACCACGTTGCATTTCTCTTCATAACAACAGGTGCATTGCGACAATAGCATAACGCGCGCAGACATCATTGTCCAGGTAAAATATATATGCACTTTTAATGCCAGAAGAGGATGATGTTATCTAATCCCCAGCCTCCATCATATAAGAAATAGTTGTCCTCCAATGATATATATGTGGCACAATTGATGAGGCGGTGGAGACGAGACAACCCGTCTTCAAGTCTCAGATGCACGTCCATTTTCAGTTGGCTTTTGGTATTGAATTCTTAGCGCAATTTTACCAAGTGCACTTTCAAGCTTGACATATATACGCATAGTTGTCTCTTCTGTATTTACCCTATATATAGTGCAAATAAGAAGAATAAAAATATATAAATAATATTTAATCAAACTTCAAACATACAAGTAAGCATTTGCATTTCTATACAGGAATTAGTATATATAAAATATCAAATCAAATCACATGTGCAAATTAAAACAAACATGTTAATTTTGCCAAGCACCCCTCAATATGTAACATATTTTTAATTAAGTTTATGAAACAACATTATTGTCCCCGTAATACGTAAGGAAAGCAAGCATTTTGTATCTGCTAGAAATGAACTTTTAAAATTAAATACAGGATGAATTTGGGAACCATACAAATTAAGTGAACAGGCACTTTGCATGCGCAGACATGTAGCTTTGTTCACTTCGCGTGCAAAAGACAAGCAACTATGTAAATAAATTGAACAACCATTTCACCTTGGAAGTCCAAACATAAATTTTTTTCTCTTCTCTTTTTTATTTTATCATTTTAAAAGAAAATTAACAATCAACCCCAATAAGATAACTTTTTAAGATAAGTTGAACATTCAAGAGGCAGCAAACTCATCCAAATGATAGATATAAGTTCATCAAATCTCACCACTATCAGGCCACTTATAAAAATATCGTAAATAAATGAAACTATACATTTGCCCAGATTTTTAAATGTTCTTCACAAATTTCATCCGGTTTGTATGTTATCATAGTAAGCCATAAATTGCATGAGAGAAGGGAAGGCTCAACAAGCAGTTTAATGGTGATTTTATTGTTAGTGTTTTACTCGAATTTTAAATGTAAAAAATTAAAAAGTAATTTTTGATTGAGTAATAATGAAATTATTATTGAAGAGAAATAATCATAGGAGAAAATATAATTAATTAGAATGAAATAATGATTAATTTATTAAAAAATGTGCAACATAGGTTCACATTAACTGCAACATTTAAATGTATTAAACACTAAATTAATATAATTAAATACTTAAAAGAACACATTCCTAGAAATACTTTATAATTTTAATTTGTTCTATTAAAATATAATTTATTTTTTGTATTGTTTTGGTGTTTTACTTTTCATACAAATTTAAAAATATAATCAATTGTTCGATAGTATATTATTGACAAAAAATAATAGAAATATGTTTTTTAAATTAAGAAGTTTACGATGAAATTTTAGTTCAATTTGATCGTGTTAGTGAGATATTTTATTTTTGTTTCACTGAAGTGCAACACATTGCACTTTCGTCCTATGAAAATGGTTGAATATTTTACTTTTATTCCATTAAAATGATTCAACAATTATTTCGACCACCTTAATCTATTAATTGTCAGACCTAGTCGAACAAAATGAATATTTACGATAAGTTTTAACCTATAACTTAAAATCTTCGCTTTTCAATCATCTATACATTAATTCTAAAAACATAAATTCACATATCAATTATTTCAATAAATTTTTTAAATAGTGGATGCAATAGCAAAATTCTATGTGTCAATCATTATCTAAATAACCATATGAAAATAATACAAACTCAAATCTCACATAAAATGCGCAAATTGTACACAACAAAATGGTACAGCTCAGATACTTAGAGTCCCACTACCTTCATCTCAAAGTTATAGGTGTAATAACAATTATTGTGTAAAATAATAAAAAATATATTATTAACACTTGAAATTGATATACAATGATTTATTGAATTTCGAGTTCTCTCTCTAGCTATGATAATCTGATTCTCCTTCAACTTTGACTCGGCTTTGGTCTGATTTTGACTTTAACTTGGGCTTGACTTGTAACGCTTAATCCAAGGACGCTTAAGTCTTTTTTTGGATCGAGTGTTGGTCTTTGGAAGATTTTGATGAAGAACGTCTTGAATTTGGCGAAGAACGATCTTCAAATCTTCAAGGTACTCCTGGATCGAAGTGTGTTTGCGGATGAACTTGATGAAGAACGCTTTGAAGACAGTAATGAACACTTGTTGTCTTCGAGATGTTCTTGAACGAGAAACGTCTGATCAGAGGGATGGAGCTCCTTGTTTCTGATCGAAGGATGTTTCTGGCTGGATTTGGCGAGGAACGGTTGAAGACTGCGAAGAACGCTTGATGATCTTGAAAGTGTTTTTCAAGAAAAACGTCTGATCGGAGGGATTTGGCCTCTTGTCTTGGATCAAACGGTGTTTCTGGAGGGTTTTGACGAAGAAAGACTTGAATCTTCGAAGAACTTCTTCAGATTTGGTGAAGAAGACTTGAATCTTCGAAGAGCTGGATCGATGGATCTTCTTAGCTCACAGTTTTGCTCGTCGAGAGGATTACTACTATTCGTTCGTTGCTCGTCGTCTTCGTTGGGTGTGGACCACTTCAAATGAACATGAAGAACCTTCCTTATCTGCACTGACACGTGGCACAGTCTGGTTGGCTGATGCTGATTTGATTGACAGGATTTACGAATCAACCAAATTTAACTTGATTGATTTCCGTCGTCTTCATAAATAGGACAAATCAACCATTTATTGTCATTTACGAGTGCCGGGAGACTCGTAATTTAATAACGATTTGTATCGTGTACAATAAATATCAATTTACTATTTAATTAGAGAATTAATTTGATAAATCCTCAAAATTAAAAATAGTAATATATGTTGATATTTATTTAATTTATACATGTGTCATTATTTAAAAGGGTGCAATTTTTACATGCTTACAAATGCCCCTCGTGCTTTATTCACGGTCATATTTGGAGAGTGAATTAAGCACGAGCCGGATTTGAAGAGTTGATTTCATTTTTTATGGAATAAACAGAAATTTGGCCAACAATGGAAAGAAATAATGTCAATTCCTTTTCTTAAGCATCCAAATCCTTCCACCAAAAAGAGGGTCAACTTTGTTTCTTTGCATCAGCATATTAGACAGATTTATAGGATTTGCAACAGGGAGGACACACTTGCAGAGGTAATTTCTTATTCCAGACTGTGACCGATTCGTGTGGGTAGAACCGGCGGTGGCGATTTGTGATTTGGGCAATCGTCGACTTCAATTGCAGACGGCACGGCTGGGAACGCTAAACAATTTTAACTGATGCAGATGGGAGACTGTTGCGGTTACAGGATTTCAGCGGCAGAGGCAGATGGGCGCACAGGCAGAACATTCGCGGTTTCCATGGCAATTCCAGCGGCGGTTTGAAGCAGTTCCCGGGCACGCGGCGGCGTTGATTCTATGCGCGATTCCGGCGGGCCCGATTTGAAGAGCAAGGCGCGGCAGCTTGTGCAAACGGAGGTGTGTAGTTTTGCGACAGCTCTCCCAGCGGCGATTCAGTGGCACATCTCAACCGGTGATGGTGGAGGTGCAGATTTCAATCTCCGACGAGGCTCAATCGACGAAGTAGGCGTCTTGACTGGTTTCAGATGGCGGCATTCTCCAGCAACAATAGCAATTCCAGATTCAGCGGTCGTGAGATAGCGTTTGGCGGGCATGAAGCTGATTTCAGATCTGTGGCAGGTGGGTTTCATTGAAGAGTGAAGGCACCAGTTTTTTTTACGGCAATTTGAAGATTTCAGAATGGAGAAAGGGATGGCGACGGCTCAATTTTCGGCAGCAATTGGCGGGCTCGATTTCCAGATCTGCGGCAGTTTTTTGGAGTTCCGTCAGCATGAGGCGGAGGGCAGTCATCAGCGGCGGTCTCGGATTGCAACTTTATGCGCGATTTTTCTGCTGAGTTCGGAATTTCGGGCATAATTGAAACACTGTTCGATCTCCGGCGATGGACCAGGCAGCAGAGTTTCCGGCATAATTGGCGGCGCAAAGGGCGGCGATTTCTGTTTTAGCAGGGGCGGTACGATTCGTGGCAAATCTCTTGGCACAATCGGCGGAATTTGGGGCTTTGACTGAACCGATTTGCAGAATATGACGAACATAGTCAACTTCAGACTTTGGACTCGGAATTGATTTTTGGAATTGGGCTTGCTGAAAAATAATGAGTCACGATATTTTTCCCCCAATTATTAAGTACTTCACCCCACTTACTTTTCTATATTCAAATATAAATTTTAAGAAAGAAATACCCTTTTGTATAATTATTTAAATTAAAAACGGATCAATTCACCCCCAATAATTGTTCACATCACAACACTCCCTCACCATCCATGAAAGCCGGAATCCTCCATAGCCATGGAAACAAAAACCTGCAACTCCCGCAAACCACCTGGAAAGAAGAAATTGATGCCTCTGCTTCCAGATCCATTCACTCGCGCCCATAGTCACTGCACATCTCCATTGTCGGCGATTGCTCGCGTCGCCAATCCACACACAGCTGCTCACAACCACTGCGTCCGCCATAGCCGTCGCCTACCGTCTGCAACGCCACTATAAGCCGCCGGAAATCGCCCTGAATTCGCAGGACCACTGTTCGAAAATTTATCATAAACATTTCAGTAACGTTCGAAGAAAAAAATCGAACAACTCAACTATGTTCGACACTCAGCAACCGAACGATCATTATTCGGAAACAAATTTCAAACAATTCAACTTTGTTCGAGACATATCAACCGAACAAATATCATACGTTCAAAAAAAAATCGAACAAAAATCCAATATTCGATAGACCAGATCCGAACAAAAACAACGAAAATTTCTTAGCTCCTTCAGTAGCCAATGTGTTTATCAATCCATTGCTAGATCTGAGCATTCCCAGAGAATAGTACACCGGAACTTCGTGGAAGAGGAGGAGCGAAGTTTTCCCCTCGGCGGTTAGGTTTTTGTACCTGCAATTCAATCCCCAAATTCGTCAATTAGAAATTAGAGAGAGAGAAACAGAGTCTGAATTTACCTAGGCATGAATGCTTTGAGCGAATCATCGGTGATATTGACGTATCCTGGCCTGGAAGAGGGAGTAGGTGGTGGTGGAGCCCTTAGTGTTCTGGTGGAGCTTTAATTCAAATTTTTCCTAAAAATACAATGAAATGGGATGTACCTTTATCCATTTTCAGTTCGGTGTGGTCTCCGGAGCTCTCTCCGGGCGTCGTCCAACTCGAATCTCCGGTGGTGCTCTCTCCGATGAGACGGGTTCAATTTCTCCGGTGTGTGGGACGGTTTTTGGGGGGTGAAGTTATAACTTGTATCCTTAATTATTAAGAATTTGGGTAGTTGTTGAAAATGGTGGGGTGAAATAATCTATTAAGGTGGTGAACTGAAAATAGGGGTGAAGTACTCAATAATTGGGGGGAAAGTATCCGTGTCAAAAAATAATCCTTCAAAATTGGGCCTCTTTTGACAAGCATGATATGGGCTTCTAAATCCAACATGAACTTGGGGCATAAAGGATTGAAATTTTAATTAAATTGGACTTTGAGCTTTAATTAAAGAAATTCCAATAGATGGAATGGACTTAAAATTAAATTGGCCCATTAAATTTAAATAATCATAGGGACTTTTAGAAATTATATTTCTAACCAATTTAAATTATTTAAATATAATTTTGCCCCTAGAATTTTCTCTTTTGTCAATTTTGACCCTCATCTTTTGGTCTTGTAGTTTTATCCTTCAACTCCAAACATTGTTTTCTTCAAGACTTCAAAGCTTACATCTCGAGTCCGCCACCTGATTATACTTAACGATAAGCACCAGCCAATGGATCATCTTCAACATTGAACATCAACTGCCACTTGATTATTCCTCAACATCGAGCTCAATCGTCACTTGATCATCTTCATCAGCAAGCTCAACCGCCACTTGATCATCTTCATCAGCAAGCTCAACCGCCAATTGATCATCTACATCAGCGAGCTCAATCGCCAATTGCTCATCCTCATCAGCGAGCTCAACCGCCACTTGATCATTCTCATCAACGAGCTCAATCGCCAATTGTTCATCCTCATCAGCAAGCTCAATCGCCAATTGGTCATCCTCATCAACGAGCTCAACCGCCACTTGATCATCCTCATCAGTGACCTCAACCGCCACTTGATCATTTTCATCAGTGAGCTCAACCACCACTTGATCATAAGCATCAAACAGTGGACGAGGGAATTATCTCATATCGAAGAGTGGTCTCAAGAGGTATCATCATCCAAATCATCCAAAGTGTGGTCTTAAAGGCAGCAAATCATGAAGATTCTGATTCAAGTAACGAGGAGTCTCTGCCAACACTAGGACAATGCATCATTTGAACAAGAGATGATGGACGGCCCTTTAAAGTTTGTTGGTGATATGCAGCAAGCAATGGCACAGACCCTCAAGCCTGGATGTGGCATCTGAGCGATCAAAGTATCAACAGAGCAATTAACATCACAACATCAAGCTTGGCGTGACCGCTATGAAGGGTGCATTGGATGGCTCGTGAGCAGTGGAGAGCAACTCAACAGAGAAGTAGCTTTAAAGCTTCGAAGTAGAGTGCCACACTTCGACCTTCATTGCTGACGGTAGAGAAGAGAAGCACGAGACCCATACAGTATCATGCAAGCAGCTTGACTATGATATGATGCCATTCCGCAGCTGCTTTGAGCGAAGGCGAGCTTGATGGACTTGATGCGGATTTGGTAGCCCAGGCAGAATATGCGACTTCTTGACGATTCCAAACAGCAAGGTGGGATTTGGCTCGAACTTTGCATGATCCATCGATGTGAGCCACGAAGCAAAGAGCTTGCACTTGTAGGGCTTAGTCGTCAAGGGCACGAGCATTCAACAGCTTTGCAACAAAGTGATGGGCCTAAGCATGCATCAGCTTTGCAACAGGAGACACAACATGATAGCTTTGAGCAAGCATGCAAATTTCTAACCACGAGAGTGGATGTTGGCGGGGAAGAGCACACAAGTGTTAGCGATACGGGCGCTGCTTTAGGGTGCACGAGGCTGGCAACTAGGCAGGCATCGGGCAGTTGATGACAGCGAGGGAGCAACTCGATGAGCTAATAGGAAGAAGAAGATGTTGTCTGTGAAGCTGGAGCAGCAACAACGATCTCTTCAGAGTGCCCAAGACAAGACTTGAACTGCTACAGAGAGCATCTTTATCATCAACAAGATCCCAGTTTGGAGAGTGCCCATAGAAGAAAGCTTGAAGAAGTCCCAATTGGAGCTAGAGGCTGTTTTGAAAGAATTAGAGAACATAAATCCTTATACTTTGTATAGATTGATAGCATGCCCTTGTACTTTGCTTTGCTTCATTGTAATCAACTCCATTTTCTTTATCAATGAAACTTCATCAACTACTTGCATTTGAGCTTCTATGTCGTCTTTATTGTTTTCAACATCTCATTAAGCATACAAACTTAAACGAGATAATTGAAACATGACTGGACTTAGAGACTTCTAAGTTGCATACGTACCCCTATAAGATGATCAAGCAATAACGTAGTTCAAAAGAAATCCCATTTAATTTGGGGGGTGCATAAACAGTTTATACTCATGTGGGCTTGGAGTGACGTACAGTTTAAACTCGTGAGGCAAGGAGATATGATTTGAAGATAGTTTATACTCGTATCAAGGATTCTTCAATTCGTAAACAGTTTAGTCTCGTGTCAAGGAGATTTGATTTGGATTTGATAGACAGTTTATACTCGTATCAAAGAGTAGCCCAAACTGTTTAGGCTCGTGTCGAGGAGCATTGACTTGGGAATTTGATAGACAGTTTATACTCGTATCAGGGAGTAGTCCAAACAGTTTAGGCTCGTGTCGAGGAGCATTGACTTGGGCATTTGATAGACAGTTTATACTCGTATCAGGGAGTTTTCCAAACAGTTACTGAGGAGCATTGACTTGGGCATTTGATAGACAGTTTATACTCGTATCAGGGAGTAGTCCAGACAGTTTATGCTCTTGCTGAGGAGCATTGACTTGGGCATCTTCAGATGGCATCTTTAAGCACTATCTTTCCTTGTTGAGCCAACTGCATGATCTTTTCTTTGAAGATGAAGCAATCTTCAATTGGATGACTAACCAACAGGTGGTACTTGCAGTACTTTGGGTTATCAGTTTGTCCAGCTTCTTCTGGCCGTTTCATCCGAGGCAACTCGATTAGATCTGCATTGATCAAGTCATCAAATATCCCGGAGATATCAGAGTCTAAGAAAGGATATTCTTTTTGTCGCCTCTCTTTTAGAGTGAAGCCGCTTTGCCCCCTATCGCGAGGTAGATCTGTTATGTATTCCTTAGTTGAAGGTTTGACATAAGACTTGTCGCGATGCTTTTGAAGTGGTGGACCTTCAACTCCTCTTGCATCCATGCTTAGCTCCATGTCATGAGCTCTTGTTGCCAATTCTTCAAATGTCCTTGGCTGAATCCCTTGAAGAATGTAGCGGAGTCTCCACTGCATGCCTTGTATGTACATCTTGATTGAAGACATTTCAGAGAGTCTATCCTTGCAGTTCAAGCTAAGATTCCTCCATCGGTCGATGTAGTCGATGACAGGCTCTTCCTTTCGTTGGTGTGTGTTTGTCAGTTCAATCATGTTGATTGTCCTCCTTGTGCTGTAGAAGCGGTTGAGGAATTCACGTTCCATCTGGTTCCAACTGTCAATGGAGTTAGCTTCTAAGTCAGTGTACCAGTCGAAAGCATTGCCTTTGAGGGAGCGGACGAACTGCTTGACCAAGTGATCACCATATGTCCCAGCATTGTTGCAAGTCTCGATGAAGTGTGCCACATGCTGCTTTGGGTTGCCTTTACCATCGAACTGCTGGAATTTTGGAGGCTGATAGCCGACTAGCATCCTCAAGCTGTTGATCCTGTCAGTGTAAGGCTTTGCATAGTTGTGGCTTGAATTGAAGTCGTCTTCAAACTTCCCCTTGACTATCTCCAAGATGAGCTCTTTGAGTTGGTCGACTTGTATTCTGCCATCAACTGATATCGGCAGCTCTCTAGCACTTGGCTCTGTCTCATCTGCTTGGTATTTGCTCGAAGTCTCCACTTCATCACACTCTTCAACTTGCTTTTCACGAGCGTGACTTGACTCGACGCCGTCCACTTTGCTAGTCAGCTTAGCAATTGTAGAGTCTCGTTCTTTAACGTGGCTGGTGAGGCTTTCAACAGCTTTGAGCAGGCTTGACAGTTATTCTTCAATAGTTGAAGTGTCTACCATCATCACTGGAGCTACTTCTGAAGTTGATGAGGAGTCTGACTGGGAGCAAGGAATTGAGCATGCTGAATCAACTTCATCTTCCTTCGTAGCACAAGTTGATCTGTTCCCCACTAAAGAGCTGGTCTGTGAAGAGGCTTCTTCAAATTGCAGCCTCTTGGATATGCTTCTCGTGATCACGTTGGCTTGGCCAGTCTTGCGTGCTAAAGATATTTTGAAGATGGTTGATGTAGACTTGAAGCTTTGAAGTCTTGAAGAGAAGAGATGAGAGGTAGAGTGAAGTCCCACTGGGCGTGCCAAATTTGTGATAACAATTCTTGTGTAAAATAATAAAAAATATATTATTAACACTTGAAATTGATATACAATGATTTATTGAATTTCAGGTTCTCTCTCTAGCTATGATCCTCTGATTCTCCTTCAACTTTGACTCGGCTTTGGTCTGATTTTGACTTTGACTTGGGCTTGACTTGTAACGCTTAATCCAAGGATGCTTAAGCCTTGTTTTGGATCGAGTGTTGGTCTTTGGAAGATTTTGATGAAGAACATCTTGAATTTGGCGAAGAACGATCTTCAAATCTTCAAGGTGGATTTGAGCTTGAACACTAGATTGGAGGGATTTGGTCCCTTGCTCCTGGGTCGAAGCGTGTTTGCAGATGAACTTGATGAAGAACGCTTTGAAGACGGTGATGAACACTTGTTGTCTTCGAGGTGTTCTTGAACAAGAAACGTCTTATCAGAGGGATGGAACTCCTTGTTTCTGATCGAAGGATGTTTCTGGCTGGATTTGGCGAGGAACAGTTGAAGACTGCGAAGAACACTTGATGATCTTGAAAGTGTTCTTCAAGAAAAACGTCTGATCGGAGGGACTTGGCCTCTTGTCTTGGATCAAATGGTGTTTTTGGAGGGTTTTGACGAAGAACGACTTGAATCTTCGAAGAACTTCTTCAGATTTGGTGAAGAAGACTTGAATCTTCTAAGAGCTGGATCGATGGATCTTCTTAGCTCGCAGTTTTGCTCGTCGAGAGGATTACTACTATTCATTCGTTGCTCGTCGTCTTCGTTGGGTGTGGACCACTTCAAATGAACATGAAAGACCCTTATTTATAGGGTAAGAAGTGAAGAACCTTCCTTATCTGCGCTGACACATGGCGCAGTCTGGTTGGCTGATGCTGATTTGATTGACAGGATTTACGAATCAACCAAATTTTGCTTAATTGATTTCCGTCGTCTTTATAAATAAGACAAATCAACCATTTATTGCCATTTACGAGTGCCGGGAGACTCGTAATTTAATAACGACTTGTATCGTGTACAATAAATATCAATTTACTATTTAATTAGAGAATTAATTTGATAAATCCTCAAAATTAAAAATAGTAATATATGTTGATATTTATTTAATTTATACACGTGTCATTATATAATATGGTGCAATATGTACATGCTTACAATAGGTTTGAGTTACTACATGCTGAAAAAAAATTATACATACAAATTGCACCCACATACACAAAGCAAGACACATACAGAATGCACGTACATTGTACACATGTTCAAACACTCGAAAATAACTCTAAGTCAAGGTCTTATAAATACACTATGTACCAAATGCACAAGAGCTTTTGTACTAGTTTGGTACATTTAAAAAGCCAGATTCTTTGTACTAATTTAAGCACAAATCTTAAAACTATCTTCTGAAAAATATAATAGTTCTCTGCTGCACCAAGTACACCGTACAACTCAAGTGTATTTTAAAAATCAATGTGTTGTATATAAGAAATAATAATTATATAGATGAAGTTATTGAAGATAAAGCTGATATGGATAAGTCTACAGTTGTAGACTTGCCCATTGTGGAAGCCGCTCAAGAAAGAGACGAGGTTGATCAATGAGGAAAATATTGATGTTGAGGATACAACAGTACCTGAAGAAAGAGAGACCCAAGAAAATATGCCTATTGTACATGTTGAGGAGGTAATACATATTATTCCAGTAGAAGAAAGCACTGCATATCCACATGAGGTATTGGAACAGAAGAAAGAGTTTGAAGATTGGATAAATCTAAGGAAAACACTTGAGAACCTAAGAAAAGAAGAAGAAGAGTTATTTTTGTGGGTAGAAGATTAGACAGGATGCTTTAACATTGAGAAGCTGTTACAACCAAGTTTTCTTAAATATTTTCTTGTAAAGAAAATGAGAAGAGAAAAAAGAAAAGGAAAGGAGGTTGTTGTTGAGAAACCTACAGCAAAGATCAGATTACAAGAACTGTTGCTCAAGCTTTGAGAGTAGTAATGGAAAATGAAGTTGATTCGAGCTGAATTCCCATAGGCTAAATATGAAATCATCAGCTCAAGTGATGAGGAAGCAGATGTTCCAAGGATTGGTGAAGAAAGCAATCAAGAAGTTAAGGCAGTTGGTCTCAACACTTTGTCTGAAAGTGTAGCCTTGATAGAACCTACAGGTGCAAGTGCTGCATAGTCTAGTCAAGTGTAAGATGCTGCAGAGTTGGATCAGCCAGAGGCCACTGTACCTCAAATTGAAGAAAGAGTTGAAGAGACTCAAGAAGAGGAAGAAAAAGATGATAATGAGGATGTTGATCATTCACCCTGCAGAGAAGGTTTCAATGATAACAACAATGATTATAATGATAATGATTGTGGTGATGCACCAATGGGTGGAGGACAGGTTGCTCTAGTTCCAGAGCCTGAAGTTCATGAAGCTGCAAATACTCAGAATGCACCTGAAGAGACACCAAGGGAAGCTGGAGAAACAGAGAAGAAAATTGTGATAGAAACTCATGAAATTGAATTGTACAGTCAATCTGCACATGTAGAGTATACCCTTGATGAATTCTTCAGGAGTGAATTGTCAACTCCGCCAATGCAAAGTCTGTCAGCTTTTGATGGAAGGGATTTTGATGCTTATATTGATGATTTGATGGACACACCAACTAGTAAAATGCAAATGGTCATCACTCCTGTGAAAAGGATGTCCACAGTTGAAGACTCTACAGTTGAAGACCTGCCAGTGTCTAAGAGTTTGAAGACTGAAAAAGGGAAATGTATATAATTATACAAGAAGCTGATATTGAGGAAGATTATGATGAAATCACTGGTATGACACCAAATGAGGTAGTGGACAAGCTGTCAAGCCTAAAAAAATACTATGAAAGGCATTGAAATAGGGATTCTGAAGGAGGTTCAGAAAGTCCCTGACACAATAATCTCTACTAGAGAAGAAAGGTATAGAGGATGTAGTTGTGAAGATTCATGAGAGAAGCCTAAAAGAAAAGAAGGTGATGCAAGAAAACTATAAAAAGTTTGTGGATGGCTTAATTAAGCAGAATGTAGAATTGAGAGGAGAGATTACTTCAAGAGGGAATGAAGTAATGCAGTTGAAAGAATAAGTTGATGGGATGAAGGCAGAAAGCTCTGATATGAAGAGTTATATGCAACAAGTTAGATTTAAAATACACTAGTATATCACCCGTGCGTTGCACGATTTGTGAGTATAAAATAGATGTTATTTTAATTTTTGTTAAAATAATTATTTTCATTATATTATCTATATTTTTTTTATATTTTTCTATATATTGAAAAAATTCAAAATTAATTTTATATAGATATTGATTCTTTTTTAATCATGAATAACTTCTTTATAAACTAAGTTAATTGTCTTTTTTTATTATTATTTTGGACGTGACAACATAAAATTACCCACAAATAAAAATTGTTCTCTTCAAAAAATATTCTATGTTTAATTTTTGTGATAATTATTATACAAAATTACAAAATAGTACATTCTAAAGTATATTTTAAAGCACTATTTTAAAATTGGTACAATATGTAAAAAAAAATCAATTATTCAACTCATATTTACTCTATTATGCAAAAGATTTAAAAATAATGCTTTAAAAATATATCAATTTGAAATTATTATATAATTTTATCACTATAATCAAAATTGTGAGTTCAATTTTAATTAAATGTATATGGTCCACCTCCCCACTAATCTTTTATTCAATTTTTTTTTAATATATTAGTTCAATTTTTGACATGAAAATATATATATATATATATAAAAGTATCCAGAGTTATCTATAACTATATAATAACAAAATCTTATTCCTTTTTTGGAAACTTTTTAAAATTTGTAACCTACTTTCTAAAAATATTAACATTATTATTTAACTTAATAATATAATTAAATTTAGTTAATAAAGAATTTGAAAAGACTAACCTTTTTTAATTAAGTGGCTTTTCAAATTCTTTGCAAAATATAAATAAGTCATAATTCAACATATAATGATATCAATGAATTTTCAGTAAATTTTATTTAAAAAAATTAACCTTATTTAAATATAAATAACTTCTGATTCAACTCATAGTAATATCAATGTATTTTTAATAAATTATATTTCAATGTTTTGACTTATTTCAAAAATAAAATTTCATGGATGTTATTCTAAACTATTTTTTTCATATTCAATTTACACATATATATACTAGATATATTCCGCATCATAATATAAAGGTGTACTTATGCAACAGAGTACATATCAAAGGTGTAAACTATTATTCAATTTTAATCAGTACATCTCTTCTATTATTCAAATTAATTATCTTTTAATTTTTTTTAATTCACATTCATATTCTATATAAAATAAAATTCAAATCTAAATTATTAATCTATTATCTTAATATTATTTATTTATTTATTAATTTTGATATATAGTTGACTACTTAAATTTTAAAAAAAATTATTAGTATTTTCAATATTAAATATTATATTTAAAATTTTACTATTTTGTTAGTTTAAAAGATAATATAAATATATATAATTAATTAAATAATTATGAGATACTTATACATATATTACCTCACATAAATAATTTATTAACAAAAAAGTTGAAAAATTAATAAATAACAATTAGTTGGAGAGCAAAATAAACTTAGTTTAGATTTGTAATATATTTTATCTCATATTAAAACATTATGAATGTTAAATCTTGCACCGCACGTGATGAGAATAATATTTTTTCAAAACCGTAAGTTAAAGGGGTAGCAAAATGAGAATCGTAACTTTACAAACTGAAAAAATGAGGAAAATAACTTTTTGAGCGGCAAAATAAAGACCACAACTTTTTCAGACTGTCAATTTAAGGATAATAACTTTTAAAAGTTTGCAAATTGAGAAAAAATAATCAATCTGAATTCAGGTCAATTTTATCGTATTTTGACTCGAAATCTAGCCCAAATCCAACCCAAATCAAATTTTGTGAATAATGAATTGTGCAATATTTTTTGAAACATAGAGAATAACATATAGGAGAATTAATACTCGACATTGTAATTTTAAATTCATTCATATTATAAGACAAGTAATGATATTAATGGAATTTTAATTTTATTTAATAAATATCATTGATCGTGCATCGCACGGGTGAAAATACTAGTTAAATTAATAATAAAACAAATAAAACTATCCACTGATATAAACATAAATTATTAACAAAATTCAATGAAACTTACGTTTAATAAAAATCTTAATCCAAGTCATATCAGTAGAAAAAAATTCATTTATAAAAATAAAATTCATATTTAAAATTTGAATATTATTAACTTTTTTAAATCAATGTGAATTTCAAGATATACATGAATTATAAATTCAATTTAAAGGTAAAACAAAAAAAATTGTTGATTGAGTGTGTTAAATATAAGACGTAATTATGATTATTGATCTTTAAAATGTAGATAATTGGTTGGTTGTGTTGGTACTAAAATTACTATCACGTGTGTACTGTATATAAATATAGTACCAAATTCTGAAAAATCTCAATACTGGAGGTTTGAATTTCTAAAATTTATGCATGCACGCCAGCATGACAAACTTTTATTCACTCCGGCGAAATGGATCATCAATCTCCGATCAGAGATGAAAAATATTTACCGGTTGAAATTTTGAAAAGATTGTGTTTTTAATTATAATCATATAGTCCAGAATTAAATTAAAAATTAAAAAAAAAAGTAGTGCATTTATATAGAATTTACCCTATATTTTATTCTCGAGTTCATTTAATAATGACAGATCTATTAATTTTTAACACTTTTTATTCTTAATCGCACATATTCTTTATTTTAAATATTAATTTTATATATTATATTTTTCTAATTAATTTCAAACACACAATTATTTTTAAAATAAAATAAAATTATTGGATGAATTATACTATTTATTAATTATTTATATTTTTTATGAAGAAACAATTTTTTTTCCTTTTACATAGAGAAGATTAATTAACAAATTTTCAATTTATTTTTTGTGTAAATATAATATAAAAAAGAATAATGATAATAATAATAATTATTATTATTATTACAACAACAATAATAATAAAGCAATTATGTAACGTATTATTTTAAAAAATATTTTATATTTTTATAAATAATTGAATAAATAAAAATTCTTGTATGATATAATTTTTTTTTATAAATTATTACTCGCACGTAGTCTTTATTTTAAATATTAATTTGATATATTATAATTTTTTTTAGCAATTTCAAACACACAATTATTTTTAAAATAGAAGAAAATTATTGGATGAATTTTACTATTTATTAATTATTTATATTTTTTTATAAAGAAATATTTTTTTTTCTTTTACATACAATGGAATTAACAAATTTTTAATTATTTGTTGTGTGAATATAATATAAAAAAGAATAATGATAATAATAATAATAATAATAATAATAATAATAATAATAAATAATGACGACAACAACAATAATAATAAAGCAATTAGGTAACATATTATTTTAAAAAATATTTTATATTTTTATAAATAATTGAATAAATAAAAATTCTTATATGATATACAAATTTTTTTAATAAATTTTTAATATTTTTTTAGCAAAAAGGTTGATTGAGTAATCACACATTTAATTTTAATTAGATGAAATATTAAATATTGTATGGATTTTTGGTATGATTTGATTTTTTTAATATTTTATTATTGGACATCTTTTTTACTTGTGCATTTAATGTTAACATAATTAAAATATTATTAATATATTTATCAAAATTAGAAAAGACTTTTGGTATGACTTTTTCACTTAGTTACTATTTTAAGAACATTTTATTATTAGATTAGTATAGATTTGAGGTGCACAGAGCACCTAATGCACAAGAAATTTACTCTATTTTTCAATTTCAAAGCTAGTTTTAAGGTTTGTGCTTAAATTAGTACAAAGAAAATGACTTTTTAAATGTGTTAAACTAGTTCAAAGTTTCTTATGTATCAGGTGCACTATGCAATTTAAGTATATTTCTAAAACAATAAAGTTATTTTCACTGAACAATTGAGATTGATAACATTGAATAGTTATATTTGGATTGTCATATATAACTGTTCTGCATAATTAACCCTAATTATTTAGTGTAATTAGCAATAAATATTTATAACTACAATTGAATTGCACGTATAACTAGTACATATAAGGTCTTGACTTATATATTTTTTTCGAGTGATTGAGCATGTGTACAATGTATGTGCAATTTGTATGTGTCTAACTTAGAGTATGTAGGTGCAATTTGTATGCATATGATTTTTTCAGTGATGCAAATGGCGGCCACCTAGGCGCTTGGCGGCACCCGGTCGCCGACGCCTAGGCCTTGGCGTTGAAAAATGGCGGATAGCAGATTTGGCGCCACCTAGGCGGCCTCGGTGGTGACATGATTACGGCGGATTTGGCGGGTTTGGCGGGTTTTTGGGTTTTTTTTTTTTTTTTATGTACTGAAGCCTGAAGGTTGCCTACTTTTGGCGGATTTTTAAAATTTAAAGTCTGTATTTATTAAATAAACTAATAACTAAACTAATCTAAAGTAATACTTAATTATGTGAAAAATGCATTTGGGTATTAAACAATTGTATGTTTTATTTTAAGTTTAAAATTTATTGTGAAATGTATATTTTTATTAGAAAAAATTAATATTAGTAGAATTTTTAAAAAAATAATTAGAAATATATTAAAAAACTTTGGCACCGCCTAGGCGGCCTTGGCGCTTGAAGGTGGTCGGCCGCCCGCCAACCGCCATTTACACCCTTGGATTTTTTAGTATGTATAATTTTTTTCCGATAAATTTTGTCTTAAACCTACAACCTCAGGATATAATTAGTGAGATTCTAACCATCTGAGTTATACTACTTAATTATGAATAATTTAAGTTAATTTGTGTATTTTTTGTGGGATTTGAATTTACATAATTTTTATAGGGTTATTTAGATAATCATTAATTAGCACATAAGATTTAATTTGCTGAAGGCATCCACTATTTAAAACATTAATTGAAACTAATGCAACGTGAATTTATGTCTAGGAATTAATGTGTAGAGATTGAAATGTGAATATTTGAAGTTTTAGAATATTCACTTTGTTTAATCAAACCAATCAAACAAATAACAACTAAGATGGTCGAACAGATTGTTCTATCACTCTTTGGAACAAAAGTGCAATATATGTTTGACCATCCTGATAGAACGAAAGTGTAATATTTTGCCACTCCGATAGAACAAAAATGAAATAATTCACTATTCTGATCAAACTGAGTTAAACTTTCGACATACATTTCTAAAATTTAAAAAACATATTCTCTGGTTATTATTTTGTCCATGACTTATTAAAAATTTGACTATTCCAAATATCTATGAAAAGTAAAACACCGCAGAAATCCAGAAAGTAAATCATATTTTAATGTTGAGTTAACAATGATTGTTTGAAATCAATTGTAATAAAGAAATTGAAGAACATCAAGATTTACGTGGTTCGATCAGAAAATGATCTACGTCCACGGATGAGGGCACCTCTCTCACTAATCAATGAAAGATGATACAAATTACAAGTATTTTGGATCACTTTAGAATATGCTGAGTGTTTTTTGTGTTGGTTGTTCACTCTCCCTATACATAGATGCGTATATATATAGGAGTATGAAAACCCTAATTAATGCTTGTGATCGTAACCAACTAACAAGAAACTGCTACAGTTGCAACCGAAAATGAACAATGATCAGAGCCCAACGGTTTTCAGTTTTGATTCTGTTAAACTGATTCGCCAGTTGTACAACTTGGAAGTTTAAACCGCTTCGTAACTGATTCTTGGTTTAATTCCTGACTTAGAGTCAGTATACCACTTTTCTTGTTTTTGTCTGCTGATGTGATATGTCCTCAGCTGAGTCTAAGTACTCAGCTGATATCATCAGTAGAACTTTATCAGTAGACCTTCATCAGTAGACCTTCATCAGCTGATATCATCAGTAGACCTTCATCAGCTGATATCATCAGTAGATCTTCATCCTGACTAACCAGTCCTGTCCATCATCCTGACCTGACCAACCATCCTAACCATCATCCTGACTGACCATCCTGACCAGTCATCCTGACCAATCATTCTGACACCTCAGCTGATATACCAGATGACTTTCAGTAGACTTCCAGATGATCTCGGCTGACCCCATCAGATGACCATCAGCAGACCTATCATTTGACCTCCTTCAGCTGATAGTATAATGTTCAGTTAATCAGCAGTACTTGCTCATCTGATCTTTATTTCACTTTCTTTGCACCCATAACAATTCTCCACCTCAAAGTAAGTGAGATGCCTCCACCTAACCTTCACATCACAGTAGTATTAAGGCACATCCCATGACTGTACCTTAACCAGCTCCAAGCAGTAGTTGAATTTTGAATTTGGTATAACCTTAGTGAGCATATCAGCAGCATTGTCATCAGTTGAAACTTTCTGTATTGTGACTACCTTCTTTTCCACCACATCTCTCACAAAGTGAAGCCTCACATCAATATGTCTAGATCTTTCATGAAAAACCTGATGCTTGACTAAGTGAATGACAGTTTGGTTATCACATTGCACAGTAACTTCATCTTGTCTGATCTCAAATTCCCTGATAATACCCTTCAGCCACATAGCCTCCTTTACTGCTTCTGTTACTGCAATGTACTCAGCTTCAGTGGTTGACAATGTAACCACTGACTGTAATGCAACCCTCCAACTGATGGTTGTGCCATAAAGTGTAAACACATATTCAGTCAGACATTTTCTTGTATCTATGCTTTCAGCATAGTCAGAATATATAAAACCTTGTAGAGGTTGTTTGATATCCTGAGTCCTCTCAAACAGTAATCCCAGATGTGCTGAACCTTTCAGATATCTCATTATCCACTTGAAAGCTTCCCAATGTGCCTTTCACTAATCACCTAAAGGTTAATTCAAGCAATTAATGTAGCTTAATGAATTTTCTAATGAAAATTACCCAACTCTCGTTGCGATAATCCAATATTATCTCAAAATCGCAAAATTGAACTCACACCCACATGAACTAAACATGTCTATCCAACTCTCGTTGCAACAAACAATCTACTCATATGAATTTAAAGAGCTCAACAAGCAATTGATCAAACATACCCCATTAATCTAATCATCTAACCTTCAATTAGGATAAACTCACAAAATCATACCACTAACTAATCACCCACATAATTCCAAACACCCAAACACTAAAGGTTTAGCCAACAATCAACATCTCAAACAAACATATAACAAATAAAAAGTAATAAACCATAAACATGAAAGTTTTACCAATAAAATTAAATATAAGGATAGAATTCACCTATTGAGAGTCAATATCCCTTCAATCTCTAACAAAGCTTCAAGTGAAATTAAAAATCTAACTAAGAAAGCATAAACCCTAACTAAATGTGTGAGTGTGTGTGAGAAGTGGTGAGAGAGGATTTCTCCCCAAGGGAGTAGAAGTGTCGTATTTTTCCCTATAAGAATGGGCTTCCTAACATTTATATGTAAATGAGATGCTGGGCCCTTGAGTTAAAAAGCCCAAAATAAATTTCTGAATTTTCAATGAGCACGGTTTATGTGGAAGTTCGGCACTGGCAGTGCGAATTATCGCAAATAGTGCGAATTACTTCGACATGCCCAGCACTGTTTCTTCACAAGTTCGGCACTGGCAGTGCGAAGTTAAGCACGGCTTCTTCAAAGAGTAAAAACGTTTTACCTTTTTCAGCGACTCTTTAAGTAGATGCGATTCTTTCCTCTTCATTAATAGCTCTGTTTCGAGTGTGCTTTCAATTTCCGGTGAATCGAGGCGAGAGGATGGAGATGGTGGCTGGGCATCGAACATAGGCGACTGCTGTGGCTTCTTTGATTTGGGGATGGAATTTCAGATTTTCGGCGAATTAGCTTTGAGGCTTCGTCTTCTTCGTTGTCCGGTGACTGCGTGGTGAAGCTTCAGACGGCTTTCGAGACAGTAAATAACAGGGCGACTGGGGCTTCAATTTCGAAACAGGGACGCGACTGTAGCAGCTTTTCCGGTGTGGATGGAGCTTTTTCCGACAACAGCTTTTAGGCGCGGCTGTTGGTAGTGAAACCGGCCATGGCTGTCCATTGAATTTCCTTGATTTTGGTGAGATGAGTGGAGGATGTGAGTAGCTGGTGGTTGAGAGTTCTGAGAGGGAGAGAGAGAGCCACGTTTTCTGCAAATGAAACTTGGTCAAATGAATTATAAATGGTGGGCCATGCTTCTTTTTCTCAATTCAATCAACTCATGCCTTTCTTTTTACAATTGTAGGACACAGTGAGATGATTAACAAATGACAGCTGAATACTTAACTTATAAGGAATGGGCTTTCAATTGTTAATAAAATGATCCATACAAATCGATTAATTAAGGCCAAAATTAATGCACGAGCCCAACATTCATTCTTTTTCTCTTGACCCATTTCATTTATTTCACAAAATTAATTTGAGAGATATTTTTGTTCCATTAATCACAAATTTCCACCAAATAAATAGCAAACACCTTTCTTCAACAATTAAGCTCAAATGATCCAATTAATGTAACTAAATGCAAGAAATCGAATAAAATTAGGCAATTAAAGCACACAAATTTCAAGCAAAAATCACACTAATCACCAGGATTAGCCATAAACCTGCTGACCATACTCACTGCATGAGCAATATCAGGTCTGCTGCAAACCATGGCATACATTATGCTTCCAACTCCATTTGAATAAGGTATCTTGTTCATCTGAGACTTCTCCTGATCACTCCTGGGACATTGATCAGCTGTCAGTTTGAAATGTTGTCCAAGAGGAGTAGAGATTGATCTTGACACATGCATATTGAATCTTCTCAAGACTTTCAGTATGTAGTCCTGCTGAGTCAAGAACATCCTTCCAGCTGACTTGTTCCTCATAATATCCATACCAAGAATTCTCTTAGCACTTCTAAGGTCTTTCATGTCAAAGGTTGAACTGAGCTTATCCTTTAGTTTCTGAATTCTTCCAAGACTTTTGCTAGCAATTAACATATCATCCACATAAAGTAATAGATATGTAAGTACCTTAGAGCCTTGCTTTTCTAGGTACACACAGCTATCATACTTGCATCTGATGAAGCCTATTGACATCATGAAGCTATCAAACATTTTATACCACTGCCTTGGGCTTTGCTTAAGTCCATACAATGACTTCTTCAGCAAACATACTTTTCCTTCATCTTCTGATAGTATGAACCCCTCAGGCTGCTGCATATAAATGTTTTCTTCAAGCTCTCCATGTAGAAATGCAGTTTTGACATCCAACTCTTGTAACTCTAGTCCATCTTGATTCACCTTAGACAATAAGGTCCTTATTGAGCAGTGCTTCACAACTGGTGAGAATACTTCATTGAAGTCTATTCCTTCTCTCTGAGTAAATCCCCTTGCAACCAATCTTGCCTTGTATCTAATCAGCTCCAGTCCATCTGACCCAATTTTAGATTTTTTCTTGAATATCCATCTTGAGCTGACAACCTTCTGCCCTTTTGCTTTGTTCACAAGAACCTATGTATTGTTCTTTTCAAGTGAATTTAACTCCTCTTTCATAGCTGAAATCCACTGATATTTATCCTTTCTTGTCACTGCATCAGCATAAGTTTCAGGTTCTTGATACTCTACTTCTTCTGCCACTGATAAGGCATATGAGATCACGTCAGCTTGCCCAAACCTAATTGGTGGATGAATGCTTCTCCTATGTCTATCCCTGGCCAGACTGTAGTATCTCAAATCTTGACCTTCTTCATCTGAATTTTTAGTTTGATCTTCAGAATCACTATCTGCTGATGCGTCAGACTTATCTGCTTGTGGATTCCTGATATCAGAGTTATCCTGAGCCTGATCTTCATTCAGAATCCTGGTTGTATGCTCCACCTGAACTGGTGTATGTGTGATTATGGGATTATCCTCAGCATCCTGAGTATTTTCAGATGTACCATATCCCATAACTTTTTCATTGAAAGTCACATCTCTGCTGACAATACACTTCTTGTGTCCAGCTTCAAGACACCACAATCTATAACCCTTGACACCTTTTGGATATCCCAGGAAGATGCACCTCAAAGCCCTTGGTTCCAACTTATCCTGTCTAATGTGTGCAAAGGCTAAGCAACCAAATACCTTCAGATTATTGTAATCTGACAACCTACCATACCAAAGCTCATCTGGGGTTTTGAAGTCAATAGCAGATGAGGGTGTTTTGTTTATCAAATAACAAGCAGTATTAACTGCCTCTCCCCAGAATACTTTAGGTAGTTTAGCATCTAATAGCATGCATCTGACCTTCTCCAAAATTGTCCTGTTCATCCTCTCAGCAAGTCCATTTTGTTGAGGGTTTGCTGGAACAGTTTTGTGCCTTGTTATGCCTCTTTCCTTGCAGAAATTTTCAAACTCTTTTGACACATACTCAAGTCCATTGTCAGTCCTGAGATGTTTTAAGGTTCTGCCTCTTTTATTCTCTTGCTCAAGAAGTTATTCCCTGAATTTTCCAAAGGCTTCACTCTTCTGCTTCAGGATGATCACCCACACCTTTCTGTTGAAATCATCAATGATAGTCATGAAGTACTTTCCACCTCCATGAGTCTCAGTTCTTGATGGCCCCCATATGTCAGAGTGTACATAATCCATAGGAGCATCAGTATGATGTTGCCCCTTTGTATAAGAGTGTTTCTTGGATTTTCCCAACACACAGTGATCACAAAAATCCAATCTGATTGTTCTTGAATCCCCCAATGCCTTCTGCTTGGAGAGTTCATTCAGTCCTCTTTCACCAATGTGCCCTAACCTCTTGTGCCACAAGATAGCATCAGAACTGCCCATAACTGCATTCACTGATCCGGCAGCTGAGTTACCAATTAAAATGTACAAGCCATTCACCTTCTTGCCTTTCATCACAATGTTATTATCCTTGGTTATCAATATGAATCCCTTCCTTGTATTGAATTCATATCCCAAAATATTAAGTGATCCAAGAGAAATAAGATTTCTCTTCAGCTCAGGTACAAATTTGACATCTTGTAGTATCCTCTCAGCACCATCACGCAGCCTCAACTTTATTGAGCCTGAGCCTCTGACCTTGCACATCTGATCATTCCCCAAGAGGACTGATCCACAATCAAATTTCTTGAGATCCCTGAATAAATTTTCATTGGGACACATATGAAATGAGCACCCAGAATCCAACTCCCAATCTTCATTCAGCTTGACATCAGTAACAGCCAAGACCTCAGCACTATCACATCCTTCCTGAGTAGCAATTGTGACATCAGCCTTCAGATCCTCTTCTTGCTTCCCGGATTTGTCAGGAGAATTCTTCTTGAGATGTCCCACCTTCTGACATGAGAAACATTTTCTCTTTTCCACAAATTTTCCAGGTTCAGGGCCTTTACCATTCCTCTTCTTCTTTCCCTGAAACGGTTTCTTCCCTTTCTTGAATTTGATATTCAGCCCTTCACCTTGATTTGTGTTCTTCCTTTCAGATTGCATTTGAAGCGCCTTAGTTTTCAATGCATTCTGAATATCATCAGGTGACATCTTCTCTTGCCTTCCAAATAACAGAGCATCCTTGAAATTCTCCAAGGATTTTGGTAGAGAATTCAGTAACATCAGGACTTTATCCTCATCTTCAATCTTGACTTCAAGATTCTCCAAATCATCCACTGCTTTATTGAATTCTTCAAGTTGTTCAACTAGATCCCTATCCTCAGTCATCTTGAAGGAATGAAGCCTCTGCTTCATGAACAACTTATTGCTAACCGACTTCGTTTGATACACTTGTTCCAGCTTGTTCCACACATCAATGGCAGTCTTCTCCTTATAAACCTCCCTCAGAGGTTTATCCCCCAAGCACAAGATGATTGTGCTATGAGCCTTGTCTAGAATCTCCTGCCTCTTTGTAAGTTCTGATGAGGATGATGAAGGCCACTGATCCGCTGGTTTCAGAGCATTTGATAATCCATGGTGTTTGAGGAGAGCTTTCATCTTCACCTTCCACAAACCAAAATCATTCGCTCCTGTGAATTTCTCAAACTCCATCTTCATAGAAGCCATAGCAGTTGATTTCACCAACAATCTTCTTTCCCACAGACGACGCCAATTGTTGAGTTAACAATGATTGTTTGAAATCAATTGGAATAAAGAAATTGAAGAACACCAAGATTTACGTGGTTCGATCAGAAAATAATCTACGTCCACGGATGAGGGCACCTCTCTCACTAATCAATGTAAGATGATACAAATTACAAGTATTTTGGATCTCTCTAGAATATGCTGAGTGTTTTTTGTGTTGGTTGTTCACTCTCCCTGTACATAGATGCGTATATATATAGGAGTATGAAAACCCTAGTTAATGCTTGTGATCGTAACCAACTAACAAGAAACTGCTACAGTTGCAACCTAAAATGAACAATGATCAGAGCCCAACGGTTTTCAGTTTTGATTCTGTTAAACTGATCGCCAGTTGTCCAACTTGGAAGTTTAAACCGCTTCGTAACTGATTCTTGGTTTAATTCCTGACTTAGAGTCAGTATACCCCTTTTATTGTCTTTGTCTGCTGATGTGATATGTCCTCAGCTGAGTCTAAGTACTCAGCTGATATCATCAGTAGAACTTTATCAGTAGACCTTCATCTGTAGACCTTTATCAGCTGATATCATCAGTAGACCTTCATCAGCTGATATCATCAGTAGATCTTCATCCTGACTAACCAGTCCTGTCCATCATCCTGACCTGACCAACCATCCTGACCATTATCCTGACTGACCATCCTGACCAGTCATCCTGACTGTTGTCCTGACCAATCATCCTGACACCTCAGCTGACTCCTTCAGCTGACTACCTCAGCTGACTCCGCTGATATACCAGATGACTTTCAGTAGACTTCCAGATGATATCGGCTGACCCCATCAGATGACCATCAGCTGACCTCCTTCAGCTGATAGTATAATGTTCAGTTAATCAGCAGTACTTGCTCATCTGATCTTTATTTCACTTTCTTTGCACTCATAACATATTTTAATAGCACAAATTACACTTATAAAACATTACTAGAAGAGCAACAGGTGGGTAGAAATTTCTACTATAGAAATTACTAAATATAGAAAAAAATAAAGACGTCCACGCGCTCGCACTTCTTCCCCAAACTCACGCCAGCAACTACACACTAATTCCCTCCCAACAAACTCACACTAATTCTCTAAATGTCTCGAACACAAAATTACTAAAAATTCCAAAAATAAGACATTTCTAGTAAGACAAAAATTTATATAGAAATTTTTATGGTAGAAATTTCCAAAAATAGATTTAAAAAAATAAATAGCGCGTGCTTCTGCTCAGGAGTTACCCACGTAAATAGGCAGCGCTAATATAACGGAAGTATTGCCCACTCTAGGGTATTGAAGTATGCCCAAGAAAGTAGCTCAAACAACTTTATTTAATTTTTTTTTATTGTGGATTTAAAAAAAAAAGTCAAATAATATAATAAATTTATTTTGCTTTTAATTTGTGTTACTCTATAGACAAATGCATGTTACTATAAGAGAAAGTTTATGTTATTTTTTTATAAAAATACATTTGTCCTTATAGTAACACACATATGTCCATATAGTAACACACGTTTGCTCATATAGTAACACAATCTGGAGAGCAAATATGTGTTACTATTAGAGCAAATATGTTTTACTATCTTAAAAAAATGTTATTATTTTACATATATTCATTTGTATTTATAGAATAAATAATTTTTCACATAATGCAAGAGCAAAATGTGTATAATTATAAGAACAAAGATTGGTTATTAACAAATATTATTTTATTTTATAGAAATAATTATTTTTTTACATATAAAAACATATGTATTACATGAAACAATATACCTAGATTTAAAGGGATGATGAATAAATTAAGAAACATATATTTATTCTCATAAAAATATAATTTTCCCATATAGTAACACACATTTGTCCATATAGTAACACAAAATGGGAGACAAATGTGTGTTACTATTTTATAAAATTTTGTTATTTTACATATATTCATTTATTTTTATTGAATAAATAATTTTTCACATAATACATGAACAAAATATGTGTTATTATAAGAACAAATATTGATTATTCACAAATATTTATTTATTTTGATTGAAATAGTTTTTTTTTCATATAATAACATGTGTATTACATGAAATAATATACCTAAATTTAAAGGGATGATAAATAAATTAAGAAAACACATATTTATTCTCATAAAAATATATTTTGTCATTATAGTAACACACATTAGTTCATATGGTAACATAACTTGGGAGACAAATGTGTGTTACTATTAGAGAAAATGTGTGTTACTCTAAGATTAAATATGTGTTACTATATGTATAAATATTTATTTGTAACATAATATTAAATATATACTTTTTAATCAACATAATAATTAAAAAAATAAAATATTAAAATAAACTTAAAAAAAATTCCAACAGCTTTGACGTGGAGTGGGGACGGAAAGCAGTATGAATAGGGGGGAAGGAAATTAGTATGGGAGTAGAGAAAACTTGCATGCTATGATGCACGGATTCTTCTAAAAATATTTCAATGCAGTATCGGATTCGCACCCGCATCCTAAAAAGTGTAAGATTCTTGAATTCTCGTGTCGGATTCTCCACGTGGCGAATCCAGCTAACGGATTCTCGAATCCACTCCACGAATCCTATTTATAAGCACTGAATATATTATTTAAACTGAATTTTATTATTTCGTATAAGTTAAATTGATAGTGTGACACATGTTTTAGATTGAATTTACTACTATGATATATATATTGAACTAATGTAATTCGAATTGATATTTTTTTTACATAATTATATTATATTATTGAATATACTCAAATTTTAGGTGATAAAAAATATAAAATTTTTATAAAAATTATATTTTTTAGATATTATAAATAATAAAATATAAATAAATAGACGTATCCTTAACGAATCGCACCCTAATTTTTTAAAAACTCGTATCCCCGAACTCGTATCGTATCGCACCCGCATCTACGTATCCGCACCCGTGCAACATAGCTTGCATGTATGGGTGGGGAATGTTGCCTCAATTACCGCAGCGCATGGACTTTTTTATTTTCTTTTTCTACAATTAGAAATTTTTACAGTAGAGATTTCTATGCAAGTGTTGCTTAAAATTTAAATTTCACAACCAATAAAAGAAAAACTCATTTACAAGGCCAAATATTTTTCCAAAAAACCATTCAAAGCATTATATTATATAAAGCTGATGGCACACTACGATAAAGAAAAATAAAAACAATAAAAAGAACATGACAAATTGAAACACACCTGGATTCTACATCCAACAAACCAACACAAATTCCCCCCACTTTTTTTTTTCTTAATAAAATATGTAGATATATGTTACAATATAGTAACAATATATGTTACTATCAGAAACTTTCATGTTACAAACATGAACAACACAAATACAGCACAACCAAAGGATCATCAAGCTTACAAAAAAAAAATAAACCAGAACATTAACATGCAACAAAATCTGGAGATCAGCAACAATAATGCGAAACTGAAAAAACAAAAAATCAACAAAAATTAAATCATACGATAAACAAAATGGAAAAACAAGTTCAAAACAAGCAAAATCACAAACGCGACTACAATAATCAACATAAAAGCATAAAAAGCCAAAAAATCTAGGTTTTCACTTACCTTGTCGCGAAGAAAAAAACACAGCAAAATCAACACAAAATCGAGAAGAAACGATGAAATGAGAGTCGCACAGTTTAAAAGGAGTGGAAAACCGCTTGCAACCGTTGGAAAAACTGAAGAAAATCGTCGGAGAAAGTCGCAGGAGAGAGAACGAGAAGAGAGAAGGAGGAGAGAGAACGACGTAGTGTGAAATGAGAATTTGAAATCAATATTAGTCAATTAATGTCATGGGTACTGGATCCGGATCACGGGTCATGAGTTATGGATTTGTGGGTTAATGGGCATGGGTATGGATATTTCTACGGATATTAGATCCGTAGAAATTTCTATATAAGTGTTTGTCATAAATGTGTGTTTTCTAGGATTCTTTTAGAGATTTACTTTAGATAACTAATTTGATTTTTATTAACTCGACACTTGTCATTAATAAAAAAAATGAAATAAGAGATAAAACACTAAAGTAAACATGAGATCCGAGCCAAAAAAACTAAAGCTCACAATTAAGTTCACTTTAATTATTTGGGATAAGATATTTAAATTGATAAGTTTTAAAAAATAATAATAATTTTGAAATCTATTATTTTCAAATTCCTTAAATTTTAAATAATTCCATTCAAACGCCACCCAAGTTTTTTTTTTAATTAAGAAATGTATATTATTATTATTATTATTATTATTATTATTATTATTATTATTATTATTGTTATTGTTATTGTTATTGTTATTGTTATTGTTATTGTTATTGTTGTTGTTGTTGTTGTTATTATTCATGCATCTCTCATATTTTTTCTTGCTCATAAATTATTCTTTTTAATTCTTAACTAATTAAAGTTAAAATTATTTACTTTTTTTTTTCATAGATCGCTAAGAAGACAGCTTCATCATCATCTATCCACGAGGTAATATATATCTTCGTTATATTATTATCAAACACGTCAAAACATTGAATATTTTTTTATTTTTTTTATTTTATTAAATCACATGCACCTCAGATACCCATACTTCACTACAAAAAATTTGTGATTTACCGACCGAAAACCGGTCGCTAAATATATATACCGACCGATTTACCTACCGAACAAGGTGGTCGGCAAAACTGTGGTCGCTAATATTTAGCGACCGAATTTCAAATCGGTCGCTAAATTAGCGACCGTCTAAACGGTCGGTATTTAGTCGCTAAAAGAACCGGGTGTATACCCATTTTGGGATATTACCGACCGTTTAATCGGTCGGTAAATTTATAATTACCGACCGATTTAACGGTCTCAAAAATATAATGTATATTATTTATTTAATTTTTTTTCTATTTGGCGACCGCTAAATCGGTCGGTAATTATAAATATTACCGATCGATTTTTCGGTCGCTAATTAATAATTTTATTTTTTTATTTTTTTTTATTTTTTATTTAGCGACCGTTCAGTCGGTCCGTAATTTATATAATTACCGACCGATGTGGCGGTCGGTAAATTTTGTCGTGAAAAAAAAAATTTGGGGCCAAGGTGGTTCGAACCCAGGGCTCGAACCACTTGGCCAAGTACCCAACATATTAGCACATGCACCACATACTTCATTTGAGCCATAGATGGCTCAGATTTAATATCCCAAATTCGTGCCTTTGAGGGATCGAACACGCGACCTCTGGGCGTCTTAGAGGTGGCGTGACCACTCGGGCACTTGTCGTTATTATTTATTTTTATGCAATTAATTGTATATAACTCCAAATTTAGTCACGTTTTTTTTTAAAATGCATCTAATTAAATGAGTATTGTTTCTACTTTATTTATGTATATATATATATATATTTCATTAAATATTATAATGTTAAAAATTTATTATTTAATATTACGAAAATTTATTAATTTGTTCAATTTTTTGCAATTAATTGTATTTAAATCCAAATTGAGTCACATTTTTTTTAAATGCTTCTAATTAAATGAGTATTGTTTCTACTTTATTTATGTATATATACATTTCATTAAATATTATAATGTTACAAATTTATTATTTAATATTACGAAAATTTATTAATTTGTATATTTTTTGCAATTAATTGTATTTAACTCCAAATTTTGGAGTCACATTTTTTTTAAATGCTTCGAATTAATTGCTTGTTGGTTCTAATTTGTTTACGTATATATATATTTCAATAAATATTATAATGTTGTAAATTTATTATTTAACATTACGAAAATTTATTAATTTGTTCAATTTAAAAATACAAATACAATTCATTCAAAATTTTCACTTTCTTTGGATTTTTTTTTAATTACCTCATCAAAATAATTTCTTTTTTGTTTCTAATTTGTTTATTTTAATATTTTTCAATAAATATTTATAACCATTTGAAACTAATTATTTTACACTACTAAAATTTAAACATTCAACATAATTTAAACATTCAACATAAAATTACTCAACATCCGATATAAAAACATCCAACATAAATAAAATTCATTGTTCAACAAAAAAAAAAAAACTACTCTGACGAATTAAAGTTGTCATCGTCACCAAGATCGACAGCCTCCTCATCCTCATCATCCTCAGGTTCTTCTTGTGGAATCTCAGGAAATTTTGGGACTTTCCAACCCATCGTTCTCGAGGCATTCTCAACCCAATCCTTCATCATTTTTGTCAGGTCCTCCGTTTGCTCAATCCTATCCTTCATCCGCTTATCCTTTGCCTGATATTTCTCCAATGTCTTTCTCACATCGAAGAGTTGACTTTCTACATCGGAGGAGGGGTAAGAGTTGAGGGAATAGGAAGAGCTCCCCTTCTGGGATAGGCGGACAACCTTACTGTGACTGCCCAATCCTATATATTTCCCCTCCTTCGGTTTGACCACATTCAGAAAAATTTGGTCCTCGTCAACAGGGGCGGGGGAAGGATTCTCCGGGGTGGGTGCCGACGCCGTCTGAGCCTCTTCGAGGGCCTGCCTCATCTGATTCTGAAATTAAACAATAATCATAATTATAATTTAATATTAATTAGTATAATTCATAAAATAATTAATTAGAACATAAATTATAATAAAATCAGTGTTCTAAAAAATGGCCTAGTCGGCCGATGCCGACCCGATAAACACCAAATCGGCAAGAAAAAATGTTCGGGTCTTTAGTCGGCGCCTAGACGCCGACTAGTCGGTGACTTGCACGTCCAGATGTCTTCTCCGGAGTTAATTGATGAGCTTTTCCGGCGGCGCTGCTGTCTTCTTCGGCGAACAGATGACCGGTGTTTGGACGGCTTAATTCCCGGTGAAATGATTGTAAATAACACATAGTACGGCATCGTAGAAGGCAGCGGGTGCGTCGCGTGTGGCAGCGCGGAGGCGAGGCTGCGACTTTGTCTGATGTAGCGCACATGCGTGGGCAGGGCAGGCGTGGGAGGAGGGCGACTTTGTCTGATGTAGCGCACAGGCGTGGGCGGCGGTTAAGGTGGAGGAGGCAGCCGCTGAAAATCTGTGGTAATGACCGAGGAAGAGAACAAGAGTATAATAGATGGTACAATGTGGATAAGTGGGTTTCTGAAATTTTAGGTTTAGATATAGGTCTCATGGGCTTTTGGCCCAACTTTCCCATTTATTTATTAGTGGGTTATAATTTTATTAATTAAAAAAATATTAAAATTTTTTTTATTATTATTTTATACATAATATATTATTAATTTACTAAATAATTAATTATATTTACCGTTTAGGAGTTTCTGACTAGTCCCCGACTAGTCCCTCTAGTCGCTAGACCCTAGTGGTCCGACCGACTAGCGACTAGCGACTTTTAGAACACTGAATAAAATACATACGTTAAGCTCGGTGGTGCGAACATAAGTGGACTGTTCACTCTCCTCAACCGGGTGAGCAAAATGCATCTCCTCGATGAGGGTGGGCTTCCGTCCGTAAGCATGCTCCTGTACAAAAACAATCTTTTTAATAAAGTAAAATTAATAAATTTAAATGTGAGTATATTAAAAATTAATTAAATACTTACAAAAGCGAGAGCATGCTCGTAAATCGTCCGGGAGCCTGCTCGATGTATGGCTATGCCTTGCCCGGTGGGGTCGCTCATCCTATTTCTTCTGGCCGCCTCGGCCCTCGCAACATGCTTCGGATCTAGCCAATACTGGACTAGTCCCTCCCAGATATTACGGCCCTCTTCGTCCGTCCCCATATTCTGACTGATCCCCTGCTTCGTCCACTTGTCTTTCATCTCGTGTACCAAGTCTTTCATGTGGGTGGGCTTTTTCGTAGAATGGACCAAGCACCGCATTCTCGTGTCGCGGGTCCCACACGCAGACCTTCTGCAATAAAATTCATAACAAACATATAAATTAAATTCAATAATAATTTTAAAATTAAATAAAATTAATATTATATATATATATATATATACCTTATACTCTTCAAAAATGCTCTATGCTTGGAATCGGGAACTTTAGACCACGATCCCACTCCATAAGGCCAGACAACACTTTTTAGTGCATTCGTGACCAATCCAGAAGCCTTATTACTCGGAATCAAACTGCATAAATAATTAGGTATTAATATTATAATATTATAAAAAAACTTACAGTCCACCAGACTGCTTTATTGGTTGCCGAGTATCTACTAAAGGAAGCTGTCGGGATAAAGAAGCTCTGGCAGCAGAAGACTGTCCCACTTCAAAGTTAGGACGGATCGAATCATAAAACTGCTCGATCTGTACGGGCGGTAAAGGCAGGACCGTCCGTCTCCCTCTTCCTCTCCCCATCCCTCTCCCTCTTCCTCTTCCTCTTCATTTTCCTCTTCCTCTTCCTCTTCCTCTTTCCCTCTCTCCTCCCTCTCCCTGATTCATCTATTCAACAATAATACTAATCAACAATAATAATCAATAACAATAATACTAATATATATATACATATAATACTAATATATATATACAATAATACTAATTAAAAATGAATATATACAATATAAAATCAAACAATTTCAATAAAGAATCAATCTAAACAATGAATCAACCTAAACAATTCATTTAAATATAAACAACCTAAACAATTCATCTACCTAATAAACCTAAACAATTCAGTTAAACAATCAATATTCATCAATAATAACTACTAATTCATCAATATAATTCATCATTATAATCATCAAATACTAACATAAACCTAAATATTAATAAACCTAAATATAAACCAATATTCATAACATTCAACAATAATCATCAAATATTCAACAATAATCATCTAAACCATTGACAATAATCAATAATAATATATATACAATAATACTATAATACAATAACAATAATACTATAATTCAATAACAATAATACTAATATATATACAATATATATAAATATTCATAACAATAATAAATAATAATATATATAATACCAATATATATAATACAATATATACAATACTTACCTTATCGGCGGCGGCAAGCAATCCGTGGAGGCGAGTCACGGCTCAAACCACCAATCTCAAATCTCTCACCTCCACTACTACGAAACTGATCATAGAAGGCAACCACTGTTTCAAGATTATAATTCCACCGGGTTTCGCCATGTGCGGTCCAATTGTAATAGTATGGAGTAAAACCAGACATCACGAGATGAGTTAGAACCTCATCAATGCTAAAAAATCTCTTGTTACCGCACTTTTTTTTAACAAGGACATCTAATCTTGCCATACCTATCCATGCAGTGTGGATTAAGAGAGGCAAACTTAGTAAACTCATGAATGTTCTTGTAAAATTCAGGGTTGATCGATCCTTGTATCAGACGAGGCATTTCATACATCCAATAACAATCAGGGAGTTCCATCTGATTTAAATTAAGAATATACCACATTAGAATTATAAAAAAATTCGCCAGAGTTTCGACTGTAAACAAGCATATCCGATTTTTTAAAACAAAAAATCCAATGAGCAACTCTCATGTGAAACGTTTCACGCCGTGAAACGGGTAAAAAATAAAAAAAGTTATGGATCCCAATGACCCGCGGGTCAAACCGGGTCAAAATAAAAAAAAGGCGCGGATCCTATCCATCAGCTCAAAACCCTGACTTTCAGAACAAGAAATCGACAACAAACAAAAAAAAATGGGGACGACAAAGAGAGATTAACAGACAACAACGACGACAACGGGGACAACAACGGCAACAACACAACAAGAAAATAATTTAAAGGAGGGCTAGAACACCAAATCAAGGAAAAAAGCAAGGAAATCAAGATGAAGAACAACCATAACATGGACGATTATTTCCCAGATTGCCAAATAATATCAACAGCAAATTCTACGTGTTCTACAACAGGTACACGAATACATAACACATTGGAAAAAACTTAAATAAATATGTGTTACTCAATGTATAAAATCATGTTACTAAATGACCATATCTATGTTACTATTAAAACTATGTTTCTAAATGAAGATATACATGTTACTATTAATATATGTTACTTTATTAACATATGTATGTCACTATATAGAGGATTTGGTGTTACTTTTTAAAAATAGATAAAAATATGTTACAGAATTCCATATGTGTGCATAATTAAAAGAATAACACATTGGAAAAACCTTAAAAAAATTATGTTACTAAATGAAGAAGTATGTGTTACAAAATATAATATGTGGTGTTACATATTGCAATTATGTTAATTTTCACATATATTGTATTACTAAATGAAAATATGTATGTTAATATTAACTTATATACATGTTACTTATTAAGTGTAATTTATAAAAAATATTATGTTACTAAATGAACATATGTATGTTACAATATAACAAACAATATGTTACTTCCACTTTATGCACCAAATATATTACATTTTATACACCAAATATGTTAGGGATGAAATATATGTTACAAAATAAATGCATGTGTGTTACTATATAATATAAATAATATTACTTTAACTAAATGAAATATGTGTTACTTATTTAATAATTATGTGTTACTAATTAAAAGAAACAATTTTACATTCCAGGAATAAATCATGAACCAGAAGGTGATTTTCAACCTGCTGCTGAACAAACACAAGTATTACAAAATACACCTAATCAGGGGGAATACTTTAATAGTGAAGAATACAGTGGTTCACTGATGGGAATGAAAAGAGATACAATAGATCAAATATATGAACTCTATTGCACACACGCTCGTTCATTTGGATTCAGTGTATGAAAGTCAACAGAAGTGAGGTCTACTGATGGATCTAACATATAAAGAACCAAACTGTATGTGTGCTCGTGCAGTGGTAAAAAGGTTAAGATTGAAGAAACAGCAACTAAAGAGACAGCCATAAACAGAAGGAATGGAGAAACAAGAACAGATTGCAAGGCAAAAATGAAGGTAAGATTATCTGAATGTGGCAAGTATGAAATAATAAAACACATCATCGAGCACAATCATACATTAACTAGAAAGGAATGGAACCATTTACATCGTTCCGAGAGAGCAATAACTGGTGGAAAGGCTGAAGTAATTAATGAAATGATATCATCAGGAATAAGACCAGCAGATTCTTTCCACAATCTAGCTTATAGTGCTGGAGGAGAAGAACAGGTTGGACACACAATGAGAGACCATTTAAACTTTGTCAACCGTACTAAAAGAAGCAGTATAGAGGGTGAAGATGCAAAGACAATCATGGATTTGATACAGAATCAAGAGGAGCAGGAAGATCAATTCTTCTACAAAGTTCAAATGAATGAAGAGGGCGGGTTGAGTAATGTTTTTTGGAGGGACTCGATGATGAAAGATGATTTTGAGATATATGGGGATGTTTTGGTCTTTGACACAACATATAAGGCCAACAGGTATGATCTTATCTGTGCACCATTGGTTGGAATAAACAACCATTGGAAAAATACAATGTTTGGAATTGTATTTTTATCAGATGAAAAAATAGAAACTTTTGACGGTTGTTTACGGTTTTCAAGAAATCCATGGGTGGAAGAAGTCCAATAACAATATTCACAGACCAGGATCAAGCAATTTCAAAGGCAATTGAAAGGGTATGTCAAAAATACTTGTGTGTCACTGAATATAGTATAATTTATGTGACTTTATATTTATGTTACTCTTTAATTATACCTTGTGTTACATATGTGTATAAATTGTGTTACTATTCAGATTTTCCCAGAAACAAGACACAGGCTATGTCTATGGCACCTACAACAGAAAGCAGTGAACAGGTTTGCACAGCTAAAGAGCAATAACAAATTTAAGGAATTATTCAACAAGTGTTTGTCAGGCTGCATCGATAGAAATGATTTTGAGAACTGTTGGAAAGAAATGATTACAAAATATAACCTGCAGAACAATACTTGGTTTACAAGGTTATACACATTAAAGGAGAAATGGTGCACGACATTGAGCAAGGATTTTTTTTCAGCTGGAATAAGATCCTCACAACGAAGTGAGAGTACAAATAGTTCGATATCTTTTAACTCAAGGAAGACCACTGGCTTGACCGAATTCCATGAAATATTTGAAAAAACAGTAAAGGCTTGGAGAGCAAATGAGGCAAATGATGAATTCCAATGTCAACGTATGAAGCCACAATCAACTCTGATGATAAATGGAATAGTGAAGCATGCTTCAGAAATTTACACACTGACCCTATTCGGTACATTTGAGAATGAGTTCCTAAAAAGTTTATCTTGTACTTCAAAAGAGGTCGGCAGAGAAGATACTACACTTGTGTATGATGTCAATAAAAAAAGAGATATTCATAGAGTTGTTTTTGAACAAATGATGAATAGAATACAATGCAGCTGCAAAAAATTTGAAGAATGTGGAATGTTGTGCTGTCACTGTTTACGGGTGCTCCACATTAGCTCGGTACAAGAAATACAGAATCAATACATATGTAGAAGGTGGACAAAAAATGCAAAGGCAGAAATCTGGGACAAAAACACAAAGGCAGAAACAAGAAAGACAGACTGTTCAGTTGAATGGAGGCATGTAATGGCAAGAAAGAGTTACAATCTGATCCTTGAATGTGAAAAAGATGCTGAAACAAGAAAAATTACAGAAGACGGTTTAGAAAGAGACTCAATAGCTGCTAGGGCATTCAAGTCAAGGCATCAACCACAAGAATCAACTGAAACTGTTGAAGGACTTGATATTCCGGATCCCAAACGCTCAACAACAAAGGGGAGAAAAGGAAGAATAAAAGGCCACTTCAGAGGAAGCAAAAAGAAGAAGACAGCATTGCCAATGGAATATGGCACTAAGACACCAAATGCTCATTTGATATAAAATCAGAAACTCATTAACCTATAGTTTATTTCATTAATACATTAAAATGTTGGATTCTGTACAAAAGGTTATGTTACTTTTGTCTTGAGTCAGTGTTACAAAATTGCATGAATTGTGTTACTCAAAATTTATGTTACTTTTCTTTTAAATTCATGTTACAATATAAAATAAATTGTGTTACAACAAAATTAATTGTTTACAGTTGTTTAAATACACTTGTTTTATTGTTATCGATGCTTATACAATAATTACAATATATGTTACTTTTGACTTAAATCAATGTTACAAAATTGCGTGAATTATGTTACTAAAAATTTATGTTACTTTTCCCTTAAATTCATGTTACAAAAATATAATAAACTATGTTTATGTTAACTTGTTTTTATGTTAATTATTTTCTTATTATAATAAAAATATAAATTACAATTCACTTGGTTATATGTTACAAAAATCATAAATTATGTTACATTATACCTATGTTACATTTAACATGAATATATGTTACTATTGAATTACATATATGTTACCATTTAAAATAAAATGTTTTAATAATCATATAAAGTTCTGATTTCAAAAAATATAAAAAATTAGTAAAATTACCTGAATAGTCTTGATTCAGACTCCCAGATTTTTTATCAAAAACTGATTTTTAAAAAACATATGAGTATATTACATAAAAAAAATGTTACAGTATATAATAAAAAAAAAGTGTGTTGTTATTTAAATTTTTATATCTTATGCTGGGTGAATTCCCAACACAATATAATACCTAAAAAAATAATCCTGTAAATCAGAAAAATTAAAAAGTAACATCAGACAAAAGAACATATAAGCATAATACTTTTAAACAAGAAAATATTAACTATATTAACAACAGTAAATGTAAAATTACATAAAACCTTCATTCCTAAACAAAGACTACTGTACTATTCATTAGCCACAAACATTCATTCCTTAACCACAAACTCAACATAGTATATGTCAAAAATTAACCATTCCTTAAACACATATTACCAAATCCATAAATATATACAAAAACCCTCCTGACTATTAACATCAGCATATAAAATATACAAAAATCAATCATAATCCCCCAAAACACATCAACCACCATAAAAATATCCAAAAAATACCATCAAATATTCACCACCCCCACAAACCACAAATTGTTAACAGGATCATCCTGTTAATAGAAAACCAAGAACAATATCAATTCTTAAAGAAACACCAACCACAACCAAAGAACAGTATTAAAATCTACTTGTTCCGATTCGATCTCAGATTTCTCTTGCCATATGAAACTGGTACATTTCGTTTTCTCTTCTTCTCACCAAGGACATTTTCTTTCGAAGCAGCAATAAGAGCAGGTTTGTTGATGTAAAAATCCAACACCCTCTTAAAAACATTAATCCGCGCTACATTGACATCAGATGCTACAAACTTCGAAAAGAAACTACACCACATAAAGATCCTGCAAGCAGCCTGTTTTTAAAAAAAGTTATAAAAAGTAATATATGTTACTAATTAGACATTACTGTGTTACTATTTTATATAAAAATGTTTTTAAAAAAAAATAAAGAAATAAATAATTACCTTACAAAGCTCTGGACATTCATAAAGTTGACCTTGAAAATTAAAAATGTGGTGCATCAAAAACACACCACAATCATTATTATCCTCACTGGACCTCCAAGACAACTTCATTGTCTGAACAGAAAATTTCTTAACCAAACCAGCTTTAGGGTGCTTCATATCACCCAGAAATTTCAACATGTAAATTTTCTGAAAGTTAACAAAAATATTAAATATATTTAATTTCAATGTAATAAGAAAGAAGAATATTTGTAAACTAACCAGCATAACGACGCATTCATCATATGTCTTCTGATCGACATGAATCCGATTATCAAGGTACTGGATCTTGCCCAAGGTGAAGTTAAAAACAACGAGTGCATAGTGACCATATATATAAAAAGGAAGAAAATCTGGAAAAAAAAAGAATAAATAAATACATATATGTTAATCTTTCACAAAAATATATGTTACTATACAGTAATATATATGTTACAAAAGAATAATATGTATGTTACAAAAAAATAATAAGCAATTCACAAGTAAAATAATAATTATTCTAAAAGATTTACATATAACTAAATAACAAAAATTGATTAATAAACTAGAATTTTTTTAATATTTATGTTAAAATATAGTAATAACATATGTTACTTTATAAAATATTTGTGTTACTAAGAAATAAAATGTTAAATTTTAATAAATTTTTTACCATATCAGCACTCATAAACTTGTCAATAGATGTTGACTCAAGCCAGTTTCTCCATGAAGCAAAAATGTGATATTCATTATCAGACAAAGAACCTTTCTTCCTCAATATATCATTCAACGGTATCTACAAAAAAAATACAATACAAAAAAAAGTTTAAAAAAAAAATAAAAAAAAAAGTTAAAAACTTACACTATAATCCAGCCCAAACACAAATCGAGACACAACAGAAGAAGATGATGAAAGAGAGCTTCCAAAGCAAGCCATAATGCAACCAGCATTCAAGACATTGTGCGCAATCTCAATTTGCGGCAACATTGTTAGCATATCTTCTCGAGAGACGAGAAACATGACATTTATTGAAACAAAAAACTCCTCACTGAGAAAAAAGACAATATTATTAGAATTAAAAATGATTTTAAAGAAAAAATAAAAAATATGTTACTTTCAACATTATTAGATGTTAATGCATAGAACAAATAGTGTTACTATAAGAAAAAGAAAAGATAACTTACATCATATTTTCCTTGTAATGTAAAACATAATCCACAAGCTCCATTTCATGACGCTCCAATCCACGTAAGTTAACCTTCTCCATTTCAATAAAAGGACTCAAAAACCCAAACGGGTCACCAAAACCTAAAATAAAATCATTAAAAGCAACAGCTTCTTCATCAATCTTTACAACACTACCTTCACCACCTCAATCCTTAACTTCATCACCAGCCTCATTACTAACTTCATCACCAGCCTCATTACTAGATTCATCACCAGCTTCATTACCAACTTCATCATCAGCCTGATTACCAGCTCCAACAGCAGACTTGTCACAGACTTCAATAGCATGATGACTTGAATCATCTTTTTCTTGCTCAGCATCAACATACATTCCTTCACCATGCTCCTCTATTTCTTCCTCATCACTCTGACTCTCATTCACTTCTTCAACCATTTCGGGATCAGTTTCTCCATCCAAAACATCGTTTCCATCATCAGTCTGTCCAACATCCTCCTGAACCACCTGTTTAGTTGGATCTATTCTCTCTTCTGTCTGATCTTTTTCTTCTAATTCAGTTTCTTTCTCACAATCTTCCTCTTCATCATTTTCTTCCTCTTCTTCTTCTTCTTCATTTTCATCTTCTTTTGGCTCTTCACTAAAATCCTCTTCAAAATCATCATCATCAGCTTCCTCACTTTCATCACATTCTACAATGACCTTTTCCTTCCCTTTCCTTGTCCTCCTCATCTGAACCTCACCAACATCACCACAAACATCATCATTTGACCTTTTCACGCTTCTTTCAGCACACACAACCTGATCAGTCTTAATGGTTTGATAATTAGAATTAGATTTAAAAAGAGGACTATCAGGAAATAATTCAAAGTTAGGTGCATCAGAGAGTTCTTTTGCACGATTAAAATTTAAAACAAGATTATCTACTATAGTTAGAAAGGACTCATCCCCCCAGAACTGAGAATCAGAATCTATGTTTGAATCAGGCAAGTTCGATTTTATTTCTGATAATCTAGATATAAAACCAGAGGATGAATGGCTAATTTCTTTCAACAACTTCTCCAGCTTCATCTGCACAGCCAACAATAAAATATGATACTACATAAAGTAATGTAGATCTTATTATATAGTAACATGCATATTACAAAATAGAAAGGACTGTGTTACTATTTAGTAACATACATGTTACTAAATAGCAAAATATATGTTACAAAAGTAAATGTTACTATATAATAAATTATTTGTTACTAAAATATATGTTACTATATAATAGAATATGTGTTACAACAAAATAATAATCATGTTACAATTTAACAATATATATGAAACGACTAAAATAATATACCTAAAACCTAGAATGATTTATTATTAACATGGATAAGAAATAATATTGAGCAAAAAAAAAAGATGTTAAAATTAAGTTACAAGTATATTACCTCAACTTTTTCAGAAAGAGAATGATTCAAATCCCCTATATTCGACACCCTCATACACCCATTTCTTGTCACTGGATAAACATCAGAAACAAGATCCCCATCACCATTTAAACCAGCATCAGATTCCTGCTTACACCGAGCATGCAAATTCACATCATCCCAGTGTTGAATCAAAGGAATTGAAGACGGCAATTCAACACCTCTCCACTGAATACGGTGAAGATAAGTCATTTGAAGAATAATCAAACATCCAGTAACATTGTGAGCACCATTCACACGAACAAAATCTACACTCTCACACAACTTGTTAAAAAAATAAGAACACCAATCAAGCTTTGATATATTACTGACATCAACAACAGCCTTCAAAATTCCAGGATTACAAACCAAATGATTAGAACCAGGAGTAAATAAGGAAGACATGAAGAAAAACACAAATAAACGCTTGAAATCATCACCACCATCCTTCAACTTCTTCTTAAAAAGATCAGAAAGAGCAGTCAACTTTGATGAAGTTCTAATACCATACAGCTCCCTGTATTTCTCAAGCAAAAGATTAGTTTCACCACGATTAAAAACAGGAACATCACATCCATCATTCCTTGGTATCATGAAAATGTCATGTACATCGTCTGGAGCAACAACAAAACTTCGCGAACGGCCAACCGACAATTGCCAACTATGAGGATTAAAATTATCAACAAGCCATTTAAGCATTGGGTACCCACTCAGCTTTGTCAGATGCAAATTCAGTAATCCACCAAAACCTATGCTCCTAACATCTTCCTTCTGAACTTTGTTCAAACTTTGAACCAACTCAAAGACAGAAGTAGGTCTACTATGAGGAGTGAATTCTCTGAAAATGAAAAAAATATTCATAAATATATTCATAAATATTCATAAACATTGAATGAAAAAATATAATATATATCTATATATATAAAGAACCATACCTAGATTGTTGAGACGATACAGTAACAATAGTTGTGCTCTTACTAGGAACATGCCTATGCCGCCTAATATATGGAGCAATATGACCTTTAATCAACATAACAGGTGAATCATCCACAAAGGACCCATCTGGAATTTTTCCCATTTTATAATCTGTAATACAAGTTGAATAAAATACATATTACAAACCAATAATATACATGTTACTACATATCAGAAAATTATGTTACTAATTAATAAAATACATGTTACAAATAAATAAAATGCATTTTAAAACAAAATAATAATAACACTATCAGAATTATATATTACTAAACAACAAAAAGTATGTTACTAAATAACAAAAAAACTTTAATACTATTTATGTTACTATACAACAATAAAACATGTTACTATATAGAAATATTTGTGTTACAAATCAATAATATGAATTTTACAAGACAATAATAATAAAACTGACAGAATTACATTTACTAAAAAATAAAATGTGTGTTACTAAACAACATAAAAATATATTACTATTTATGTTACTATACATCAATAATACATGTTACTATAAAAAAATATTTGTGTTACAAATAAAAAATATGCATGTTAGAACATAATAATAATAAAACTGACAGAATTACATATACTAAACAACAAAAAACTATATTACTATTTATGTTACTATATAGAAATAATACATGTTACTACATAGAAATATTAGTGTTACTAAATATAAAAATCAACTAAATCAAAAAAAACAAAGCATTAACATTAAGCAGAGCATCTGACCCAAAAATTTCAAAAAATACGACCATGCATTTGAATAAAAAAACTTACATAGATCGATCCTATGAACGTGCATTGAACAGAAAATCTTCGCTAACAAAAAACCAACAAAAAAAAGCATAAAAACCTAGGGTTAAAGAATATGAAAAAGCTTTAAACAAAAAATACGTCTGAACACAGAAAATAAGAAATATAAACAACAAAGAAACCCTAAAATTCACTTAAGAACATATCTCACTCAGAAAAATGGAAAAAACTTGAAACGAAGATGAAAATGTAACAAAAAATACCTTAAACAGCAAATACGAACTCGGAAACGCTGGAAGAAGCAAAGAAACGCCGGTAAACAGTCGTGAAACCGTTGAAAACGTCGCGAAGAAGAAGCGGGAACGAGAGAGAAAACGAAACGAAAGAAAGGAAAGTATGAAATCAGATTTTGAAATCCAATATGAATAACCCGTTTCAACTTACCGGATCCAACTAATGAAACCAACCCGACCCACGTATTTATTATTTGACCCATTTAAGAATATGGTATCGTTTCACACCGTGAAACGTTTTATATAAGTTTTTGTGAAATCCAATATATATAATCATACATCAATTACACTACAAAATTCTAACAAATTAAATTAGGATTAATCTCCAATCAAAATAGATATATCCATAAATAATTAATGTACAAAATGCAAATAATGCTAAACTTAAACAGTAAAAATGTAAAAACGTACGGTCAAATTGAAGCAACGAGCACAATGTGACAATTGACTCGAACGATTGCAACTAACACGTTGAAACAATATTTCTTCACATTTCAGAGATTTTTTTAAGGTTGGGGGGGGGGGGGG
>JAPKLY010000224.1:638004-674112 GCA_026898435.1 Prunella vulgaris | reverse complement strand
GTGAATGAAAAGGAAAGAAAATGGTTGTGGCTGTTCTATATTCGAAATTTAGCGACCGCATTTTTATTTTACCGACCGATATTTCGGTCGCTAAATATGAACATCGAATCGGGCAATAATTGCCCACCTACCCGCTTTCGGGTTTTAATTTTAGCGACCGAAAAAGCGGTCGGTAATATAAAAATAAATTACCGACCGCCTAATCGGTCGGTAATATTGTCAGTCAACAATTTACCGACCGATTGAGCGGTCGGTAATTTATTTTTATATTACCGACCGCTTTTTCGGTCCGTATTCAGTCGGGAAATTTAGGATTTGACCATTAGTCAACATCGGTCGTTAATCGATCGCTAATTACATAATTAGCGACCGACTAAAATCGATCGGTAAAACCCGTTTTTTTGGTAGTGCTTAATACTAGTATTCAGCGTGAAAGAAATGAACAGAAGCATGAACATGCTAAAATTGACTTATGACTTCTCTATTTTCTTTCTTGCTATGATTAATCTTCATTGGAGACGATGATGGATTCTTTCTGCTTGATGATTAATTAGTAGCATAAAAATCTGAACACAATATAAACTGTAAAAATGAGGTTGCGCGCATGAGCTTAAACCAATTCAAAATGAGTGGCTTCTGTATATGAAAAAAAAAAAAATATTCATAATACATATGAAATTGTATCATTATATATGCATCTTTAGTTATATATTTATATATTCACTAATAGCATAGTATCTTATAATATTACATTTTTACCTAATAATAAAATAAAGTGTTCAAATAATTTAGTGAATATTTGGTAAATTTAAAATTCACAACCAATAAAAAAAAAAAAAGTCATTTACAAGGCCAAATATTTTTCCAAAAAACCATTCAAAGCATTATATTATATAAAGCTGATGGCACATTACAATAAAGAAAAATAAAAACAATAAAAAGAACATGACAAATTGAAACACACCTGGATTCTACATCCAACAAACCAACACAAATTCCCCCCCATTTTTTTTTTCTTAATAAAAAAGCGCAATCCGTTGGGAAAATATATATGAATCAAAACCATCCATAAGGGCCGGAGAAACTACTTCGCGCGCCATCCATTGAATTGTCGTACCCAAAATACCCCTCGCTGGCATCGTACGACGTCGTGGCGTCCAGGCTCCGCCTCTGCTCCGCCAGCTCCAAATACCTCATGTCGTTCACTACCCCGTGCCCCATCTCCGACAGCAGCGGCGGCTCCCCGGTGTAGCAGCTGCTCGTAATGTCCGGCGGCAACGGCGGCAGGTCATGCGCCGCGCCGACGCTGTACTGAAACTGATCGCCACCGCGGCTCACCTGATTATCAAAATTCTCGTAGCTCTGATTGCTCCACGACTCGCCGGTGATTTGAAACCCTTGGAATTGATTCGAACTGAGCTCCCCCTGCCCGAAGAAGATCTGCTGCTGCGTCGACGTATTGTGGTCGGAATTCTGCGAATCGGCGAACAGCATGGAGAAATCGCTGCGAGTTTCGTCGGGGGAGATTATGGACGTCACGGATGAGCCAGGGGGCATGTCAGAGTAGACGAAATTGGTGCGGGCCCTGGAGCCCCGCATCGACCGGGCCGCCCTGTCGTAAGCCAGCGCCGCCTCCTCCGCGGTGTCGAATGTCCCCAGCCAGTGGCGCTCTTTCGTCGTCGGGTCCCTTATCTCCGAGGCGTAGCGGCCCCAGGGGCGCCGCCTGACGCCGAGGAACCTGTTCGTGGAGGATGAGTCCGGCGGGTTTTGCTGATTGTTGCCCTTTCTCTTGGGCTTGGAGGGCGAAGAAGCGCCGCTTCCGTTTGATTTGTTCATGCTAATTAAGTGGGAGAGAGAGAGAGTCTGACAAACAAAGATTTGATGAAAAGTGAGATTTCCTGACAATGAACAGAGGAGGAAGAGAGAGAGTTTTCAATAAGTTGTGAGATGATCAGTTGTAAATTTGGAGCAGAAGTGGCAGAGTTTAAATAAGAAGGGGCTGTGCTGTGCTAATTCTTCTCTCTCACTTGGTGATTAAGAAATAAAATAGTATTAGAATGGATTGCAAGAATTTAGTAATGAAAAGGGGGGAGAGGGGAACATGGAGGTCTAAAAGGGGTATAAAGAAATGGGATTTGATGATCACATGCATCATTATTAGGCATATGCATCTCTGAATCCAATGCCATATATAATTGTAATTAGTGTTTATTAACTCAAATCGAACATTATTCCTCCAATTATTAGATTGAATGAGTGAACTAGTATTTCTCAAGTTTCAACGTGATCGAATAATGAAATACATGATATATATATATAAGTTTACTTCTTATACCAAATTCTACTAAAAATACACACAAATATTAATGTAGCTAGCCCAAAAAGATATCACTATGCACACTACAAAGTCTATTCGCCATGTAACTTAATACATATATTTTATAATGAAAATCAATCTTCATGCCCAATCCGATATTCTTAAGGGTAGCAAATTAATTTTACACCTTAATTTACGTAAGTTCAAACTTTTATATCTGTGAGACGAATTAACTTATTTTATTGCATTAAAGTCTTGGTATCACTCGTGTTTTGGGTTTATAATTCTTTCATAAATTGTTCACTTATTGAATTTTCTTTAAAATATATATGAGAAATCAACCATATATAAATTTATATTTTTGGATAAAATAAAATTTCTTTCAACGATGTTATTTATGGCATACCATTTTTCATTTATCTTAGTTATCAAGTGCCTCTCAGTATTAGGCATTTAGTTTCCATATAGAATTCGTGAAAATCATATATTTGATATGTATATATAGTTATATACACATAAACTCGCCCACATTATACATTTTGATGTAAAATTCACAAATGCTTAATTGGACCAAATCTTTATTAGTAACATTTATTGTTCAATACAAAATCTTTATTATTTAATATTGTTCAATAAAATTCATTAATACTGTGGAATAAAAAAAGTTATAATATCTAAAAAATGCATCACTTATCACATGCATAATGAGAATATATAGTAACCCTTTAGGACTGACAATTTAGGAATTACTCCCTCCGTCCCAAACCAATTTGCACACTTTTCATTTTGGGTTGTCCCAAACTAATTTGCACACTACTTAAAAAGAAAACATCGATTTGCGTGCACACTCATAAAACTTTCCACACACTTACTCATACACCACTACTTTATTTAAAAAATATATTTTTCTTAAACCGTGTGCCATCCCAAGGGTGCAAATACCCCTGGGACGGAGGGAGTATAATTTTAGGGGTTGGTAAAATAAACACCCTAACCTTTTGAGTTGGCAAAATGAGAATAGTAACCTTTCAAGCTGACAATTTAAGAATAATAATTTAAAAAATAGTAATTTGAGATCAAATCAGCCAGTGTCAATTCAAATTGGACCCAAGTTAAGCCCAAATTAACCTCACATTGGGTCAATTAGCCTGATTTAGGTTATAATTCAGGTTGAGTTAATCTCAATCCACTTTATTTTTTAAGTTACTATCTTTTATTTGCCAACCTTGAAAAATTATCGCTTTCATTTTGCCACCTCCTTAAAGTTACACTTTTTTGGGAAAAAAAATTCTTTTCTTGAAAATAATTAGAAAATGCCCTTAATGTGATCTTTAAGGGGCATGTTAGTCTTTGATTCTGATCAAACTAATGATAGGAGGGATTGGAAAAGGTTGGTGTATATGATATGATATGATGATAATTTGATTAGAAGAAAGAAGAAGTGTGGCATAAGGCAGCATGCATCCTCTCCTGAGTTACTTAGATTACTACTTTTTGCAAGTTGCAACTCATGATTCCTCAATTCTTCCAACTATATATGTGACTCAATAATCGGACCGATTGCTTACAATCATTGGCCTCACCCCTCTAATCATCACCTTTCCATATTCTCTAATCATCCCCCATTCCTCCCATTTTCTTTTTCAATTTTGATTTCAGATATAATTTAATACTCCTTCTGTCTTATAGGAATTTGCGCATTTTCCTTATTCGGACATCCCACAAAAATTTGCACACTATTAAAAAAGGAAACATTGATTTACGTGCATACTCACAAACCTATACACATATTTACTCATATGTCAGTACTACTTTATATAAAACACATTTTTCTTAAAAAATGTGTTGTCCCGTATGATGCAAATTCCAATGGGACGAAGAGAGTACTAATTATTGATACTGATAATGCTCCTTGTCAAAAAAAATAAAAAAATGTAAGAAGAATGGAATCAATATCCGTGAAAATCGTCCACGACTCGCCTCACTTTCTGCGTCACATCATGTTATCATTCCATGCACGGTATCATTTAGAATGTGTATAGAGGGTGTTTGGAAAACCTACACAATATTACGTCTTTATGCAAAACAAAATTATTTGTTTTGTTTTACTAGTTACTCTATTTCTAAAACGATAAATATGAGTATCACAAATTATTAATTGAAAAAAATTAATTATATCACATATTGTTAATTAATTTTATTACTTAGAATGCCTACACAATATTTTGTTTTGCATAAAAGTGTGTTTGCTTGAAATGATTAGGGGGAATAGAGAGTTTATCCATTGTTAATCCATATTTGGTTTGGATGATTGCAGCCCTTGACTAATTTCCAATCTAGTTCAATTACCTCACATTTTTCGGGCCTGTTGTGATAAGTCTGTTCAGGGAGAAGACCTGATGAAATTATTTTAAATTAAGAGAACTTAATATAGATATCAAATACATAATGATTTTAAAATAAGAATTTCAATCAATGCAATTCTTTGAAATCCTATTCTAATCTATTTATGTTGTCGTATTGTAAAAGAACCTGCGAGCTTAGCTAGATAATCTCATTGATTTGCGAAGGTCTCACATGTAACTGGTGCACGATATACTCACTTAACAATTGAAGTTGTTTATACTAAAATGTGATGGCTAATTACACTGAAAAGTATGAGTTTATTATATTGAAAAGCTCATACTGTTATCACTTTTCAGTGAAAATATTTTAGTACAATCAACCACACTTTTCAGTATAATTAGTCCTCACTTTTCAATGTAAACAACCTCAACTGTTGAATGATTACACCGTGCATATGGTGCATATGAGACTTGCTCCATTAATTTAGGTATTATGACCCAATCCCATTAATTATATAGGAATTATGACCCGAGCGAAAACTGGTTAATTAGATCTATGAAAATATTTCTAGAGTAAGTCTTGTATGATATTGTCTCATGATATGAAATCAATATAACATGTGTCACTTGTTAATTAAAAAATTATCACTTTTAAAAAGTGATAAAATTTAACAAAAAATGCTAATATTTTTGCTAAAAGTGACTATCACTTTTCTTTAAAATATTGTCACTTTTTACTATAAATCTATCACCAATTTTTTGTAAAAAATGATAATATTTTTCTTAAAAGTGACTTATCAGTTTTCTTAAATATATTGTCACATTTTATTATAATCACATCACCATTTTTTATTGGTCTTATATCATGAGATGGTCTCATATAATTTTTTTTACTTGGTATTATCACTAAATTGAAATAACTCGGAATGCTTAAATGATTTATGTTTTTTACTCCCTCCGTCCATGAAATTAGTTACATTTCTTTCGGGTATAGTATTTAATAAAAATTGGTATTATATTAAAAAGATGGATAAAGTAAAAAAAATGAAAAAAATATGTTTTATTAAAATTAAAATTTTAAAATATACTATATGATAAATTATCGAAAAATTTATAAATTATGTTAAGCAAATACTTATACACTACTTAAAGTAACATCTCGTAAATTCTTAAAATAACTTATTAATATGTTAGAACTTATAAAATTTTTAAAATAAATTTAGTCAACAATACTCTCTTTAACAATGTTACTTGTGCCTTTCCAAAAAATAAAATAAAAATAACAATGTTAATTGTGTTTATTTTCGGCATCATAACCTGAGTAAAAACGAGTCACGTCTATCACCTTTCTTGGAATACCTCAACAGTATAACAATATCACTTTTTGTGTTGTAAATGATTCCGATCTTAGTTAATATGAAATCCCCGAATTTCGGAATTATGACTCGGACCGTAACAAGTAAGATCCGTGAGAATGGCTGCAATTATATTTAAGCACTACATTTTCATGGAAGACATACCATACATCGATTTGGATTCCCTCCATTTAATATTTTCTCAATTTCCTCCATGCAGTGTAAATGTCACCTATTATTATGGATTTTATATATGTATATATTTATTAATTATTTTAATTATACATATATACCCATGATAATGATGATATTTACACTGAATGGAAAAAATTGAGAAAATATTAAATGAAGGGATCCCAACTCCACCATACATCCATCTCATGTTTCACAATACTAGCTAGTTAATTTGATGGTTTAATCTAATGCACATATTAAAAATATTAAAATTAGGTGAATTAATTATACAATTTGCACTGAGAAAGAAATATCAACATATTAATTTTACAATGTATTGTGAAAGGTCCTCGAGATATTTTTTGAAATTGCTTTTGGTTAATGCAATTTTGGCTTAAAAAACGATATACTATGAAACATCAAAAAGTTGGTCTTCTTTGACTTAGTTCCATCGTAAAATTGGTTTACAATTAATGACTTATACTAAAATAAATTTTTTTTTTTATCTGCGTAACAATTACCTTTTAATTAGTATTATTTAGTAAAACAACTAATATCATTCAAGACTAATATTTATAGGATAAACAATTAATACACTTTAATGAAATAATTAATATCATCTAAATCAATTTTGCAGTGAAACTCCTAAATTTTTTTTGCCATAATTCCATTACTTTGCAGCAAGTCCCATCATACATTAATAGGAAAATTTTAATTTTTTTTAGGACGGTAACTTAATGGGTACCAAAATAAAGACATAACTTTTTAAACTGGCAACCGTTACTTCAAAATATGGCAAGTCAAGAGCCCGAGTCAATGCAAATTGAACTAATTGGTCAAATTTGGGCTATGTTCGTGCTATATATCGGGCCAAAATCGAGTCAAATTGACTTTAATATCTGGATATATTTGTTCTCTATTTGCAGCTTTTAAAAGTTATACTCTTTAAATTGTCATTCAAAAAATGTTACAATCCTTTGTTTATTAACTAAAAATAATTGCGATTCTCATTTTATCACCTACATATAATTTAGGGTCCTCAAAAAATAATTTTCTATACATTAATAAGTAGTGATGCAGGAATCAAATACTCTCTATGTCTCAACTCTTTTTTCTATATTTTTTATTTCGCGATGTTCCAACTATTTTTTCACACCTTAAAAAGGAAATAATTTATACTTACAAAAATAAATAAAGTATACTGTTTATATGTTACCCTTGTTTCTTATTTTGCTATTTCATTCGTCTCATTATATGTTTCTCATTTACTCTTGGGTCAATAACAATGAGGGTTTTCTTAAACACCTAAACACAAGGAGGGGCTCGACTTTTTAAAAGTATCAAAGAGGGGTTTTTGCTCCAAAATCTTGCCAAATTAAATTCTATGACAATAGTACAAGAGGTAAGCTTTTTCTTATGAAAAGATGTTAACTTTTTAGACCTACACCTATTACCTATACTACATATTTTTTAGACTTTTTAGACAATTCTCTGACATTGCATCTCCAACTTTGTCAATCTCTTTCTCAATTTCTGATGCTTCATTTCTCAGATTAATAATTTCTACACCAAGATCCTCGTATGAATTCTGAAGTAATGTCATTCCTTCTGCTAAATTCTGCTTCATTTTAGCTTGGCCCTCGCTCAACTCTACCTGAGAAGCTGTTATTCCCTTAGTTTGCTCATACACTAAATTCGAATATAATTGACCTTACTAAAATACACACTAAAATACAACCTCTTATAAAGCATTGACCTCACTACACTAAGTCCGAATATAAATGAAAGTACAACCTCTTATAAAACATTGACCTCACTACATAAGGAGAAAAAAATATATTTAACACAAGTTAAATTCCAGAACAAAGATTAAGTACTCAAAATTTTAGTACTCCAGTATATTATATTAGTACTCCAATATAAAATTAAGTACTCCACGAGAGGAAATTTACACATGCATTACTGGAAAAACAGAGCACTCTGTTTTGTATATACTAAACCACTACCCTGTCGGAAAATTTACTCAAAATATCGCCGGAAACAAAACTGTGGTGGAAGCTTTAATTTTGATCAGAAATTTGCTCAAAATATCTCAAAAATTTGATCAAACGTTAATAACTCAAAATTTGCTCAAAAGCCCCCCCTTTACTTACAACAACACCTCATGCCAAAAAACACATGAGGCCTCAATTCCTAATTAATTAATTACTATATCTCCCAAAACAAAAATCATATAATAAAAGCTTAAGAAGGACCATTGACAAAAGAGAACGAACCACCCTGTATTCACATGAGGCGAAGAAACCGCCGGAGATCATCGGTGGCGCCGGTATCTATTCCGGCAACAGCTTCCACTCTGCAGCTGCTCATCTTTGGCCTCAAAGAAAACGCCCGGCAAAGGCAGACTGCTCGGTGGCGAAGAGATCGTAAACGCCGCCGACCCGGAAAACATGTCTGCCTCTTTAGCCAACTCCTTTCGACACGGGTTTGTAATGGGATTCTTTTTCTCTTCTTTTTTGGCGTATTTTGACTTCTTCGGTGTGAGAGATGTTGAAATCGGTTCCGGAGAGTGGCCGGAAATTTTTGTAAAGTCGGGTTCCGGAGAGTAACAGGATAGGAAGAAGAGAATAGAAATTCAAATTTTCAAAATTGAATTCAGAACCCATAATGGTAATTGATGGAATGGAATTAATTTCTTAGCTGGATGACCTAGAAACTAGATGAAGACGGATGTTGTAGAACATGCAAATGTTGTACTTAAATTACAGAAGTAATCAGTGGAAGATTTGGTTGTACTATTACAAATTAGCCCTTGTTTGTATTAAATTAGCCCCTCTTTGATACTTTTAAAAGTTTGAGCCCTACATTGTGTATTGGGTCCCAACTGAGCCCTTCTATGTAATAAATCCTTTACTCTTTTACCTTTTTTGAAAATTACTGTTCACTCTTCTATTATTATTATCAATACTTTTTACACTATTCTCATTACTTTTTCACTTTTTTCATCATATCACTCATATTTTTTCATTTTCACTTTAATTCATGTGCCAAAAAATAATGAGCTAACATATAGTAAGTAGTATTATTTAATTTCACACTCACATATTTTATTTTTTCTTAAACTGTGTAAGTCAATTTATGTAAAAAAAAAAAAACCTTGACTGAGGAATTTAGTACTCCCTCTGTCCCTAAACACTTTGCACACTTTCTTTTTTGGTCTGTCCCACAAAATTTTGCACACCCTATAAATGGAAATAACTACTTTAATTTTATCCTCATAATATTCACATATTTACACAAAATGTCATTACTTTTACACTAAATCCAACCAATTTTATTATTTTAATAATATAACTTTACATATCACCCTCTATACTCTATTTTTTACACATTTTTCTTAAAAAGTGTGTAAAAAGAGGTATGCAATTTTTTCAAGGACGGAGGGAGTATATTTTTTAAGGGCATTGACCGGCCTTTGCCCATCAATATTGTACGTGCATATATATATATATACCCAAGACTTGTTTCATTTTACCATCCGAAGAAGAATCTGTGAGTTATCAAGAAGATCACGAAGAAATGTTGTGTTATTACAAGAAAGCATGTTCAGAAGAAAAAGAGTCCAAAATAGAAACATTAATTTTGTATAAGAGCAAAACTGGGTCCTTAATTTTTAATAGTGGGAAATTAATTATAATGGGGAATATGATAATCAAAGCCATGTGCATCCAATTTAAGGCAAAATTACCCTCATTATTTCAAGTGGCATGTTCCTCTACTTTTCCCCTAATCCAAATACCATGTATTGGGATTACTTTTTTTTTATTTTATTAACATTTTTTGTATATATATGTTTGAAGGTATAATTGAGATTAAGGCATAACCCTGGTGGATTTTCTTGGTATCTAAACCAAAACATAAAACAAGAGATCAAAAAGGTTAATTGGCTTCCATGTGAGGGGGCACCTATTCATTGTCTTTTACTTGTTAAAAAATTAGTTGTTGGTACTACCTAATACATAGCCCAGTCACACACACAACAATACTTTACATGCCTAATTTAATAAATTAGTCTCACTTTTTTCTATATCAGTTGCATCGTGCAATTCAATACAGATAGATTATATCAATTTTAACTGAAATACTGAAATGTGATATTAGTTTTCTTTGAAATATGCAATTTTAATAACTAAAATATAACACTAATTTTAACTAAAATGTCACACAAACTTTAACTTTTACTAGATGAATATACAGATTAAAAAATTTTGCACCTAATGCATATAAAATCTTACCATTAAACTAATGGGTTAGGATTATGTATTCACTGACTACTGACTGTGTGAGGTTCAGACAAGGAATTAATGACAATTAACTTTACAAGTGCATTATAGTTGAACAATGACAAAGAGATATATTATAGTATGTATTTATAAATATTTTGGAAATAAACAAAAGGGTGGAATCACTTCTCCTATAATTGGAAAAGAAAATGGATTTGAGAAGAAAAGTGCTATATATTACTCCCTCTATCTCATATCTATTTTTACACTTGTTTTATTTGAGCATCTCAATTCTATTTTCACATACCTAAAAAATATTTTACATTCATAAAAATTTATAAAATACATTATTTCTTTATTTAATTTTACATTTATATACTCATTTTTATTTGATTCGTGTGTCTGGAACAACTATGAAAATTATCCTTGGATGGAAAAAGTTATTGTTGAAGGAAATTCCTTCTAAGCCAAAATTTCTCTTGAATGTGAAAAACAAAGTACATATGTGGTGTTTATGTCATGAAATATCATTTTCTCTTTTTATCTTTATTATAATGTTTATTTTCATAGTTGTATATTATTAGTGTTGTGCTCTAATTTTATAAAAAACTGAATAAAAAAAAGTTGTTGGTTGTATCATAAGTGATTGATTGAGGAGAATGATTATAAGATGAGAGTAATCAAATGGGGATAATAATTATCTTATTTAGGAGGAAAAATAATATTGTGCACATCTTTTAACCTCATAAACTATATATTAATTATAATTATTATATATTTATTCTCATTCCCATTGAAAAAATTTCATATCAAGCACCCTCTTAATTCCATATCCATGAAAAAATGTTAAAATGACATTTTTACCCTAAAAACATGTTTCCCTACAAAGCATGCATGTTACCGAGACATGCTAAAAATAAAGTTGTACTCCCTCCATTTCAGGTCTTTCTTTCACTTTTATTATTTTTTGTTTGGATGATATATAAAAGCGAGAACAAAGAGTTGGGACGGGCATAGTAATATTTTTAGACGATTTGGAATTGAAATGACACAATTTAGATATGTGTAACTAAATTGAAAAAAATTATTAAAAAAAAATATGATTGTATGTATAATCCGAGAATTGTGAAACTGGTCCTATAGAAGGTAAAATGTTGGGAAGTTGGAAGTGGGAATGGGGTGCTTTCCAAGGACAAGAACCCTGTTGATGTAGGGTATATTTTGTTTGTGGATTCTTGATTTTGAGCTCTAGGCATTACTCAACAAAAATCAGTCAAACAATCAATTTCAGAACACTAGATTGTTGTTCTCCTCAGTCCAAGAATCACCAGCATATGGTCTTAAAAAGTGAAAATTTCTGCCCAAAATTGCTCAAATTGATTCGTTTCATACATTGCTATTTAAAGGCTTGAAACATGATGCTTACTTCCCAAATTTGGGGGAAATGTTTCATTTCTGTCCAGCTTAATTAGTAGTATTCAGTTTATTCAACAAATTAAACAGGAAATTTCCAACTTCATAGTAGAGAAGCATGATGGATATAATTATATATACTTGTTCTTTTACAAAAAAATTAAATTAATCAAGTTTGAGCCCGAATTTGCTCTACTGATCAAGATCAAGTTGGGGCCCAGAACTATATATGGCAATGCCATGAAATGATTATTACTTCATCCCTATCAGGATTACTTTTACTTTTCCCTAATTTGAACGTCCTAACTTTACTTTCACACACCTAAAAAGAAAATTTTTTACACCCACAAAAGTTAATAGAGTACATTTTTTTATTTAATTTTATATTCATATACTTACTTTTTTTTTTTTTTTGGATGTCCAGGACAATTATGAAAGTAATCTTGGGATGGAGTGAGTACTAATTATTAAGTTGGTATTGTATGAATCAGTTTTATCATAAAATTGATTTTTAGTTAATGCCTTATAGTAGAACAACTAATAATCTATACTGAAACAACAAATAATCTATACTGAAACAACTAATATCCTTCAATTATTACTCTTTAAAAAATTACTAATACCCTTTAAATAAACTACTAATATCATTCAAAACTAATGTCTTATAGTAAATTCATTAGTAAGAGTAAATCTCTTGTGCATCAAGTGTACCGTGCAATTTAAGTGTATTTTTAAAAAATTACAGTATTTATTATTAAAAAGTTGCACAAATTATTACTGAAAAGTTATATTATTAAAAATATATTTTTCAATAATAATATATACAACTTTTCAGTAATATTTTGAGTAACTTTTTAAATATGAACTTGAGTTACACGATGCACGTGATGGATATAAGGCTAAAACATTTATTAATACCCTTTAAAAAATAACTAATATTTTCAAAACAAGTTTCACAATAAAATTTATTCCCACAATACTGTGTCTTAATCTATGCAGGCACAGTTGATCCTAGTAATTTTTGGATTTGGATCGAAGTTTAAAATGGGATCCTCCTTTCTCTGTATTTCAGTTTATATGAACTTAAATTACTTTAACATGTATATAATTAATATAAAAAATATTTTAATACATATTTCAAGTAATTGGATAATACATCTCAACTGACTGTTTTACAAGCACTATTAATCAAGTTAAAATAAACAAGTTGCTCAATAAAAAAAATTTCTCAAATTGATAACATACCTAATCTATTCAAAAAAAAAAAAATTAAAAATGTGCGTGATGCATAAACTAAAAAAAAGAAATTATACAATTAGTAAGAGTTGATTAATAAAGTACATTATAATCTCTATTCATATTTAAATTATTATATTTTTTATCGGTAAAATGAATTCATTCACGACAAAAATATCAGACTAATTTATTATATATCTTAATATTATATAAAAATGAACTTATAAAACTAATCAAAATTCTTTATTTTAAATTTTTTATATTCTCATTAACTCCAATTTTAAGAATTAATCTTCACCCTATATTTTAAATATTTTAATTGCATCTACTAATTTTATTGTGTCTCTTTTATAAATATATAATTTCTTTTTATTTTCATTCTAATTCAAAATCCTAAACATCTTTTCTTTATGATCAGCTCTTTAAAGTATTTGACCTTAATTTTTTTTTTCTCTTTTCTCAATTTCTTTTTGAGCGTCTACTTTATAAAGTACAATCTCAATTTAATTAGTTGTTTTGCATTTAATTTTATATATTGTAAATAACTTCTGTATCTAATCATCTTTTGTGTATCACATAATTTCTGATATGTTTAATCATTCATTGATGATGCTTGATATATGCATCTTATTTCATATATAATGATGTGTTTATGTTATTCAAAAATCCAATAATATTTTATATTTATTGGTATCAGCATATTATAATAACATGGAATGATATTATAAGCTATGTATTTTTTATTGTACGTTCTCAATTAAAAAAAATTCTCCTTTATATGTGGCATATTTTTTATTACGATTTTTGTCTTCTAATGTTTTTAATTGCTCTCAGCCTTAGAGCGAAATAAATTAAATCTTATACTACTTCCGTTCATAAAAATACGCTCAGATATTTGCACGTAGTTTAATACAATATGTTGGAAAGTATTACGGAATATTATGAGGTCTGATATGAATAAAGAAAATATCTTTGGAAAGTACGGCATATGTACTTTCTAGAGATATTCTCTTTATTCATATCAAACCTCACAATATCCCGACATATTGCATTAAACCACGTATAAATATCTGAGCGTATTTTTCGTGGACGGAGAGAGTATTTATTTAATATAACAAATTATATCTTATAAATATTAATTTCTTTATTTTTAATATATTTATATTATAAGGAATGATTCTTCACAATCAATTCCTTGAATTATACAAAATCATGGTGGTGTAAATATTCCAAGATTATAGGGATTAGTTGATCTTCCATATCTTGTAGATATTGTATAGGCCTATATATTTGTACATGTACATCTTCTTTCAATTGAGTGAATACAATTACTTTTATTCTATATGGTATCAAGAGAGGTTCGGTTCTGAGACCTTCCACCTTACCTCTACCGCCGCCACTCCATTTTTTTTTCGTTTTTCTTCTGTACCATCATGTCAGCCAAATGTAGAACAGACCTCAGCTGCTGCCCCATCTCTACTTCCTCCAATTGTTCCTATAACCGCTCATCATCACCTTCCGATCAAACTTACTCACACCAATTATACCTCTTGGAGAGCCCATCTCGTTGCTCTCCTTCGTGATCACAACCTCCTAAAGTTCATTGCTCCCGATGCGGCTGCACCAGCCCGTCTCGCTGATGGCTCCAACGCCCAGATTGTTGATCACTGGAATCAACAGGATTCCCTTCTGCTCGCTGCCATTTTTGGCTCGCTGGCACCAGATGTGCTTCCTCTAGTGGCAGACGCTCTCACTGCCGCTGCCGCATGGGCAACCCTTACTCGTATTTTTGCGAGTCGCTCTTGCACTCGCATGAATCTATTGAAAAGTGAGCTTCATCGGATCTCGATCGGATCCCGCTCCATCACAGAATACCTGCAGTACGTGAAATCTAAGGTCGATGAACTAGCCCTCATCGACCAACCTGTAAGTCCTAATGACCTTACCTTTTTCATTATCAATGGTCTTGGTCCTGAATATGCCACTATTGTCGGACCAATTCGAACCCGTGAAACACCGCTCCGTTTTGACGAACTCCATGACCTACTATTTGAACACGAGTTATCACTAAACAATCAAGAGTCGGCACAACGCCAACTACTTGCCACAGCAAACTCTCTGTCTTCTGGTTATAATCCTGGCACCCGTAATCATGGAAATCGAAACAACAGAGGAGGTAATAATAACCGTGGCAATCACTCTGGGCATAGGGGTGCTGGTGGCCGCAATCACAATGGTGGTCGTGGGTCATCTTCACATCGCGGCGGTGGACACAATAGTCTTAATGGAAATTCCCATTTCAATGGTAACTATTCTTCTCGCCTTACTATTTTTTGTCAACTCTATGATGCTCCAGGTCATGGTGCTCTCACATGCTGTCGCTTTCCATTAATGGCCAATGCTGCAACATTACCGGTATCTCAGTCCAATAGTAAGTGGTTACTTTATTTTGGTGCTTCACACAACATGACAAATGATCTCAGTAATCTCTCCATCCACTTTGAATATGACGGAACTGACGAGGTCCACATAGTCGATGGTTCGGGTCTTCCCATCACTCACACTGGTAATTCTATGCTTCATTTATCCTCCCGAACCTTTCTTTTATCAGATGTATTGTGTGTTCCTTCTGCAAATCAGAATCTTTTGCCAGTTAGTCAATTCACTCGGGCAAATAATCTCTGTGGAATTCTTTCCTTCATATTTTCTTATTATGGATCAGGTCACGGGGGCGCTTCTGGCTAAGGGTCCTTGCGAAAATGGAGTTTATCACATTTCTCAACCTGAAGAGTCAAGTAAAAAGTCTGTTTCTGTCGGAGTCCGTACCTCAGCACCTCAATGGCATATGCGCCTTGGGCACCCGGCTGTTGAAACTAGTAGTTTTGTTATTAAGAAATTTCATTTACCTGTTTTGGACAAGTCTAATGTTTTGGGCAAAGATTGTGTTTCCTGTCAGTTGAGCAAATCCCATAAATTGCCGTTTACTCAGTCTTCTTTTACTGTTATGCATCCTCTTCATTATTTATATGCCGATGTTTGGGGCCCGGCGCCAGATATTTCACTTGATGGCTCAAAATATTTCTTATTAATTGTGGATATGTTTACTTGTTATTGTTGGCTTTTCCCCTTGAATACTAAATCACAAGTGGCTAGTATATTCCCTCAATTTCGATCATTAGTGGAAAAACAATTTGACCATCCTTAAAAAAAATTTACTGACAATGGTGGCGAATTTCTGGCCCTTCGTGCCTATCTTAACCAAGCTGGGATCTCATAGCTCACTACAACTCCACATACTCCACAGCAAAACGGCATGACTAAACGCCGCAACAGACATATCCTTGAGGTTGGTCGTGCTCTTCTCCATCATGCCAATCTCCCTCCATCCTACTAGTCTTATGCACTTCAAACAGTCGTCTACCTCATCAACACTTCAACAGGTTGCCTACGATTTTACTTGATCATCGTAGCCCCTTTCAGGCACTATTTGGCAAGCCACCTAACTATACCAAACTTCGTATATTTGGTTGCTTATGCTTTCCATGGCTCCGTCCTTATATTCAGGGGAAGCTCACACCGCCTTCTCGTCCCTGTATTTTTATTGGGTACTCCACCAGTCAGAATGCCTATAAATGCCTTGATATTGAATCTGGCCGGCTATATCTATCTCGCCATGTTGAATTCTTGGAATCTTCTTTTCCAGGTCACCCGGCTCCACCTTCGCCGACATCATCTGCTGGTCATGATCCTCTACTCACTGTCTTACCATCTCCGCCACTGTCTGCTACTAATACACCTACTATACATGTTCCTCTCCCTACTCTGCCACCTTCAGCGCCCACTTTACAACCTTCAGTTCTTCCTCCTCCTGGACAGGCTATTTCAGCTTCATCAGAATCTCCGATTGAGCCCATATCAGCACCTCAACACACTAATGAGATGATCACTCAGAGCCGTAATAATATACACAAGCCTAAACGGTTCCTAGCTGCAACTCGTCATCCCTTACCCAATGACGTCTAACCAACAAGCCCTCTCCAGTGATCGATGGCAGTCTGTTATGGCTGAAGAATTTACTGCCCTTCAAAAACATGGGACGTGGGACTTGGTGCCTCCCCTGTCTTCTGGAAATATAATTGGACGCAAGTGGGTATTCCATATTAAATGAAAATTTGATGGCTCTATTGACAAATATAAGGTCCGATTAGTTGCCAAAGGGTTTCACTAACGTCCTGGAATTGATTTTTGTGACACATTTAGTCCGGTGGTTAAACCGGCTACGATTCGCTCGATTTTGTCTCTTGTTGTCCAAAGAAACTGGCCACTTCGCCAACTGGATGTGAGTAATGTTTTTCTTCATGGGAAGCTTGATGTACCAGTGTATATGTCGCAACCTCCCGGCTTCAAAGATGCGACCCATCCTACTTATGTATGCCTTCTTCGTCGTTCACTTTACGGACTTCGTCAAGCTCCTCGGGCTTGGTATAATTCCTTAAGTGCATCACTTATTGCATTTGGTTTCACCCAGTCTCGGGCTGATACGTCGCTGTCACCCTTCATAGAGGATCACTCTCTTTGTTTGTTCTTGTCTATGTGGATGACCTGCTTATCACTGGCACCTCTGATGATCATATTGCTTTAGTCACCAAGCATCTTCATGCTTCCTTCGCAATCAAAGATCTCGTACCGTTATCCTTTTTCCTCAGTATTGAGGTGGCTCGTTGCAAAGAGGGTCTATTTCTCTCGTAGCATAAATATATTGTTGACTTACTATATCGGTTCAAGCTCGAAGGCTCAAAACCAGTTGGTACTCCTATGTCGACTAAATCCACTACATCCCATGTATCTGTGAATGCAACAGAGTATCGAAGTGCAATTGGGGGATTGCAATACTTAACCTTGACACGACCTAATATTTCCTTTGCGGTTAACAAGCTTGCTCAACACATGTCGTCTCCTACCTCCGATCACTGGAATTCTGTGAAATGACTATTTCATTATCTTAAAGGTACCATGGACCATGGTCTTCTGCTTCGTCGTTGTGACTCGCTTAATATTACGACTTATTCCGATTCTGACTTTGGTGGTGATATTTCGGATGGGAAGTCCACTTCGGCATACATTATTTTTCTAGGGTCTAATCCGATTTCATGGCACTCTCGTAAGCAAACTAGGGTTGCTCACTCGTCGACAGAAGCCGAATACAGAGCACTGGCCGCAGCAGCTTCTGAGGTCTGCTGGTTACATCATCTTTACAGCGATCTTGGCATCACATTCTCCTCCCCGCCACGCTTACTTTGCGATAATATGGGTGCCACACGTCTTACCCTTAACCCGGTACAACACTCTCGTATAAAGCATATTGCTATCGATCTTCACTTCGTTCGGGACTTAGCAAACAAAGGGAACCTGAAAGTTTCTTATGTCACGACTCATGATCAGCTAGCCGACTTACTCACCAAGCCATTAAACCGTGCTCGGTTCTTATCTTTACATTCCAAAATTTCAGTGGCTGACGGCACGTCAATTTTGCGAGGGCGTATAAGGAATGATTCTTCACAATCAATTCCTTGAATTATATAAAATCATGATCGTGTAAATATCTCAAGATTATAGGGATTAGTTGACCTTCCATATCTTGTAGATATTGTATAGGCCTATATATTTGTACATGTACATCTTCTTTTCAATTGAGTGAATACAATTACTTTTATTCTATATATATAATTCTAAAAATTTTAATTCATCTACAAAGTGAAACAAACCACATGTTAAATATTTTTTTATTTTTCCAAGTACAACAAACTAAATCTTATAATATTTTAATAATTTTGACCCTATATTTTAAGTTTTTAAAGTACAACAATATATCAGAATTTCTAAATATTTTATTTTAAGAATATAAGTGTATGTTATGATAATCAATCAGATTATCAATTTATCATTGTTTATATATTCTAATCTTTGTGAATTTAATAAAATATTTTTTATATTTTTTATTATGAGTAGTTAAAATGTGCTTTGAATTAATTAAGTTATTTTTTTAATTTGTTAACTAATTAAAGTTTATATCAGTAACATGTAAACTATTTTAATTTGTTAATATAGTTATCAAATACTAAATATTATTTGAATTAAAATTTAGTTTAAATATATTGTGTTTTATAAATGGCTTTTTGTATAAAGATATTTAATAAACAAAAGAAAATTAATTTAAATTTTAATATACATATTGCCTTTCTTGTTAGAGAAAAGATTTTATGTCGATCGGATAATACAAACTGTAAAATAAATAAAATGGGATACAGCGGGGGGAAAAAAATTACATGAAAATAAAACAAGATTACAATAAAAAAAACCGATGTCGAGTCGAGGAGTCCTCTTCCCACAAAGCGAATATTTCCTGGTAGTGCTCTTCGTTATAGAATAATGCTCCCAAAGTTAAAACGATGTACGCCTTCAAGTGTGCAGCACCGCAGGACTTGAAGTTCCGGCGAATAGAGGACATTATGAACTGGACTGTACCTAAAAACTATATGCAGAGTTTGGACAAGGGAGAGATCAGAGAGTGTGTGTAGTGTGTTCTCTGAATAAATGAGGACACATATTTATAGGTGAACCTCCACTCGTAAAAGGGGGAAAATGTGTCATAATTAATGTTGACGGACAGAATCGATGATTGTCAACAGTTACAAGATTGATTGCAATCAATCAGTGTTAACCTACCATAAATGAAATTCACATGTTTTTTGTGCTGATACGAGATGGTCAGAGTTGAGTCAGCATGGAGTTAGCTTTAGGTTCATTGAACCTGGCCAGTGTTGAGTCATCTTAATGTCAGTTTCAGATTCATCGAATCTGTACAGTGAAGTCAACTTTCGGTATGGGCTTGACCCATTACCGAATTAATTGGGCTGGACCCACAAAACTTTTGTGTTCTGAACAATTAGATAGGCACCAGGCCCAAGGCCCAAGTACACCCAAAGTTCATCCAAAGTCCAAGGCCACGACCACGACCTCGGGCACAGGCTCGGGCTCGTGTAGTTATTTTGATTGCCAATCAATCAATTATAATTTGTTTAGCTTCATTGACTTCTTACTAATATTATGTATATTAGTCTTCTCATTTTCCAATGTGAGATAATTCAAAGTTTTAAACTTTAGTTTGTTGACTCAATTTCTCACTCACCCTTAATTGATTTTGTGAATATTAATACATTAAATACATCTACTCCTAGAGTTGAACGCACTCGTATCAATTAACTTCCGAGAAATTAATTTTAATTTCTTCATTTTATTGATCAAACAATAAAAATTAATTTATTTAATATTTAATTAAATATTTCCAACAATCCCCCACATGAGTGGAAATTTCACCCATAAACATGCAGACACACAACCTAGTCCAAGTGAGACGATATTGTATTTAGACAGGTAGCTTGGAGATTTGAACCTTCCATAGTCCAGCTTACTAGATACACCGGCTGCCTAGTAGACACAATGTCTTGAACTATTCCACCTTGGTGTATACCAAGATAGTGAGCAGTGACACAATACAGTCTCTACGTCCTTTCTTGTTTTCACGTTTTTGTCCATTTCAGTCATGGACACCCTTTGGATTCATAAGTGTTTAATATCCAATGATATTTGAAGCGCCCTCTCACTTCAAACTTACATAGGTGAAACTCCTTTGAGTATCCTATAATACTCTATCCTTATTAGTTATTAGAACTTCTAGGATTCATTAAAAGTCTTCAAACTTAACCTACACCACCTACGGGTTCTATACTTGGTGTACTGTCCTCTAAGGAATGGTCGGATTACCAAGCATTTCGTCTAACCTCCACAACTTAGTTTTCCCGTTGAACCAAGAACTTGGGATCTTAAGTCAACTTGGTCAGGTTACCACTGCTTTAGTTTGTTCGGTAGATTTAAGACTCATTCCTTCTGACAGTTTAGACATTTGATCTCGACTTATACTCTTTGTTAGAGGATCCGCTATATTTTCCTTAGACCTAATATAGGGTATGAATATTACACCACTCGAGATCACTAACGGAGTTATGTCGTCGAAAGATGTGTCTGGACTTTCCGTTATACATATAGTTTTGAGCCCTACCAATTGCGTCTTGACAGTCATAATGTACCATTATAGTGGATACTGGTTTATTCCAACATGGAATATCTTCAAGGAAGTTTCGAAACCACTCTGCTTCTTCACCAGCATTATCTAAAGCTATGAACTCAAACTCCATGGTGGATCGAGCTATACACGTTTGTTTTGTCTATCTCCAGGACATGGCAGCTCCTCCTATAATGAAGACATATCCACTAGTTGAGAATGATTCTTTACTGTCTGAGATCGAGTTGACATCACTATACCCTTCAAGTACAGCTGGATACCTGGTGTAATGTAGTTCAAAGTTTAGAGTGTACTTTAAGTACCTCAGTACTCTTCTCAGAGCTATCAAATGCTCGTGACTTGGGTTGCTCGTGAATCTACTAAGTTTATTCACGGCACATGCTATATCAGGACGCGTACAATTTGAAATGTACATAATGCTCTCAATGACTCTAGCATATTCTTGTTGAGTTACAGCTTCACCATTGTTTTTATTCAAGGAACATTCAATTCCAAAGGTGTTTTAGCTGGTGGATCATCAAATGCGTTGAATTTCTTTAACACTTTCTCCACATTTGAGATTGTGTTAAGGATATTCCATTTGATGTCCTACTGATCTTGATTCCTAAAATCACATTAGCTACACACATGTCTTTCGTGTCAAAGTTTCGTCCCAACATGTTCTTTGCTTTGCAAAGAAGATCATGATCGTTGCTCATGATTAGCATGTCATCAACATAAAGACACAATATGACAAAGCCTTTTTGTGTATTCTTCACATATACACATTTATCACACTCATTTATACGAAATCCATTTGACAACATTATATTGTCAAGTTTCAAATGACACTGTTTTGGAGCTTGTTTAATGACTTCACAAGTTTGCACAATTTTTTCTCATTTCCAGGTGCTATAAAGCTTTCGGGTTGATCCATGTAAATTTCTGCATTCATTTCACCATTGAGAAATGCAGTTTATTTCTTTTACCATCGTTATTTATCTTTAACTTTATCGATTAATTTTATTAAATTTCTTTTACCATTCTAAAAAATTAGATGGACATCAAGCCCAAGTACACCCAAAGTCCATCCAAAATTCAATTGCCAAGATCCAAGTCCACAACCACGAGTACGGCGCGCGAGCGAGTGTGGTCATTTTGATTGTCAATCAATCAACTATAATTTGATTAGCTTCATTGATTTCTTACTAATATTATGTATACTAATTTTCTCATTTTCCTATGTGAGATGAGAATTAATTACATAATTAATTCTATCCCTAATTTAAAGTTTTAAACTTTGATTTGTTGACTCAATTTCCCACTCACCATTAATTGGTTTTGTGAATATTAGTACATTAAATTCATCTACTCCGAAAGTAGAACGCATTCTTATCAATTAACTTCCGAAAAATTAATTTTAATCTCTTCATTTTATTGGTCAAACAATACCAATTAATTTATTTAATATTTAATTAAATATTAAATATTTCTAACATTTCTTTCATACAGTAAAATTTCACGAGTCTATACATCCTAATATATATATATATGTACTTTTTAAATAAAAATGGGTCCCTAAAATTGTTAATAAAAGGGCCCCGTATGTGGATAAAGTTGTTGATTGTAAATATTATAATTAGCATTATTATTTTTCATCAAACTTTGGTGATTACCAAGACATTCAACTATTAATTTGCAATATTAAAATGTAATTGGAGTTCTTGAATACGCGATTTTGACTAAATTAAATTTTCAAATGTGTGCATGCATGTGCTGGCAAAAGTGCACTTAAGCATTAACTAGGAAGATGCACCTAAATTAGTAGCATCAATAGCTAGACACACCCTTTACGGATTGACCATATTATTCAATCAATTCTAAGATACTATACACAATCTTTGTCCACTACTTCATCAATTCTCTACATTTTTAATCGCAAACTCATTCACTCTGCTAGTAATTTTCTCCAATAATAAATTATAGTAAATATTTAAATTAAATAAAATATTTATTTTAATTAGAATTGAGTATATTATATGCATGTTACCCAATTTTTTTTTAATAAAATATTTCTTTATCGGTCAAAATAAATATAAATTAAATTTATTTTATTAATTTATCGATTAATTTTATTAAAAAAAATTTATCATTATTTTTTTTAATATGAAAAGATTTTATTGTATATAAGTGTACTAAAATGTTTAATCAATTATATAATTTTCAAATTATGCACTAAAATTCATAAAAAATGATTTATTTTTACGTAAGTTACATAATCTAAGCAAAAAAAATTAATGTATAAACTAAGTCAATGGATAATCACTTTTATAATAAAAAAATATATATTTAAAATTTAAAATTTATTTTTATATGTGCAATATATATTTTAAAATAAATATATTGGAGAGTGAGTCTCACCATTTCACCACAAAGCAAGTGCACTACACTTGCTCAAATAATATTCTTTTTTTTCTCTCTCTTCATTTTTACTCTTATATATAAAAAAAATATATAGATGAAATTGAACTCATTTGATTATATTATTATATTCATTTATTAATAGTATAATATTTGTTAAGTAATATTATTATTTTTTATAAGTTAATATTATAATATTTTATACACATAAAATATAATGAACTGTATGAATTAATAAAGTAATATGATTTAACATAATAATAATAATAATAAATAAATATAATGATATTAATTTTATTGTGAACAAGATTTACAGAAAAGATACTCTTTTCTACTTACCTAGAATTTATAGTTACAGCATTACATTTATTTTTCTCATTTAACCCCTATGACTACTCATTTTTCAAGACAATTACAAGTAAAAAAGAAAAATTAAATAGGAACAAAGATAAAATGCAAACTTAATGATACTTTATATACATAATACATGATTGATCTATCTTTATAGGACGAATAGTAATGAAAAGATAAATTTATTTTTGTAGAATGAAGTGAATAATTATTTTTCTATCAATCTTCTTTATTATTAGTATTTGCTAATTATTATAATAAGAGTAAACATTATATAAGACCAAATGAGATGAGACTAATGTAAAATGTGGCTCTTATTAACTAAAAATATATCACTTTTAAAAAGTGATGATCACCAAAAAAAAAAAAATATATATTTTTTTGTAAAATATAGACTATCATTATTCTTAAAAATATTATCACATTTTAATGAAAATTTATCTTCGAAATTTTTAAAAAGTGATAATAGTGAAGCAATTATAATTTTTAATCAAAATAATTAATATTATTTAAAAAGTTAACTAAATTATATGATACATTTAATACAGAAAGATGAATTCATTCAGTTACACTGTATATATAACAGATCTGTAAGTCTGTAACGTATTGAACATTAATTTTTCTTTCTCTTTTTTTTTTTAAATTTATTCTCGAGCGTCTACTTTGTGAAGTATAATATTAATTTGATTACTTTTTTCATTTTTTGCATTTAATATATTATTATCTTTTATAAATTATTTTCTTATCTAATCATTTTTTGAATATCACATAATATCTAAGGTGTTTTAACTTATACATTGATGATTTTTTATGTGTGCATTTAATTATGACGTGATCAAATAACATAAATATATGTAGATACGGGATGACACAACAAATGATGTGTTTTTTATTAATATGGTCAGTTCTGTAAAATACGTATTAAGTTTTTTTTCCTTATCTAGTCTTATAAACTTAATTCAATTGTTCCTTTATTTTATGTTATATGTTATTTTTCATAAATTATTTGTATATCGAATAATTTTTTTTGTTCATCCTAAAAGTGGAACAAACTAAATCTTATATTATATTTTTTTCTTTAATCATAACAAATTAAATTTAATAAAATATTACATTTTTAATTTTCTTTGATATACTTATATTATAATAATAATTTATAATTCATCTTACAAGTGGAATATGTATAGACATATTTAATATTATGAATTTATTTAATTTAAATGACCACTATTTCAAAGAGATATATTATTTGGATTTGATTTGACTTAAACATTGATTCTGCACAATTTTAAAAAATAAGTTAATATTATTATTGTTATGGTAATAATCTTATCAAACAATAAACACGACATTGTTGATCTAATTGATTTGATTTGTAACAAATCAATAAAAAAAATTCAAATCAAATCAATTATCTTAGGGGTGTATTCGTTTGGGATTTCGTAGGATTTTAAAGGATTTTTTTCTTATAAAAAAGTCTGTTGGTATTCAATCAGGATTTTAAAAGATTTAAAAACAATCCACTGGTATTCAATCAGGATTTTAAAAGACTTAAAAACAATCTACTGGTATTCAATCAGGATTTTAAAAGACTTAAAAACAATCCATTGATATTCAAAAATATAAGAATTTTAAAGGATTGTTGGGTTTGATGGATTTTGATGGACTTTTTAGTGTATTCTATAAATACTAACAATCCCATCAAAACCCCTATGATTTCGGTGGACTTTTTTAATTAGTGGTTTTATTTATCCCCAAACTGATTTATATTTGATTTTTTTATTTTTAAGATCTAAAATATTTTTAACTTTATAATTTTATCCCTGCATTTATATTTAACTCTATGGTTACTTTTATTAGTCATGACACATAATACAAACATCAACGATAAAGTAATTACAGTGACGAGGGCTAATATAATATTTTATATATATATATACATATATTAGAATAAATAAAAATAATTATTATAATTAATCATTAAATATATATGTATATATATATATATATACATATTGATTCATTTAAAAAATTTAATATCAGCAAAACGATATTGTTCATCCTAACTTATACACAAGATAAATATTTATTTTTTATATTAGTATTACTATAATACTAATATTATATATTGCATATATATTATTAGGTAATATTTTTTCATTGACAATATTTTTTCGCGTAATTTGAGTTTTGTTATCTTTTACTTTGGTTGCTTTGATTATTCAATTTTGATACTTTTTAACATACACATCTATATACGTGTATATCATATATATATATATTAAGTAGAAATTAATATATTATAATATAATTCTAATAAAATTACGCATTAATTAAGGTAGAATTTTTTTATTACAATGGTTTGGGCCAAAATTTTGCCTATATACTGTGCCAAAAATCATGTAATAAAACAAAAAAGCTCATGCTATCATTGGTAAAAGGAAAATATAATAGAAAAAGAAGGAAAAAATAAAAAAATAATTTTCATGCATGCAAAATTGCAAACCCTACTCTTTAAATTTTGATTAGGAGTTCATGTACGTTCTAAGTGGGTGAGAGGGTTCGGCTCATGATTCCAAACTATTAAATATGTTATAACAAGAGCAAGAACGACATGATGATAATGTTTGAAGGACTAATGTAGTTATAGATATATGGAGGAATGTTATTTAGGGGGACATGATATTATGATTCTTTTTTTGTTTGTCTTTGATTTTTTTTTAAAACATTGAAGGTATGAAAAAATCTTGAATTCATATCGTATGACACAAATCCATGAAATTCTGCAAAGTCTATAAAGTCCTACAAAATCCATTAAAATCCTGATTTTAAAAGTCTTACAAAATCCTGCAAAATCTTAAAAGTCATCAAAATCCTACAAAATCTTTAAAATCTGCAGGAATTTTTTCAACTAAAAAAGTCTTTTAAAATCCTAATCTAATACACCCCCTTATAGTTTGAATTATATTTATAAAAATAATTAAATGTGAATAATAAGTTTTTTGAATTATCTAAAAGTGACTTGTCATGTATTAGTAAAAATTTAAAAATAAGAAATTTATTTTAAATTATACTATGTTCTATGTGTATATATATGTTCTGTGGAATAATATGTTTTGTGTTGTATATAATATATGACACATGAGATATGAATGAATTGAAAAAGATCGAGGGGAACAACAACATTTTTCCTTTTCTTTTTCCCTCATACAACAACAACATTATCTTAGATATCAGCAACTATTTTCCTTTTTGTCATACTCGAAAAATAAATTATAATACCCAAAAAATAACTCACAATATCTCAAGAATAAGTTTAAGTAAATACCCTCAAGAACAATCTACAAATACCCCAAGAACAACTCACAATATCCTAAGAATAAGTGTAAGTATATACCTCAAGAACAACTCACAATACCCCAAGAACAACTCTAAATAAATACCCTAATAATAAGTCTAAGTAAATACCCCAAGAATAAATGTAAATAAATACTTCAAGAATAACTCATAATACCCCAAGAACAACTCTAAATAAATACTCCAAGAAAAACTCACAATACCCCAAAACCAACTCAAAATATCCTAAGAACAACTCACAATACCCTAATAACAAGTCTAAGTAAATACCACAAGAATAATTCATAATACCAAAAAAACAATTAACAATACCCGAAAAATAAATCATTAATACCTCAATTGCAAAAAAAATAAAATATATATATATATATATATAGTGCAACGTGTACTGTGTGTTTTCGAAAATTCAGAATTTTTTTTTTAGAAGAAAGCAACGAAACTGCAAGAAGATATAACACAGTTTCCGGGTTTCGTTTCTCCTTCGGCTGAGTCAATCACGCCAATCCAGAGGCTATGATGCTTCCATAGCCTTTCTCGCCATTGTATGTGCCACACTGTTCTTTGATCTCGGTATGTAGAACGCGTCTTTCACCACTCCGTCCTCCTTTGCCTTTCTAATTTCCATCAAAATATCCTCTACCTCACCTAGGCATTTGGTATCCATTCTTATAGCTTCCACCGCCTCAACAAGGTCCATGAGAAGGCAGATTTTATGAAGATTTAGCTCGCCACATTTTTGGATCCCTCTCCTCGCTGCTTCCAATTCAACCTCTAAAATTGATTTTTTTTGGGACTTATGGTTTGTCCACCTTTATGCAACATTTTTCATCCTTTGCCATAATGCAATACCAACTAGAAGCCGTTAGATCTCCCTCACGAAGACTTGCATCCACAAACAGCATAGTCCCCTCACCATCTACAGCCGGAGTCCCATATTTCCTCACCATTCCATCCCCCCAGCCCCAGTCCCTTTAGCATCGGCACTGCCCTTCTATAGTTGTTAAGGTAGATTGGTGTCCAGCGAGCATTAATCGAGTTTACCTTTCCCTTATCATTCCGGCTCCCATTTATTCCACGACTACAACACTATTTAGCCTCACCCCCATGCTTAATCGAGCACCTTTCTTTTCAAATTTCCCAGGCCATGATAAAAATATCTTCTATTTCCACGTTGGACTTCCCCCGCCATAACTCCTACAAGAAGGCCCTCATATCCGCTCCTCGCAAGGCCCTTTTGATGCCGTTCCACAAACCTTTGCGACGCCAATTCTCTTTTACCTTGGAGCAAAGAAACAATACATGTTTAGTATCTGCATCAGCCTTGCCACACACACAACACATCCCGTCCACTAGAACATGGTGTCTCGCTAAATTGCCTCAGCTGCCACGATTTCTTTCACCATTTTCCACGCAAAAATCCTCACTTTTGGTTGAACCCCTAATTTCCAGATTTTCATCCACCACCCCTTGTCTTCCTTAGCCGCATCTAAGCTCTCCACAATATCCTTATCCCCCTCCAACCTCAAAGATAAATCATATCCAGATTTCACAGTATAGACACCCTTCGAATTCCCTAGCCAATATCAAGAGTCCTTGACTGCCCCTTCGTCTATCTTTGTGTTAATAATAGAGTCCACTTCGAAAGGCAAGAATGGCTCCCTCAGCATAGTTTAATTCCAGCTGCAATTTTGGGTAATGAATGCGTTAACTGACGGTGCTCTTTCTCTTTGTGATATGATTTTGCCGTGTGGTAGACTGGGTACCCATGCATGCTTAAATAAGCTTACATCATTGCCATCTTTAATCCTCCAGTAAGTCCCCTTCTCAACTACCTCCTTCCCCCAACACAAGGACCTCTACACAAATGACGGGTTATTCCCCAAGTCCGCCTTCAGAATATCACTGTCCTTAAAGTATCTTGCTTTGAAGATTTTTTAAACCAACAACTTTGGCTTCGTTAGTATCCTCAATACCTGTCTTGCAATTATCGCTTTGTTAAATTGCACCAGGTTGCGGAAGCCCATTCCACCCATCTCTTTGGGTTTACAAAGTTGTTCCCAACGCATCCAATGAAGTTTGCTCTTGGAGGCGCTCTCATCCCACTAAAAGTTTGCCATTGCCCTTTGCATATCAAGACAGACGGATGTCGGTATTCAGAAACAAGCCATTGTATATGTGAGAATTGCTTGTATACACTCTTAATGAGAACTTCTCTCCCCCCGAGAAGTCCTTCACCTTCCACGCTTGCAGTTTTGACACCACTCTATCCCGTAAGAAAGTAAATTGCATCCTTTTTCCTTTCATCGAAAAGGTTGGAAGCCCCAAGTACAATTGATAGCCATGAGTTTTAGACACATTCAGGGCCGAACAAATGGTCTCCCTTCTGGAGTGTGTCATACACGGGCTGAATGTGATAGTCGATTTGTCCAAGTTTACCACCTATCCCGAGGCTTTAGCTTACAAGTCTATGCCAGATTTCATACCTTTGCAACCATTTACGTCTCCCTTGAAGAAAACCACGCTATCATCTGCAAAGAAAAGATGACTAATCTCTGGTGCATCTCGTGCGATTGAAATTCCCTGAAAAAGTTTTCTCTATACCAGATTCGTTAAGATTGAAGAGAACTCTTGTGCACATAAAATAAAGAGGTATGGTGATAGAGGATCAACTTGTCGAATACCTCTTGTTGGTGTAAAGCGTTCACCCACAACTCCGTTCACCTTTACTCTGTACGATACAGATGAGACACATCTCATAATCTGGTTCACCCAATTTACACTGAATCCCAACTGCAACATTATTGCTTTCAAATAAGGCCACTCTAACCGATCATAGGCCTTTGACATGTCCAATTTGAGAGTTGCATATCCCTTACTACTTTTATTACTTTTCAGCCAATGCATACATTCAAATGCAACAAGTATATTGTCACTAATCAATCTCCCTTGTACAAACGCGCTTTGGTTTTCACCTATCATAGCATCCATCATTGTTCGCATCCTGTTAGTGATGATCTTTGCAACAATTCTGTAGGACATGTTGCAAAGGCAAATTGGCCTAAAATCTTTAAGGTCTGAAGGTTTTTTTATTTTCGGAATTAGACTAATCACAGTGTCATTCCAAAGATCCATGGGTTCCCCATCATTTAACACCTTTAGGATCACATCTGTTACATCCTTTCCAACAGTTTCCCACGATTTGTGAAAAAAGGAAGCAGGGAAACAATCAATTCCTGGCGCCTTGTTTGGGTTTATGTTAAAGACTGCCTCTTACACCTCTTTTTCCGTGAATCTCAAGTTTAATGTATCATTCATGTCTTCGGTTACCATTGGAGAGACCAGCTTTGTAACCTCGGTGATTTCTTGGTTCGAAGGTTTTGCTGAGGAAAACAATTTTGAAAAATACTTCACCACCACCTTCTGTATATCCTCCGATTTTGAGTACCACTTTTTATCATCATCAAGGAGGCCAGTAATTGTATTCATACTTCTCCTCTCATTTGCTTTACCATGGAAATACGCAGTATTTTTTGTCTCCCTTCGACAACCAAGTTTGTCTTGCCCTCTGGCTCCAATAGATTTCTTCTTGTGCTTCCCATCTACAAATATTTTCCTTAAGCACCTCAATATCATTCCAATCATGGATTGTTTCCGCCTCGTCAATTTTCTCACCTAGGATATTCCTTTGTTTCTTCAATTTTCTGTGTATATTCCCTACATTCAAGTTGGCCCATTCCGATAGTATTAAATTGCATTTACCAAGAGTTTTCTGCAAGCTATCTGCATTTCTTGCTTGCGCCCAGATTTGAGGTAGCACCTGGAAGTACAAATCTTCCCGGAACCACAGGTTTTCAAAGTGAAACTGCATTGATGCTCCTCTAACTGGCCATTGATGATTCGATCCAATATTCAGCTCCATAGCTCTATGGTCGGACCCATAGAAGCCTAGATTCTGCATTCTAAAATTCCCAAACAAACTTACCCAGTCTTGATTTGCAACGAACTGGTTAAGTCTCACCTTGATCAAATCCTCACCTGCCCTTCTATTCACCCATGTAAATTTAGTCCCCCTAGCCCCTAAATCTCTCAAACCCAACTCGTTAAGCATTTCCACAAACCCCTCTATTTGCGAGTTGTTTCTAAGTTGCCCTCCTCTTTTTCATGGTTGCTAGTAATCTCATTAAAATCTCCTCTTATGAGCCACCCTTTATAATCACCTATATGAAGCAGAGCAAGCTTTCGAAGTAAATCCCACGAGTATCTATGCAAATCAGCCATCGGGTTTCCATAAAATCCAGTGAACCTCCAAGTTTCATTCATTCACAAATAATGGTATCAACATGACCCGAAAAATACGAACATAAATTTATATTAATATTATCATTGCAGTACATTAGGATCCCTCCCGATGAACCCATGGGGTTTATACCATAACAACACGAGAAATTTAAAAAGGACTTCCACTTAACACCAACATCAACCCTGACTTTAGTTTCTAAAACCAACAGCAGGGTGTGCCTTCTTTCAGCGACTAAACGCTGCAGCAATTGGAATGCCCGGTTGTTGCCCAGCCCCCGAGCATTCCAAGAAATGGTCTCATGGCATTTGACGGGGCTGGTCCACCCCAGTCACCGCCTTAGAAGCATTAGCTTGTTCTCCTTTCCCGACTCCAAATTCGCCTTCACTCTTTGGTTTTTTCCTTGTCGCCCTCTTTTCTGCATTCGTGGGTGCATCCCCATGGCCCTCTTTGATCTTTTGCTTTGCATTTTCTACCACACCTTCCTTATTTGTCCCTTTCCTAGCCACCCATGTACCTGACGGGTTGTGATGCCCCCCTCTTCTTCGGACCACTATTTCCAGCAACTCCCAGTCCCATTTGGAATCCATGCCCCTGTACTCCGGTAAGATAATAGTTTAATGCTAGAACTTGCTGCAAGTAGCCCGGGGTGGGCATCATCGTAATTGGCATCGGGATTGGCCCACTCAGAGTTGGATTGATCCCTTGGAATGGTGAATGGTAGGGCAAGCTCAATACATTCTGCCCTTTTTGTTCCCCCTAGACTATCCCCTTCCCCTTATCCTGGCCTTGACCTTGTAGATTCACATTCACACTTACAGCAGGAGCAACTCCTTTGCCTGCATCAGTTGGAACGAAGAGCTCGAAAAAAGATGAAACTTTCTCCACCTCCGAAGCCTCATGCACCAGGTTAATCTTTGAACTCTGACCTCCGCCAATCTTCTGGTTCTGCTTATAGCTCTACCCTGTCTCCTCCCTTTCCGGCTGCATCCAGAAATGCCCTGCACACATAATCCCCAACGCTTCTTTCAGTTCTCCATTGGCCAGCCCCTTCTTACCCTCTGCCCTTAGCCAAATGGGAAAACTCTTCGTCTGAGAGCTTGCAGAGCTCCCTAGTAAGTAGTGAGATGGACAATCTTTGTCCATATGATCCAGTTTCCCCCAAACATAGCAGAAATTAGGTAGTTTCTCGTACCTAAATATTACCATCAATTTTTCTTCTCCGATAACGAAAGTAGTCCATCGGCTCAACGACTTTGCAACATCCATAGAGACACGGACCCTTAAATAGCTACCCCACTTAGCCTCCTTCTCCGGTCACTCCACATCCATTACTTCCCCCAAAATTTTCCCCACTTTGAGGCCCACCTTTCTCGTCATCGATCGGAACTATAAGCCATGCAATTACACCCAGAAAGGAACTTTGCTCAGCTTGACATCGTCAATCCTTGCATTGTCTGGCACCTTCTCCAGAACCAGCATCGCACCATTAATATTCTATGGTTGATTGAAATGTATCATGGGTAACTCATTTGTATCCCTGAATTCAAAGCTAAATTTTCCATCTCCCAGAGCAGCAGTTTTCAAGGAGCATGGTAATCGCCACACTTTCTTCAGAACGATCCCCATTTCCGAAGCACTGATGATTTTCTCATAATGAATCGGCCCACCAACATATTATTAGAGCCAATAAGCTCCCCCTCTTCAATCGGTATCTCCGCACTTTCAACCTCGGACAAGGAGAGCTTGCTCCACATCGCTTTCAATTCGGCCGCCATGAAATCCCAATCGAAATTTTGCAGGTATTGATCTCTGTTTAGAACAAGAGTAGTCGAGATTGTATGTTCTTCCACGAAACCCAGTACATCAGTATAAATAGCCATTTCAACGCAGATCTTCAAGGCAGATACTCTATCGCATATAGCCCTCACAAACCGGCCTACTAGCAGCTGACTGGCTTGAAGGTGAAGGGTCTCAAGCCTGGAGTGGCTGAGCAAGATCGGCTTCTTCACCGAGGGATTTTGGGAATCCCCGGTGAAATGATCACAAATCTCGTTTCTTTCGCTGGTGGTTTTTTGGAGAGAGAGTATTTTTTGGGTATGCATAGAATTTTAGGAATTTTTGGAATTCCCGGTGAAATGTTCACAAAATTCAGAATTAAAGTGAATTAAAATTAAAATCGTAATACATGGTATGCACTGTAATGCACACAATTTTTTGTGAATGACCATATATATACATATACTAGTATGTATATAGACAGTTAAAAATATTATGAAAATAATGAGGGAGGGTTGATGTAAAGTGACGTGTAGATTCACCTCAACAAGGATGGAACATCACAATTATGTGTGTATATAATATGAAGCTTGAAAGAATGAAAGGCTACCATACCTGGTGTATAACAGTATGTCTCTTGTGCATCAAATGTATTATGTAATTTAAGTGCATTTTTTAAAATTTATATTATTTATTATTAAAAAAATTATTTTTAATGGTGTAACCTTTTAGTTTAATACGTGTGACTTTTCAATAGTATTTTGTGTAACTTTTTAAAAATGCATTTGAGTTGCACGGTGCACTTGGTGCATACAAGACAAGACTAAGGCAATGTATAAATGTTAAGGAATGTTATACCAAACAGTATCATACATATGATGAAGCAATTCATATTACCATTAGTCATGTATACATCAGATGCACCATGTAACTCAAGTGTATTATAAAATATCACTTCATTTATTATTGAAAAGTCAAATGTGTTATTACTGAAAAATAGATTTTTAAAAATACATTTTTAGTAAAAATATGTGTGAATTTTCAGTAGTACTCTGTATTTCTTTCTACAATGCATTTGAATTGCACAGTGCACTTGGTACACAAGAGACTTACTCTTTATATTAATATTTAAGTCATATAATCTTTTAAAATAAGGACAGTTACAAAATAATACATTTTAGAACACTATTTCCAAATTAGTATAATATGCAAAAATTAACTCTATTATTCAACTCATATTTATTTTATTATACAAAAAAATTGTACCAACTTTTTTAAAAATGCAAATTATTCCTTTAAAAATATGACTCATTGAGGCTTCATAAGCCCATAAGACTATGTTGGGATAATCTGAGTATTTTGATTAGATCCCAAAACCCCTGATGAATCTGCCTAAGTACAGTTGTTCAGGTTAGTCTAGTTCAGGATAGTTAGGTTAGGAATTCAGTTCAGGAGAAACACGCTGAAGACTGAAGAATATTGGAGTCGACCCAATTTACTGAAGTCTGATGTGCAATTCATCCTGAAGAAGTCAGAGTCAGTCTACTGAAGATTGCCTGAACTGAAGCTGAAGAACAAAGTCTGACCATCCGTCCTGAAGACAATCCTGAAGTACCATTGGCTGATGTTTCTACTGAGTTCACTAAACATACTCAGGACAGAACTTAGTCAGTGAAGAGTAAAGTGTAACCTATCAGGCTGTGCTGAATGCACATAAGACCTGACTTAGGCATTGGTTCAGTTTATTTGAATCATGTAAGTCCAAAGCAAAAAGGTTACACATACTGGGCTGAATAACCTATCAGGCTGTGCTGAATGCACATAAGACCTGACTTAGCCGTTGTTTCAGTTTACCTGAATCATGTAAGTCCAAAGCAAAAAGGTTATTTATGCTATGGGACAGAGACAAAGAGAATGTCAGCAAGACTCCAATAAAGACAAACATTCAGACTGAGTTATTAACAAGAGACTCAGAGTACTGAATATACGAGGAAGGACAAATGTCTGGAAGTCAACTAGCCGTTAGAACGGAAAGCCAATGATCTTTCGACACGTATGTACGGAGTCTGCGCAGCATTTAATGTGGCATTTAATGCGTCTCAGAGTTGCAGGCGGCGGGACAAACTTGCCAGATTAAGCATGGCAATTAGGTCAAACAGTACTTCTAGCCTGCAACCACCCTAAAATAGGAAAGATTTGATTTGATCTCCTCCAACGGATGTATTTTGAATCTTGCCTATAAATGTGGAGAACCTTGCACCCATTCAAGGAAAACGGGAAATTTCCAAGAGAAAACTCTCAAGAATCCAAGCTCTCAAAGCATACTATAAGCAACACTCTGCAATTAAATTTCCCTAGTGTTGTAGTAGGATTCACTCTGTATTTGCTTAGATCGATAGCTCTAATATTTAGCATTGTTTTGTATTGCTAGAGTTATCTTAGTTGGAAACCAGAATACCAAACCACTCAGGGTGTGAGATTGGTTGGTTAGAAGGACTGGGACTTGTAAAACGCCTAGGGGTCAGTTCCTAAGAGAGAAAGTTGGCTATTCGTGTCCCTTGGAACGTAAAAACCAAGTACCTATCCTCAGGGTTTTGAGGATAGCTTCCTGTTAAATCAGGTCGTGGACGTAGGAGTTGGTTATCTCTGAACCACGTT
>JAPKLY010000224.1:533534-603004 GCA_026898435.1 Prunella vulgaris | reverse complement strand
CTCAGATCTGGTAGGCAACTTTCTCTAAGTTGGCCATCCTGGCGGAGAAGAAGGGTTGGGAGGCTTTGAAGGCTGAGGAGACGGCTTTGTTCGATACCTTCGGAATTAGCAGCTTCTCTCTACTTCTGAAGGTTGAGGACTTTGTCCGGGTCGTGCACAAAACTTATCCGAAAATCAAGCCAGCCGAGCTGGAAATTGTTGTGGCTCAAGAGGAAGGCGGAAAGAAACTGGTGATAGTTCATGAAGCCAAGGAGGAAAAGGGAAAGGAAGCTGAAGAGGTTGTTGTTGCTGAGGAGGTTCAGCAAAGTGCAGATCAAGGGAAGATTGCACTAGCCGATGACGCACTCCCCGGAGCCGGGACTGCTGAGGCTTTTGGAGAGGCTCCAACTGACTTGATCACCATCCTTAATGCCCGGATAAAGAAGGACAAGAAGATTATGTGGATGAACTCAGCGGAATATGTTCATGCCAACATCCACAGGAAGCTCAACATCCACGAGGGCAACATCAGGAGGTTCAGCATCTATACTGATCTGATCAACCTCCGATGTCAGAAGCTCAACAGCTACGAGCACAACCCCATTCTACTGCGTGTCTTGCATAAGTATGGTATTCCTTTAGATCAGTGGGATGCAGAAGATTAATGTAATAGATCAGGACTCATGTAATAGCTTCATGACCTTTTGTACTTATTGAAAAATTAATGAAGTTACTATTTTCCTGAGTTCAACTCCTTGTTGACTCCTGATCCATTTTCAGCATCCTTATCAAGAATTGTACTAACCATTTCCTTGTTTCCATCTTATAGACTAAGTACCTCAAGTATTAGAGGTTACTGAGCTGATTGCACTGATTCATATCAGCTTGATGTATAGATGACTAGGAAATTGTTAGGGTTTTGGCATCATTAAAAAGGGGGAAATTGTTGGGATACAATCTAAGAATTTTGATTAGATCCCAAAACCCCTGATGATTTGCCTAAGTACAGTTAGTCAGGATTATTTACATCAGGATTAGTCAGGTAAGAATAGTTTTTCTATTTACAGGTATTCAGTTCAGGAGGAACATATTGAAGACTGAAGATTGATGGAGATGTCCCAAAGATCCGAAGTTAGATGTACATATCATCCTGAAGATCAGAGTTTATCCTAAAAACATCTTGTCTAAAGCTGAGTCCTGAAGAACCTGAAGATTTATCCTGAAGACAATCCGAAGATTCCCACTGATGATATTCCTACTGAGTACACTAAGCATGCTCAGGTTAGGATTCATCCAGTGAAGGCTAAAGTAGACTGAGTAGCCAGGCTGAGTGCTCATTCACTAACGCTCATTATATTTCCTGATGAAAAGCTACTGAAGCAATGAGAGTTAACATTTATGTTAACACCTGAGAACAAAAAGAATGTATGTGACTTCCATATAAGACAAACATTTATTCTGAGTAAGGAACAAGACACTCGGAGTTTAAATGTACGATGAAGGATAAAGTCATCACTTTTGTAGTCGTTTGAAGGACCGTCAGTGCTGTGTCGACACGTATGTACGGAGGACTGTGCATTTAATGTTTTCAGACCTACAGGCGGCGACACAGAGCAGTTTCCCTTTTAAGCATTGGGAAAGGTCAACCAAGTACAAGCTAACCTGCACCTACCTAAAATAGGAAGATTCGAAAAGATCTCCTCAAACGGATCTATTTTGAATCTCTCCTAAAAATACAGATTGTCTTGCACCCATTCAAGGTTATGTGAAATTTCCAAGCAAAAAAATCTCCAAGATTCCAAGTGCTCAAACCAAACTGTAAACAACACTCTACAAGTTTAAATTTCCATAGTGTTGTAGTAGGAATCTATCTGTATATTTCTTAGAGTGATAATCCTTATCATTAGACTTATTTTGTTAGGAAGGATTATCACAACTTAGTTGTAAACCAGAAAACCAAACCTCTCAGTGTGTGAGAAGGTTGATTGAAATGACTGGACTTGTAAAATGCCCAGCGGTCGAGTTTCTTAGAGAGGAAGGAGGCTATTCGTGCACCTTGGCATGTTAAAAACAAGCACCGATCCTCAGTAGAAGAGGATCACTTCCTATTAAATCAGGTCGTGAACGTAGGAGTTGGTTATCTCCGAACCACGTTAAAAACGACCCTGGGTGCTGATTTACATTCTTGTTCAGGATCATAATTATCATACATACTAAACAGAGCATTCAGCATAAGTTTTACATTCTCAGGAGAAACCAATTCTCCTGAGCATAATCAGTGCACCAGCCTTAACAACTATTTTCTAAGTAAAACGGAAATCAGTTTTCAAGAACTAAAATGACTAGAAATTTAAGGGCTCACTTCCGCATGTAACTCTAGCTTACTGAGATAGCTATCCAACTGACTAGCTTCTTGAGCGGTCAGTAGGTGGATTATCTCTACTGAGCTTTCGAGAGCACATCACGCAGACTCAGCCTATTTATCTCCTGACTGATAAGTCCCTGCTGTCCCTGAGACCATCAGATCAGTGAGTAAAATCAGGATCTTCCTGACTGAGTTTGTAAGAGCATTTTCCTGAGATTTCAAAAAATCTGACATCAGTGTATTCCCCCCATACACTGATTATTACTCATTTCGGGATCAACAACCTCTTATATCCCGGTAATCCGCTCTAGATTCTAAGTTAGTAGAGAAAATTAATTTATCAGTACAAATAACAAATATAAAATACCTGAATAACAAATATAAATCACCTTACTTTATTCAATAAAATTCCAAGCACTATTATTTTGATAAACAAATTACAATTTAATAAAAATTGATAAACACTCGAAGAATAGTTTATCAATACCTTAATAATTGTTTATCAACACCTGAAGTGTAGTTTACTAATACCTGAAGAATATTGTATGAATACCAAAAGAATATTCTATGAATACCCTAAGAATAGTTTATCAATATCCGAGGAATATATTATCAATACCCTAAGAAATACTTAGCATTATCATAGCTCATTCTATAATACATCTAACATGAATAAGTTATACCCTAAAACATAATTAATTATATACCAAGAATAAATATAAAATACCTGTACTATTTAATAAAATTCCAAGTATTATTACAATAATAAATAAATAACCATTTAATAAAAATGATGAAATTGTTATGAATACCTGAAGTGTAGTTTAATAATACTCGAGGAATATTTTATTAATACCCTAAAAATAGTTTATCAATACCCGAATAATAGTTTAACAATACCCTAATAACTATTTAGCATTACCATAACTCATTCTATAATACACCTAACATGAATGAGTTATACCCTAAGATATAATTAATTATACACGAACAACAAATATAAAATACCTGTAACATATTTAATAAAATTCCAAGCATTATTATAGTAATAAACAAATAAACATTTAAAAAAAATTGAGGAAGAACTTCTGAATACCGTAGAATACTTTATTAATACTCTAATAGTTTATCAATACCTGAAGTGTAGTTTACCAATACCCTAAGAATAGTTCATCAATACCCGAAGAATTGTTTATTAGTACCCTAATAATAGTTTACCAATACCCGAAGTATAATTCATCAATACCTAATGATTATTCTATGAATACCCTAAGAATAGTTTATCAATACACTAATAACTACTTATCATTACCATAGCTTATTGTATAATACAATAAAAATGAATAAATAATATCACAAGAATTACTGAACTACCATCTTCGTCAATTTTTTCTGGTTCTTGAATTATCACGATGCAATCGTCTGTTTGCTCTTGTTCTTCTCCTTCTTCTTGTATTTCTCTATCTTCTTCGTTTGCGTTTCTAACTTCATTTGTATATAGATCATGATCTGGACATAATAATTTGAAAAAATTATTAGTAAATGTATATTTATATAAAATATTTACGCATTATACTTGTTTCATAAGAATCGGCCATAAACTCATTTTTTATATTGTTTTTTCGATCCAAAATCGCTTTTTGTTATCAAATTTTTGTTGAATTAATTGTTTTTTCATTATTCGCGTGTATATTAGGTTAAAAACGGGTCAAACCCGATTCTCTACAAGATCCGCGAATTTTAGTTATTAGTGGGCCAAATTTTTTAAATTGAATTTGAATTTCAGGCCCAATTAAGGATGCATAGTATGCTCCCTTGTGCACAGGAGACGTACTTTTACTTACTGATAGGGGTGGTCATTCGGTCTATTCGGTCGATTCGGTCCAGTTTTGGATCGGACCGAATAGACCGAATTTTTTTGGGCTATGGATCGAACCGGACTGAATAGTGCCTTGGACCGAACCGAACCGACAAATAGTTTTAGAATGAAATATATTATATTTCATCACAAATTAAGGATATACAATACAATTATATTTAGTTCAATATCAACAAATTAAAGAGATACAATACAATTAAATTCAATAAAGTTCGCAACATTAATTTAATAAAGCTCACCACAACATGAATTTAATTAGGGTTGAGTTGAGTGAGTTGTGGATTGATTTTTAATTCTTAGTTACAATTAATCTAACTATGTGTATTGTGTATGTGCACTGTTGTGTAGTGCGTATTACTTAGGTTTTATTTTTTTATTATATATATAATATAATTAATATATTATTTTTTAATAAAAATTCAATCCGCTCGGTTTTTTCGGTCTATTCGGTTTTGATTATCTAAAATCAGACCGAACCGAATAGACTAAATTTTTAAAATTTTGGACCAAAAATCGAACCGAATTTTTTGAATCGAATCGAACAGATTGAATTTTATCGGTTCGATTTGATTTCTCGATTTTGTGAACACCCCTACCCACTGATGGTATGAATACCACATAGGGAGAACTGATCATCATATGAGTTTAGTGAAGTGAAAATCGGGACATAATTTTATAAATGACAAAAGTGTTAACACATAAAACTACCAAACATTATACTACCTCGTTCCACGAAATTTATGCTCACATTTTTGCACGTGGTTTAATGCAATATGTCGGCGGGTATTACGGGATATTGTGAGGTCCGTTTTGAATAAAGAGAATGTTTTTGAAAAGTATATCATATGTACTTTTCATAAATACTTTCTTTACTCAAAACGGACCTCACAATATCCCATAATACCTTCCGACATATTGTATTAAACCACGTGCAAAAATGTGAGCATAAATTTCGTGGACGGAGGGAGTATTAGTGTTGGTGACTTTACTAAGTGGGTCGTAATTATCAAACTAATCATCCACGTCTTTCTACGTGAGAAAACAAGATATTAATAGGTATGAAACTGTAAAATATTTGAATTCGAATTCGGATAAACTTATCCGAGAAAAAAACTTTTTAGTCCCATAACTTATTGAGTGTCCTATTTTGATCTTAAAAATTTTAACTTTTCAATTTCGGTCCTGTAACTCTTAGAGTTTGTCCAATTTTGGTCCCAAAAATTTTAACTTTTTTATTTTAGTCTCGTAACTCTTAGAGTTTGTCCAATTTTGATCCCATTTTTACCGAAAAAGTGAAAATAATATTGTTTTTTGTTATGCACTGTTTACATGGTAGTTGAATTTGGAACTTTCTATCATCCTTGCTGATATTTTATTATTTTTATTAGTATTTCTGTAATATAGAAAAATAAGTAAAAAAATACAAAATAAAAAAAAATTAATTATTTGGCACCCACGTCAGCAAGAGTGCCGCGAAATTTCAAATTCAACCACAACATGCATTGTGCATGGCAAAAAATGACATTATTTACATTTTTCGGTAAAAATATGACAAAAATTAAAAAGTTAAAATATTTGGGATCAAAATCGGACACTCAATAAGTTATGAGACAAAAAACTTTTTATCTCAAACTTATCCTATTTGGTTGGGTTAGAACACTGTCAAATAAATGTATGTAAATTAAGATTCAAAATTTTATTCTAAGAAAATGAAATATAAAAAAATTATTATTAAAGAAAATGAAATGATAAAATTTTATAAATTTAAAATATAAATAAAACAATTTTTTATATATATTTTAAAGAAAAATAATATTCCAATGAAACCAGCGCCGATTCCCTCCACTGCCACCACCTCACCCCCAAACACACATACACCCTAATGTGTGAATCGTGGCATTTATAAGAACCAATCTCATTGTGTGAAAGTAGTTCATATCATGAATTATTTTTTAACAAGGTAAAAAAATAAATTCATAAATATAAATCTTATATCATAAAATGGTTTATATCATTAAAATTATTTATATAATACTTTACCCATGTGAATATATATGTGCATATATTAATTTTTTAATATAAATGATTATCTTTGATTTTATATTATTTGTAAAAAAAACCCATTAAGATGCATTCCACATGCTGCCAACATCTTGTGTGACGAATCAGCCGAAAATGAAAGGAAATGGGCTTATTTTCGCATAACTTTAGCCCATTACACTTGAGTGAAAGTTAGGTTTCAGCCCATTTGCTGCCATTTTCTAATGAGAAAATTGAAAAGCTATAGAGGAAATTAGGCCTATATATTTTATTAGGACACTAAACGGTCTAAGGACACCCCGCTTCTTCTTAACCGTTCTTTCCAACGGTCTAAGCACACTATCTAATTAATCAATACTAAAAGTTTGTGGTACTTTCCTGGGCACAGGTTTTAAGAAAAAGTGTAATGAGTAGAATGTGTATGGTGAAGATTGTGAGGTAAAGATTTTAAAGGTGGAGATTTAAAGGAATATTTCCATTTTGGGAGTATGCAAACTTTTGTGGGACAAACTAAAAAGGAAAATATGCAAACTTTTGTGGGACGGAGGTAGTATATTTTTTTATTCACAGTAGAACAAAATTTGGAATCAGTATAAGACTAATTGTATTTAATTATAAATAAAAAAATTCTAAAACCTTTCCCACTCACTCAGTTATACATGAACTTCCGCACTTCTAAGAATAAGAGTGTACTTGACTAAACTTATTTTAAACATCTAATGAGCTCTAACATCTTATAAGTTGTTTTAAGAGCTTATAAAATATTATTTTTAATAACTTTTGAATTGTTGTAATGTTTGGCTAATACAACTTATAAGTTCTTCAATAATTTATCACAATTTTTTAAAAAATTTAATTTTATTAAAAAATAAATAATTTTTTTTTTTATGTTGATGTAGAGATTGGAGAGTGGTGAAGGGGCCCGGGTAAACAGGTAGGTGACGGTGGAGGATATAAGAAAAATAAGTTAGAATATCCAAACTTATTTTTTACAGCTTATAAGATGTAAAGACCTTATTTTAAGATCTTATAAATAGTCAAACATCTTTTTTTTATCAGATATTTTAAGAGAGTTTATCAGATCTTAAACAACTTATAAAATGTTAAAATGTTTTTAAAAACTTACAGCTCAATCAAAAACGGTATATATTGGGGAGAGAAAGAGCAGAGTAAAGATCGATCCAAAAAAAATGATCAAACAAGCATGGGTTGGTTTTCCTAATTAAATTTTTGGGAAAACACACATTTTTGTCCTATAAGTTTTGTTGATTTTGGTTTTCGTCTTCTTAAGTTTTGAATTTTTGTTTTCGTCCTTTAACTTACCAAAAAGTATGGTTTTCGTTCTCTTAAGTTTTGAATTTTTGTTTTCGTCCTTTAACTCACCAAAAATTATGATTTTCGTCATCCAACCGCCTATAACTAGTAATACAACCGGTAATACACACGTGGATCCATTTTTTCTTTCTTTTTTTAAACAAAATACTAACGTGGGGTATTTGGAGGGAATTAGGTCTGACGAAACACACTTTTAACCGTAAACTTCCTCCCAAATACCGTCCAATACTTACATTCATAGAATCTTCTGTCCAGATTTATTTTTGAATATTATGTACAAACCGCGCGACGAAACCACAATGACACTTAATATTGCGTTCGAGACTCGTAGATTTATACGAATTTCTTGAAGACATCTCTCTTCTTTTCCGTACTGTGAGTGTGCGCTCAAAAGAATTTAGGCTTTTGGATGTTTTGATTTGGGGAACTTTGTTCCTTTTTTCCCAAATTCTCTCAAGCCCCCATACCTAGATTTGATCAACTGAAGTTTTGATTTGGGAGAGAATTTACGGTTAATTCTGTATTTTATCCATCAAGACCTAATTCCCTCTAAATACCCCCACGTCAGTATTTCACTTAAAAAAATAAAAAAAATTGATCTACAGATGTATTACCGGTTGTGTGACTGGTTATAGGCGGTTGAAGGACGAAAATCACAATTTTTGGTAAGTTAAAGGACGAAAACAAAAATTCAAAACTTAAAAGAACAAAAACCTTAATTTTTCATAAGTTAAAGGATGAAAACAAAAATTCAAAACTTAAGAGAACGAAAATTAAAGTCAACGAAACTTATAGGACAAAAATGTGTATTTTCCCTAAATTTTTATTCACTGCACTCATTTTGTTCCTCAACCTTCTTATTATGTTGTTTAGTATATAGCAAGGGTTTTGGAATTAAAATTTTGAATTTATTATATCGAAAGGTCCTTTTAGAATCATATTTATATATAGAGATATCACTTTATTTTGCCCACCTATCCACTATCATATCAGAAAAATTTGCAAAATTCTGAGGTGAATAGTGACTTATAAATCACCTTTAATTTAAATTAGAGTACAACTATTTATATCCAATTTTTCTTTTTAAAATATACCCCCATTTATTAAACATACTCAATAAAATTAAAAATTATTATATATTACTATACATACCCACCAATTTCTATAATATCTTTACTTCATAAAAACAAAAAATAACGTATTCCTATTTTTTTCTCTACTTCAAAAACATAATTTAAAAAATAACTCTTTCTTACTTAATAAAAAAATATAAAATTCGAATACATTTAAAAAATATTTTAAAAAATTAAAAATATATTAATGATACATTATTGGGTGCTTTATTGATGAAAAATAAATTATGGAACAATTTCCGTTATATATCTATTGTTTTATAGAAAAGAAAAAACAATAAGAATTATAGAAGAAGAAATGACGACTTCATGAAAATCAGAGAGTGAATCGTGATTCGTCAAATGTTGAGGGCGGTCCCACTTTAAACCAATCGACGGCCCCCGTTCTCTCAAACACATCACGTATGACAGAGCTGAAATGCCAATTATGCCCCTGTCATATATCTCTCTCTCTCTCTTTCGATGCCAAAAGTCTAAAATCTTCGTAGCTGAGGCTTTGACTCCATTTCTTTCACTCACTCCGATCCGATCACAAAAATCGTACACCGCCGCCGGCCACCATGCTGCCGCCGGAGCTCCAGCCTCGGGCTTTCCGCCCCTACATACCCTCCTCATCCAGCGCCCCCTCTTTCGCCACCTCCTCCTATAACGGTGACCAAAACCCTAACCCTAGCCCTCCCACTTCCTTCTCTTACGGGAGAACCGCCGGAAGCAGCCGCCGGAGTAGCTCCTCCGGGAATTCTCGATTCGCCCCTTCTTCATTTGTCCACAATGCCAGAATTGCCATCGCGCTCGTCCCATCCGCCGCCTTCCTCCTCGACCTCGGTGGCACACCGGTTGTCGCCACCCTTGTCGTGGGACTAATGATTGCTTACATCCTCGATTCTCTCAATTTCAAATCCGGTTCCTTCTTTGCGGTCTGGTTTTCCCTTATTGCGGCACAGATTACGTTCTTCTTCAGCTCTTCTCTGTACTACACCTTCAATTATGTTTCCCTTGCCCTCCTTGCTGCCTTAACTTGCGCATTGGCGAATTTCTTAATCGGAGTTTGGGTTTCGCTACAGTTCAAGTGGATACAAATCGAATATCCAACAATTGTGCTTGCTCTCGAACGCGTCTTGTTTGCCTGTGTTCCGCTCATTGCTTCTTCACTTTTTACTTGGGCAACTGTCTCTGCAGTTGGAATGTCTAATGCGGCCTATTATCTCATGATTTTTAATTGCATTTTCTACTGGCTTTACTCAATTCCTCGTGTATCCTCGTTCAAATTGAAGCAAGAAGGGAATTACTATGGAGGTGAGGTTCCTGATGATAGTTTAATTCTTGGGCAGCTTGAGAGCTGTGTACATACTCTGAGTCTTTTGTTCGTCCCTTTGTTATTCCACATTGCTTCTCACTATTTGGTGATGCTTTCGTCTGTTGCTGCTGTCTGTGATTTGTTTCTCCTTTTCTTCGTTCCCTTTTTGTTTCAACTTTATGCATCTACCAGAGGGGCATTGTGGTGGGTTACTAAGAACGAGAACCAGTTGAAGAGCATTCGTTTTGTCAATGGTGCTGTGGCATTGGTAATTGTTGTTGTTTGCCTGGAGGTTCGAGTTGTTTTCCATTCGTTTGGGCGGTACATTCATGTTCCACCGCCACTGAGTTATCTGCTTGTCACTATTACAATGCTTGGAGGTGCAATTGCTTCTGGTACTTATGCTGTTGGTATGGTTTCTGATGAACTCAGCTCACTGGCCTTCACTGCTTTGGCCATAATTGTTAGTGCTGCTGGGGCGATTGTTGTGGGATTTCCCATACTGGTATGAAGTGTGTTCAATTGCATACAACTTATGTTATCCAATAATTTTGTTTCTTACTTAAGGTTCCTTTTTTGTGTGTGGAAATTGACATAACTTCTTGTTGTTCCTTGTGTTGTAATGTCTGATAACAATAGGCTCCACGTCCTGATTGTTTATAAGTTTGTGTAATGCTGAATAGAAGTGTCATTGAGCATATTTTTGTTTCCATTTGTCATTTATGTGTTTAACTGATTTTTTTCCTATTTCGCCAAAGGTGTTATATGCTTAATAGTTGCTGTATAAAAGTTAGTTACATGAGATTCCAATAAATATTGATATTGTTAGGTTGCTAGTGTTGATATTGTGGACTATTATATTGGAGACATGGACTACCGAAAGTGAGTTATCCATATTACTTGAAAAAACCACATATAATCTTCATGATCTTTTTGCTGCTTTAATAGCCACTTACTATAGTTGTAGGCTTGTAACACATATTTATTATGAGATGCCGTTAGTCTATACCGTAAGTGTGTCACGATTTCTTTCTTTGAGTTTAAAACTTATTAGTAACTCCTGGAGGTATAGTAACTACAAAGTCAAGAGATATGCTCATTAGGGGCAGACTGAACTTTCCAAGCCCAGAAATCAATGAAGCAAATAGACTGTTAATTATTGGTGTATTTGGATAAATACTTTGAAGAAACTTCAGAGATGCTGCAGTTAAATTTAAATTATTATCAGACATGTGGTTGCCAGGACCGTATTTAAGCTATGTTTGTTGTGGGATCATGGTGTGCGAAAAATCCAGACTTAAGAATCTTGAGGTTATGGAATCCCTGATGAATGTGTATGTTATCTGTAACTTTGTAAGGTAATTTTGGAGGTCGCATCAATTTGTGGAAATAGGTTGGTGTTATTATATTGTGAAAAGTTGTGAGTGTAATGATTTATGATTGGATGTGTATCTGATTGATTAACTCGAGATGGGGGTTGTAGTCAGTCTTAAGGTGGGATTGTGTTGGAATTAAATCTTATGACATACATGGCTTGGGCTTTTGACAAATCTGAGCATGATAATTCCAAAGAAATTTTGTGTATGCCAGCTTGACTAGACCTAGACAGTCTGGATTTGGGATTTTAAAATCCCAATCATCTGTTTGTGCTAGGAGTCAGAAGATGGATGTAAATAAAATCTCTATGCACTTCACCCCTATCCTTTATTCAATACAATCAACTATATGTTAATTCTGCAATTCCCAGCACATCACACTATCCAACTACCCCTACTTTTGTAGCATGGTTTAACATCTACAGTACTTTCCTATGAAGTCCCATAACAAATAAGGATTTTCACTATTCATCATAATTTCCCAAGCCTAGGACTTCCAATTTTCACTAATCATACCTTGCACATGCCGAAGTGTTTGATCGATCTATTTGACACCTACATGTTCCGTTTAGTATTTTAAAGAAAGTTGGTACATCAGGTTTTTTTTTTTCCTGGCTCATGCCAATTTGCACTTCTCTAAAACTGAAAATATAGAAATTCCAGAGGTTAGAAGCACCAACTTACTTTGTAGTGCCACAATACTTGTTATGTTGTATGGGTTATTACTATAAGTTGTACCACTTACAGTCTCTGTTCTTCATTTACAGTTCCTTCCACTACCATCAATAGCTGGATATTGTTTGGCTCGGTTTTTCACAAAGAAGAGTCTCTCATCATACTCTACGTTCGTAGTGTTAGGGAGCTTGATGGTTGCTTGGTTCATGATGCATAACTATTGGGACCTTAATATTTGGATAGCTGGCATGTCATTGAAATCCTTTTGTAAGATTATAGTTGGTAGTGTGATTCTGGCTATGGCAGTTCCAGGTTTAGCTGTTCTTCCACCAAAGTTCCGTTTCCTGACTGAAGCTGGATTGTTGGGCCATGCATTGTTGCTGTGCTATATTGAGAATAAGTTTTTTAACTATTCAAATGTGTACTATTCTGCGATGGATGATGATGTGATGTATCCTAGTTATATGGTTGTCATGACCACTTTTGCCGGTCTGGCCATTGTGAGGAGACTTTCTGTGGACCGCAGAATTGGATCTAAGGCAGTTTGGGTTCTCGTTTGTCTATATTCCTCAAAGCTATCAGTGCTTTTTATGGCATCGAAAGCAGTGTTGTGGGTTTCAGCTGTTCTATTGTTAGCTGTATCTCCTCCATTGCTGCTTTACAAGTAATGGTTACACCTTTTTCGTATTTCTAATGTTGAAAATTTCTTGCGAAACTTAATGTGTTCACTATCTTGCAGGGACAAATCTAAATCAGCATCAAAGATGCAACCTTGGCAAGGTTATGCACATGCTGGTGTAGTTGCTTTGTCTGTCTGCTTTTGTCATGAAACAATCTTCGAAGCTCTTCAATGGTGGAATGGGAGGCCTCCATCTGATGGCTTGCATATAGGCTCTTGCATTGTCTTGACCGGCTTAGCTTGCATTCCGATTGTTGCACTGCACTTTTCCCATGTTATGGTACAGTTCTTTGTTAACCTGTTAATGTGTTTATGTGGAACATTTATTTAACTCATTACGTCAGTTATGCTCATGGGGTGTGATACTTGTATAACCCTAAGGATTTCTTTTTTTGCATACTCAAGGTGTAGCCTTTTCTGTTAATATTAGGAGCCCGTTGTTGATTAGTATAACGGACTAACTAATGGATGCTCATTTTTGTTTTGCAGACTGCTAAAAGATACTTGGTTTTGGTCATAGCAACCGGTTTTCTATTCATTCTGATGCAGCCACCAATTCCACTTGCATTGACTTATCAATCTGACCTGATCAGATCTGCACATCAATCTGCAGATGACATTTCCATATATGGTTTCATGGCATCAAAGCCAACTTGGCCATCATGGTTGCTTATCGCTGCAATCCTTCTCACTCTAGCTGGTGTCACCTCTATTATTCCCATAAAATACATTGTTGAGTTGAGGACGTTTTATGCCATTGCTGTGGGAATTGCTTTAGGAATTTACATCTCTGCAGAGTACTTTCTTCAGGCAGTCATTTTGCATGCCCTCATTATTGTCACCATGGTCTGTACTTCTGTATTTGTGGTTTTCACTCACTTACCTTCTGCTTCTAGCACAAAGCTTCTTCCATGGGTGTTTGCTCTCATTGTTGCCCTCTTCCCCGTGACATATTTACTAGAAGGGCAGGTGAGAATTAACCAGAGTTGGCTAGGAGAGAGTGGAGATGAAGAGGACAGCAGGATTGCTACACTACTTGCTATTGAGGGAGCAAGGACATCTCTTCTCGGTTTATACGCAGCAATCTTTATGCTAATAGCACTCGAGATCAAATTTGAGTTAGCTTCGCTTATGCGTGAAAAGTTTGCAGAAAGTGGCGGGCTTAGACACAGTCAATCAGGTGAAAGTAGTTCAGCTATTGTTCCTCCAAGGTTGAGATTTATGAAGCAACGTAGGGCTTCAACTATGCCCACTTTTACAATCAAAAGGATGGCTGCTGAGGGAGCCTGGATGCCTGCAGTTGGTAATGTTGCCACTGTGATGTGCTTTGCAATATGCTTGATCTTGAATGGGCATCTAACAGGGGGTTCAAACCGTGCTATATTTTTCTTAGCACCTATTTTATTGCTTCTTAATCAAGACTCAGATTTCTTTGCTGGATTTGGTGATAAACAGAGGTACTTCCCTGTTACAATGGCTATCTCTGGCTACTTAGTGTTGACTTCGTTGTACAGTATATGGGAAGACGTATGGCATGGAAATACGGGGTGGGGCGTTGATATTGGTGGGCCCGACTGGATCTTTGCGGTCAAGAATCTGGCCCTCCTCATTCTAACATTCCCGGGGCATATACTTTTCAACCGGTTTGTTTGGAGCTTTACGAAACAGGTTGACTCGAGACCGTTGCTGACGATACCCCTAAATCTGCCGTCGGTTTTAATGACGGATATTATCAAGATAAAGATTTTAGGGCTGCTGGGAGTTATATATTCGTTGGGTCAGTATATGATTTCGAGACAACAATATCTGTCGGGGTTGAAGTATATTTAGAGAGGGGGAATGTGTAATGAGGGGGTGATTTGTTAAGTGGCACATGAGATTTTGGTAAAGGCTCGGGTGCTTGCTTGCGCTGGAAGCAATTTGTGTACGATGATTAGTTACTAAAATTACATTGCTTCCTTGTTTGTATTTCTATTCTCTGACCTGCACAGCACAGCTACACGGAAGCCCCAATTCAATTTATACAATCAGGGTATGGTCCCTCTATAATGCCAACCCCAACACCTCTCTCTCTCTCTCTCTCTCTCTCTCTCTCTCTCTCTCGTGTGTGCCTGGGCAATTGCTTTGGAAATGAAAATAGATACGAGAATTTTTCCACCCTGATATAGAGAATAGTAGAATCGTAGATACTAAATCTGACTAATTTAGCTTCATATGTCTCATTCATCTAACTAGTGCAACAAAATAAATGGTACAGCATTATATAACAATGAGGAATACTCATGTGAAACGTTTCACGGGTAAATTTAAAAAAATTTGCGGATTCTACCAGGTCGGGTCGAATTTGGTTTTTTTTTTAAAAGAAGAATTCGCAACTATGATTCTAGTTTTTTTCGCTCCTAGGTATATTACTTTTTGGCCAATTGCATGTTACTAATAAACAAAATGTGTGTTACAATTAGATTAAATGTTGTTTTCATTACATATATTCATTTGTTTTTGTAGAAATAACATTTTTTCATACAATTTAATAATAAATGTGTTACTAAAAAAATTTATTTTTTCATAAATACATATGAGAAAACAATATATTTTCTTATAGTAACACACATATTGATTTTGTGTTATATGAAAAATTATTTATTATATAAAAATAAATGAATATATATATAAAGAATAATATTTCATAAGATTGTAACATACATTTGTTCCCCCAATTTGTGTTACAATATGGGCAAATATGTGTTACAATATGGGCAAATACGTGTTACTATAAGATAAAATGTATTTTTATAAGAATAAGTATATGTTTTTTTAATTTAATCACCATTCTTTTAAATCTAGGTATATTGATTCATATAGTAATATTTTTTTTTACTATTATATGTGTGTTATTATATAAAAAATAATTATTTCTATACCAATAAATAAATATTTATGAAAAATCAATATGTTTTCTTATAGTAACACACATGATTTTTCTCTTATATTATGTTAAAAACTATTTATTCTATAAAAACAAATGAATATATGCAAAATAACAATTTTTTATAAGATTGTAACACTCATTTGCTCTAATAGTAACATATATTTGCTCCCCCAATTTGTGTTAGTATATGGGCAAATGTGTGTTACAATATGGGCAAATACGTGTTACTATAAGAGAAAATGTACTTTTATAAGAATATTGATTCATATATTAATACACTTTTTTACTATTTTATATGTGTTATTATATAAAAAATAATTATTTTTATACAAATAAATAAATATTTATGAAAAACCAATATGTTTTCTTATAGTAACACATATTATTTTCTCTTATATTATGTTAAAAACTATTTATTCTATAAAAACAAATGAATATATGCAAAATAACAATTTTTTACAAGATTGTAACACACATTTGCTATAATAGTAACATATATTTACTATTTGGACAAACATGTGTTACTATAGGATAAAATGTAATTTTAATAATTAAATTTGATCCAAATTTGCTCCCCAGTTTGAATCGGTTATCCCGGGCCAGATTAATAATTTAACACATTAATTTCTTGAACCAACCAGTGTAATTTTAAAGTTGTGAGCAGTAGAGAATTTGATCAATGACTTGAAGGCGCGATTATTCGTATGTATCCTTGCACATTAACCCAATCAATTAATTCTCGGACGATTATCTGCTGCCATAATAGATGGGCAGTTATCTTTGGTCAATCTGGGTGTAAACACCTTGGACGCGAACATGGTTGAGCAAAACCTCAGATGCGAGCATGAGCAATCAGCCCATTATGGAGTTATTCATGGGTGACCCGCGAATCTTGGTATGAGTATGGGTATGACCCATTTAACAATATGATATCATTTCACGATAAGTTTTTGTGTATAACAATAGATTCTTTCTCGATTTTTTTATTTTACAAAAACACTATACAATCCACCTTAAAATATAAGATGGGTAAATATATAGAAAGCTACAACAAATTTTCTACTCTATACATTCCACCTTAAATTATCATATGGGTAAATTTATTGAAAGCTAATAAAATCAAATTTTTCATTGGGTTTGTAATTAATTTTGTACAATTTTTACGTTTAAACGCCTTAAGTGAATTAAAATGACATTTTCTTTATGTTTTACTTTTAACTCAAAAGTATCCAGGTATTGTAAAGGGCAATTACAAAAATGGGACATTTTTTTAGGTTTATTACAAAGAGTGACAAATGTGTAAATTTTATAATATTTGCACACTCAGAAGTCTGTTTGCATTTTGCACATTTGTCCCTCTTTACAATTTAAAGGGAAAATGTGTCCCTCTTTATTTTTATTTTTTCCCTATTGTAAACTATTGGAGCAATGTAAACTGAAATTTTGCCCGTCAGTTGATTTTCGTTATAATAATAAATAAATTTACCTAAATAATTGAAATTGAATCAACATTTTGCAGTTGGTGTACAGACTCAACTGTGTTGAGACTATTTACCCTAAACAGTTAAGCTTTGATTATATTGAAAAGTGAGTTGATTACATTGAAAATTAGTAATAGTGTAAACTTTTCAGTGTAATCAACACATTACTATTTTTTTTAGCTTGTCTTGATAATCACTACTTAATAGTTCATCGTTGTGATTTGTGAATGACTTTTTTTTTTATGTCTATGAAGTGAGATTTTGATATATGGTGAAATAAATTCAAATTCTGTATGATTTGTGAATGGCTTTTTTTTTTTTTAATGTCTATGAAGTGAGATTTTGATATATGGTGAAATAGATTCAAATTCTGTAGCAATTGGTTCTATGTTTTGTATTTGAATTGAGGGATATATGAGAAAAAATTGGCATATGTTAATTTAATCATCCATTATGTAAAAGTCATATTAAGTAAGATTTCAATGGCATTTTAGTTGTTTAAGTACATGAGATTACTTAATCTAGTCCTCCTCTTGGATTAGACTTGTCCTTTTATGATGAGATTAGTCTTGTATGCACCAGTTACACGGTGCAACTCAAGTTCATTTTTAAAAAGTTAAACAATTTATAACTGAAAAGTTAAACTATGAAAGATACACTTTTTAGTAATAAAATATTTAACTTTTCAGTTATAAACTGTTTAACTTTTAAAAATGAATTAGAGTTGCACCGTGTAACTGGTGCATAGGAGACTTACTCTTTCTGATGAGATAGAAGTGAATTTTTACTCGAGATAAGAAATTATTATAGGTTTCAGTTCTTCAAATTATGGTGAGTTGCATAGTGCAACATTTATAAGGGTCATATTGCATAATGCAACACTAAAAAATCAACATTTCAAAATACAACACTTTATGGGTTCCATTTTATTTTTCTATCATATTGTAGACCATTTTCCCACACAACAAGTAGATTAGGATATAGAGTATAGACTTAGGTACCCAAATCAAATCAATCCCTTACCTTTATTGTCTGAACCACAAATTCAAAAAATTGAAATCATCTTTTACCATAACAGGGGAGATGTAGTTTTGTAAAAGTACCATTTCACATATTCAAATCAGAAGAGGCGATGGGCTTTAACGGCAGGATGCGGTTTCAGGCGAAGCGAGCCCGGCGATTGGGTTTCAGCGGTTGGCGTCGATCTGTGTTCCATAGTCCTGGACTCGCTGAAAATGACGGAAAACCCCAGTGTCGCGCCTGAAACCGTTCGACGCCAGAATCTCGACGGCGCCGGAGGCGCGAACCCACAGCCACTGCTCTCGCCGTCGAGTTCGCCACTCCACCGTCTAGTCGCACGACCTCCGCCCTGAAATTGCCGTCCCTGCTCTCGAATCGAAGGCCCACACTGCAATCCATCGCGACAATCGCCGTCCGAGTCACGTCCGCCGTCGCGACCTTCAACACCAGTGATCGTCAGTCTCATCGCAACCGTCTGCCGAAATTCCAATTCAAACCCAGGCCGCCATAACCACCACAGCACTTAACCACCATTGATACTGAAGAAACCGACACCTGCGTTCAGAGGCGCGATGGGTCGGATTTGAGGCAGTTTCCGGTGATAGGACGACTTCGATTGTGGTTAGTTCTACAAATAAGAAATGTTGTTTCCTGAATATTTATTTTCAGTGAGAGTGAATTGTGGTTTCTCTGAATTTTGCTTCAGGTTGGACTTTAGAGTTTTAAATCTTTTCAATAGCTGAAATGACGGTTTTTGGGATGACCAGGATTGTGTTCTTACTGCTTATGCTTGTTGTTCTTGATTATCGCCGTAAATTGCCAAAAAACTCATCCGGGAGAAGGTAGTTTATTGTATTCATGTCTTATTTTCGTCGTGAGGGGATAGTTCTACAAACTAATGTTTCTTTCTTATTTTTGCCCATTCTGCAACTGAGAATTTGTGAATTATTGGGGTTGAGAAAGAGTATATTGAAGAAGAGGGTTGTGTTTTGGACGAATCTGTGAATTGCTTCAATTTGGGGATCCAGCTGTGTTTTGTTTTGATTTTAGTAATCAGACTTTCGCAGGGATACACTAATCCTAGTGATGGTGAGTCTTCAAAGAAGTTATTAATGTTTTTTGAATGATTTGTTTGCTTGAAATTGACACTGTTGGAGAAGGAGAATAGGCCAATTTCTTGCTTGAATGTATGTTATGAAGCTAATTACTCTTGATTAGCAGAGCTTAAATGCTGCAATTTTTGTGCAGAAATGTGTGTGGTAAATTAAAACAATTTCTTGAATTTACGTTTCTTGATGTTATTGTTGAGGTTTTGGTGAATAAAGGTTGCATCACCTCCTCATAAGAAGAGCCCTCAAAAGTTGGGAAAAAAAATAGTATGTCCTGCATTCACCATATATATACATGTATATATGTATTCTAATAATGAAGCATGAGGGGTTTTAATTTAATATATCAGCACATACAATCCTATGATTGGAATATTAAGCTTTGTATTAGATTGTGTTGTTTATCAGTATTTATGGTCCAAAGTGGCATATATTGTTTTGCTTCCATTTGATTGTCCAAGTATGTTCACTGGATAACCTTGGTATGTTTTTAGAGCAAGCTGGTTACACTGGTGCAAGCTCAGACATGAAGGGATTGACCCCTGTTCCTTCATCATCCAAGCCAAAAAGTCAACCTACTTCAGTACATTGGAATGAACAATTCCTACATTGCTTGGTACATTGGAATAAACAATTCCTGCAACGACCCTCAAATAATATTGGCCCATGACAGGCCCGAACTATAGTAAGGCCCAAATCTTCCAACAAATGTTTCTACAGTACTAAATTTTGAATTCTTTTTGTAATTCTCTCGTGGCATTTTGAATTCTTTTTTGTTATTTTTAGTTTGAATTTTTTGTGGTCTGATTATTATTTCTGTAATTTTGTATTTTAACTCAATTTTTGTTGATGTATTCAGAAATTTGAATATTGTATTCAATGTTTTTTTTAGTATGCAACAGATATTCTAAATTAGAAAATTGAATATTAAACAACAAATTAGTAGTAGATACAAAATGAAATTCGAATATATATGGAAATAAATTTGGTTACTAGTATTTACAATTTTGCGGGTTGTATTTTTTTTTTTTTTATGATATTCAGAAACAAATTATTGGTATTTAGTATTTAAAATTTGCATGATCTTAATATAAGTATATGAAAAAGAATTGAAATCTGAATATGTGTATAAAAAATATTCAACATTAAAATTCGAATATGTAAAAATCTGAATATATGACTAATTCAAATTAAAATTATATTTACAAATATGTGTAAAAAATTACGAATTTAAAAATTACAAATAATGTTTTGAATTATATTCAGAAATTTGTGTCTGATCTTTATTCTTCTATTCAGAAATATATGAGTAATTGTTCTGAATTGAAAAATTTGAATATATGGCTATTTGCGAGTTGTATTCATTTTTTTTTTATGATATTCAGAAATAAATTATTGGTATTTAGTATTTAAAATTTGCATGATCTTAATATAAGTATATGAAAAAGAATTGAAATATAAATATGTGTATAAAAAAAATTCAAAATTAAAATCTGAATGTGTAAAAATCTGAATATATGACTAATTCAAAATAAAATTATATTTACAAATATGTGTAAAAAAATTACGAATTTGAAAATTACGAATAATGTTTTGAATTATATTCAGAAATTTGTGTCTGACCTTTATTCTTCTATTCAGAAATATATGACTAATTGCTCTGAATTGAAAAATTTGAATATATGGCTAATTGTTCTGAAATATGAAAGGAATTAAAATCCGAATATGAATATATTCGTAGTATATGAAATTTTGAATATGAAAAAATTAGTAGTATATGGAATTTTGAATATGAAAAAATTAGTAGTATATGGAATTTTAAAAAAGAAAAGATCACGTGACCTTTGGTAATTGCAATGTCAGGTGTGTCTCCACAATCAATAAGATAATTTTCCTATTCACCAGATTGGATATATAATGGTATTCAATTTCTTATTTAGTGGATTGAGCAAATTCAATTTGTAGAAAAATCCATGGAAATAAATTAAAGAAAATCGTTTGCATATAGAGGTATTTAGTATTTAAATTTTGTTGGTATTCAGAAATAAATTAGAGGTATTCCCGAATATATTATATACGTATATGAAAAAAGGAATTGACATCTGAATATGTGTATAAAAAAAAATTCAACAAATAAAAAAAATTGAAATCTAAATCTGAAATAAATAAAATTAAAAAATTCAAAATTATAAAAAATTCAAATTCAAATCTGAATAAATTCAAATAGAATATGTTTGACCATTTCAAATATATTTATACATGCATAGATTCAGGGTTTGTGACAAATATCTTATAAATCCTCTACAAAATCTCAGACTAATGTATCAATATATGAATTACTTTTTTTTTCAATGGGCGAAGTATTGTGTAAATAATTTTTTAAAAATTTATTTGAAGAGTATTAATTATTTTATTATAATATATTAATTTTAAAGAATCGTTTTATTAAAAGATAAAAATATTAGGTGTAAAGCATTAATATATATATATATATTATATTAACCGACTTTCCATGCATTCATGTGAGTATATATATGTTATTAAGTTTTTCCACTAATCCAATTTGATACTTTTCTTGTATGATCTATGTTATAACTTCTAACTTAGTAACGTGTAGAAGAAAAAAAAATTTGAGGGGAGAGAGTGTGGAAAAGTAGAAAAATTTGGAGAGAGGAGAGAGAAAAGAGAGAGAAACGTTGGAAAAGAGAAGAGAGATGAGAGAGTGTGTGAAAAAGTAGATGCTATAGTTTAGGGCACGAAAATTGAGGAATATTATTAATTTAATTGAGAAAGTATTGTGTTTGATAATATAGTGTTGTGTTTTGAAATATGGTATTATGAGTGTTGTGTTTTGAAATATAGGTATTAAATGTGTTGCATCTTGCAATTGTTCCTTCAAATTAAATACCTAATTAAGTGGAATTAATTTTTATTATCCCAACTAATTTTGCAGTGCAAACACTCTTAGAATATCAAAATTTTTGTTTTGATTAAATGTTAAAGCATTTAATAGGGATTATGGTAGTGAATTAGATGATTGAATTTTAAAACACAGGTTTTATCTTTACTGGTATTCAATTGAGGTAACTTAATTAATAAGTTGAAGTTATGGACAGCTGAAATTTTAAGACCTGAATATAACGTGAAAGACATGAAGTTTATATAGTATTGACAACTGATGTCTAAGAGTTTGTTTTTATGAGTTTATAAATATTCTTAAAGTTTTTGGCAAAATGAATTATTCAATAATTTTTAAAAATTTTATAATAAATTTCCCACAATTTATAAGCTGTAAAAATATAAATTGAGATATTTTAATCTATTTTTTCCACCACCTTCACTTTCTCCAACTCCATCCCGAACTCCTGTCACCCGTTCTCATCCTCATGCACATCTACCTCAAAAAAAAAAAAAAATATATATATATATATATATATTAACATTAAAATTTATTTATAATAAGTTAACAAATATGTTATAAATTTTATTAGTCAAATATTTTTACAATTTATAAGCTATTTAAAAATAATATTATATAAACTTGTAAAATAATTTATGAAATATTAAAGAAGATATTTAAAATAAATTTAGATAAAATAGACCCCAAGTTCAGTGACAACATTTAACGCAATAAAAAACTTGGTACATAATAAATCATAGATACTATTTCCTTCGTTTTGTGGGAATTTGCACCATACGAGATAATATATTTTTTAACAAATACTCTCTCCGTATTTCTATAAGTTGCTCGTTGCTTTTGGACACACGAATTAAGGTAAAAGTGAAAAAGTATAAGTGATGTGATGGAAAAAGTGAAAAAGTATAAGTGATGTGATAGAAAAAGTATGAGCGATGTGATGGAGAAAAGTGAAAAAGTAATGAAAATAGTGTAAAAAGTATTGAAAATAATAATAAAGAAGTGAATAGTAGTTTCCAAAAAAAGTAAAAAACAATGAGCAACTTATAGAAAGACGGACGAAAATGGCAACATGAGCAACTTATAGAAAGACGGAGGGAGTATATGTTTTATATAAAATAGTGATTGATAAATATGTGTATAGATTTGTGAGTGTATACGCAAATTAATATTTTCTTTTTTATAAGTGTGCAAATTTGTGTGGGATATCCAAATAAAAAAATTGTGCAAATTCCTATAGGACAGAGGTAGTACAAAAATTGGTGCACATTGGGGAAAACACTGAAAATTTCAATTTATTATGCTACACATGGAAAAGAGTACCAAAAACTGCTCCTTTCGTCTTGTGATTATTTTTATACTTTTATATTTGGCTTGTTCCATTTTTATCTTTATACCTTAAAAAAATTAAACTCAATATAATTTATATTACACCCACTTTATACATTAAAAGATGACAAAATTTTATATAGAAATTTCTATAGTAGAAATATCAATTTTTAAAAAATTCGCGGGTATAAACTGGGCCGGGTTGGATTTGAGCATTTTTTTTCTAAAATTCGCGTAACTTGTAATTCAAGGTTTTTTCGCTCCTAGGTGTGTTACAATTTGGGTAAATGCATGTTACTTTAAGGTAAAATGTGTGTTATAATCAGACTAAATGTTATTTTTTACGCATGTTCATTTGTTTTTGTTGAAAATAAACATTTTTCATACAATGTAAAAGCAAAATGTATGTGATTATAAGAAAAAATATTAATTTTTTATAAATTTTTATTTCTATAATAATTATTTTTTCTTATAATAACACATTTAAAATAATAAAAAATGTATTACTACATGAATCAATATACTTAGCTTTTAAGGGATGATGATTAAATTAAGAAACACATATTTGTTCTTAATAAAAATGCATTTTTTTCCTACAGTAACACAAATTGGGGAGCAAATATGTGTTAAAATTAGAGCAAATGCGTGTTACTAACTTATGAAATGTTGTTATTTTACATATATTATTTTTATTGAATAAATAATTTTCACATAATAAGAGCAAAATGTATGTTACTATAAGAACAAATATTATTTTTTTCATAAATATTTATTTATTCTTATAGAAATAATTACATTTTCATATAATTACACATATAAAATAGTAAAAAGTGTGTTACTACATGAATCAATATATCTAAATGGGTTAATTCTATATAAATACACCACCTTTTACTCAACTTTCAATTTAATCTTGAGTTCACGATTATTATAAAAAATCCCAATCTTTTAAAGAGTTTCAATTCGATACACATTTTTTTTCGGCCAGCAACTGATGATGTATCTCGCCAGAGCGCGTGAAATGTTGTCACGCTGGCGTAAACGTGTGAAATTACTTTTTTATATTTTTTTTCCACATCATATATTATATATATAAAAAATAACAAAATTTTATATTAAAAAATATTCTTTGAATATAAAATTTTATGGAAAAACGATGTTTTTTTCCATAGTATTTCTCATTCAAAAAATATTTTTTAATATAAATTTTTTTATTTTTTATATATATAATATATGATGTGGAAAAAAAATAAAATATAAAAAAGTAATTTCACATGTTTACGCCGATGTGACAACATTTCACGCGCTCCGGTGAGACACGTCATCAGTTGCTGGCCGGAAAAAAATGTATATCGAATTGAAACTCTTTAAAAAATTGAGATTTTTTATAATAACCGTGAACTTAAGATTAAATTGAAAGTTGAGTAAAATGTGGTGTATTTATGTAGAATTAACCAAAAAAGTATTTCACACGTGTACTCCAGTGTGACAACATTTCACGCGCTCCGGCGCGACACATCATTAGTTGATGGCCGGAAAAAAAGTGTATTGAATTGAAACTTTTTAAAAGGTTGTGATTTTTTTACAATAATCGTGAAGTTCATGATTAAATTGAAAGTTGAGTAAAAGGTGGTGTATTTATATAGAATTAACCCTATCCAAATTTAAAAGGATGATGATTAAATTAAAAAATACATATTTATTCTTATTGTAACACACATTTTATCCTTACAGCAACACATATTTGTCCATTTAGTAACACAAACTGGGGAGCAAATGTGTGTTACTATTAGAGGAAATATATGTTACAATTAGAGTAAATATGTGTTACTACAAAATCAAATATGTGTTAATGTATGTACAAATATTTATTTGTCATTAGTAATATATATTGTACTTTATAAAACATATGTAAGATATTAAAAGATTTTTAGTACATTAACAACATATTATCAACATATATCAACAAAGAGAATAAAAAATAAAGGGTGACTTACAATTTGAGCCAATTTTTAAGGTAAAAATACAAGGAAGGACACATACCTTTTAAATATTACAATGAGGGCCAAAAAGTACGTATTATTATACTATTGAGTGTATATGTGTACTTTTGACGATATGAGTGTATTATAGTACATGCAATTGTAATTCAGATGATGATGTGCATTTAATGCATTGACAAAAGGTACAATTGATGTGACGTGTGTCACTGTTAATGTCACATCGTGTACTGTGCCCATCACATCACAATATTACCTTGGTTTTTCAGCGATAATTCCGGTGATGTGTATTATTGATTAATGTCATGTATCATTGAACAAAATAGTGTACTATTACTTCTGTACAACAATGATTCGTATTATACTATAATATTGATTATAGTACTATTGCGTCTCTTTTCCGGCAACACACATTTACAAACTTTTCCGACGAAAACTGATAATAAAAACTCACATTCACTCGTAATTTTCCGGCAACACACATTTACATTATTCCCTTCATCTTATAATCTCATTTACGGTAAGCAGAATTCAAAAATTCAAAATTCAAAATTGAATAATGAAAGAAGATAAACAGAATTCAAAATTCAAAGGAACACCGGCGATATCGGAAATTCATGCCCAGCGATGGACCATCGTCGCCGCCACTGTAAATCATAATTCACGCCCAACGATGGACCAACGATATCGGAAATTCACGTCCAGTGATGGACCACCGGCGATATCGGAAATTTAAAATTCAAAGGACCACCATCGCCGCCACTGTAAATCACGCCCAGCGATGGAGTTGATACCCAGGGGGCGTCCGCGAAGCCACTAGAATCACGTAGAAGACTGTCCACCGCACGGTATCGGAAACCAGCGAAGCCTCCTCTGTCTCGAAGCTCTGAGAAGTCGCACAAACCGCTGCCTGCAACACAACAAATCACCTTGCTACCGATTCACCGCACACAGCTTCGATTACCGCCGCCACCACATTTTGCCTCTGTTTTGCCGGATTTCTGTCGCAAGAAACCCACTGCCACTCTGCCCGCCCAACTGCCGATTTGAAGCCTGAAACCGCCTCCACTATGCTGGTAATAAAGATGATTGTTTGGGCCCACAATGATTCCTATTTTAATTTCTTAAAGTCCAATGTTGGAAGCCACAAAATGTCGCCGGAAGTTGCACTCGGATTTGAGAGAGAGGGAGAGAGTTTAGAGATGAGGAGTTATGAGAGAGAAAATGCCACGTCCACTTTCATCCCGATTCTTGGTAAATGGTGGGCCACACCTCCTTTTTATGTCAGAATGACACTCCAGTAAATATATAGAATATTTGGGACCTATTTTACATGAAAATGACCTTACTTGTAATATACTAAAGCAATTGTCCCTACTTGTGGTTTTGAGTCAAAAACTAGCCTTTGTTGTAATAATCTCAAAAATAAATTAAGTAACACATATTTATTCTTGCAAAAATACATATTTTCCTTATAGTTACTTGAAAAGTACAAAATTTTAATTTTTTTAAGAATTAATAACATAGATTTTGCCTAATAGTAACAAACATTTTTCTATATTGTAACTTATATTGGGGCGAAAACCTAGAATTTGCAGCTTGCGTGAATTTTGAAAAAAAAATACCTAGATTCGACCCGATACAGTTTAGACTCGCGAATTTTTCAATGATAGATATTTTTATGGTAGAAATTTCATCGCAACTGTTGCTCTTAAAAGATGTAACAATTTCATTTGATTGGTTGAAAAAGTCAGTAAAACAATTTTTCTTATTGCCAAATACAAGTATATATGAAGATAGACATGGAATGAGAGGATTACTAATTTAATAATTTTCCAGTTTATCAATAGTTCCCGCATGATATGGTACATATGATATGATTTCGATGTAAAAATGATAAGTCAAAATTTTCAATATTTCAATTTATATACCGAACACCAGAAATAAATAGAGTTTCTTGTCCACCTATGCATGATGCACTCACTTATTAATAGTTGAGATTGTTTTAATGAAATATGGACTGATTACACTGAATTGTGTGAGTTAATTATACTGAAAAGATAGCACTGTTATCAGTTTTCAATGTAAAATTTTCAGTATAATCAATCTGCATTTTTCAGTATGATCAATCCACACTTTTTCGTGTAAATAATTTCAACTATTAAGTGAGTACACCGTACACCAGATACATTTGAGACCTTCACAAATAAATATATGTATACCAATTCAAAATACATATTATATGCTACTGCAAAAACATGTGTTGATTTGAGTGCATACCATGTACTTTCATTTTAAGTTTAGATTTAACTTTAATTTAATTTTTTTGAAAATACACAGTACTTGTCACACTATGTATTTTTTTTGTAATTGGGGTATTAGTAACTTGTTCTTCGGGTATTACTAAATTATTTTTTGGGTATTGTTAAGTTGTTCTTTAGGTATTAATAAATTGTTCTTCAGGTATTACTTAGACTTGAGACGATTTCATACTTTGATTAGTTTTATTTTTATGTATTCTTGTTAATTTTCAACATCATTTCAAAGACATATATGTCTATTTTAAAGGTAAATAGTAAGTGAATGCGTATTATGTGTGCAATACACACTAAAATAGGATCCGTCTGTAATAATTTGCCAAAACTCAAATTGTCAATAAATGGATAATTCGGATCGAATCACAATTCAAATCAAGCCAAAATTAATTTACACAGATTCTATTTTTCTGTGTATAATACTTTACCAAAGTAAGCATAGTAATATATTTATTTTCATAAATGCTTAAGAGGAATATCATTTTTTTTAAAGCTAATTCATAGTCTTTTGATGTTGCATTTTATTAATTATTTTAAAGCACTATAAATTCGATTAGAAGGTTACAATCAAGAGATATTATTTATTTCATTTGATATAAATTGACTTGTTTTTTGGTATACTAAGTTGTTCTAAGGGTATTGCTAAATTGTTTTTCAAATATTATTAAATTATTCTTTATGTAATATAATTAATTAATGTTTAGGGTATTGTTGAATATAGTATGAGGCATTACTCAGTTGTTCTTCGGATATTGCTAAATTATTCTTCTGGTATTATTAAATTGCAGATATTGTTAAATTGTTCTTGCAATATAATTTATTAATGTTTGAAGTATTATTGAATATAGTATGAGATGTTGAGTTAAATGCAATTTTGGTCCCACAGGTCACGTGATCTCACGCTTTTGGTCCCAATACTCTTTACTTTAGTCCCGTTGGCAAAATTTCAGGCAGTTTTAGTCCCAATTTCACAAATGTCCGTTAAATTTGGACGGAATATTCATTTTCTACCATTAAACCAAACTTTAGAGGAGAAAAATGCAATTTTGGTCCTATAACCCATGGAATCTCACGGTTTCGGTCCCACAAGTCATGGATCTCACGATTTTGGTCCCATAAAAATTAATTTATTTTGAAATATAAATTAAAATTTTATAATTTAATTAAAAATATAAATTTGAGAAAAAACACTAAAAGAGTATTAAGTAAGTTTGATTAAAATCATTCAAACCTAAAAAAAATCTGAAAAAATATTAAGTAAATTAAATAAATTTAAAAATTCAATTTAAAAGAAAATTGAAAAAAAAACTACTTGTATTAACAATATTAAATAAATCAAAATAAATTTTAAGAAAAATCTCCAAAAATAAAAAAACTAAAGCTTAACAAAATCAAAAAGATATTTTTAAAATATCAATTAAACTTTATAAATAATTAAAATAAAATTTTATTTTTTATTTATCTTTAATTGAATTAAGCATGAAATAAGGTGGAAGCTCGTAGATTTGTTGGGGGGATTTTCGCGAAGACGAAAACTTATTGATTTTTTGTGTTTTTAAGAAGACATGACTCTATTGAAGTTTGATGTGTTGCATTCCAGTTTATGGCTTTGTTCTGCTGTGGAAACCATTGTTATTTTTTGTATTGCATTTCAATTGATTGATTCAATCAGGATTTTGTGTTGTTGTGAATGAGAAAATCATTATTATTTCAATTAATTAGGGAAACCATTGTTATTTTTTGTGTTGTTGTGAATGAAAAAATCAATGTTAAATGGCAAATATATAGAGGTGGTTGGGTGATAAATGATGCTAGAAAGTAATTTTTTCCCTCAACAAATCTGAAATTTATGTAATTTTGGTGTGACAATCGAGTGTGACCAAAATTGCAACTATAGTTAACGGAAAACGTAACGTTGGGACTAAAATTGCATAAAAAAAATTCAACTGGACCAAAATGAAGACTATTGAGACCAAAAGCGTGAAGTCCCGTGACCTGTGGGATCAATATTGCATTTTGCTCATGAGATGTTACTTAATTATTTTTCAAGTATTAATAATTTGTGCTTTGGGTATTATTCATTCTTAAAAAACAACAAAGGTTATGTTTGAAATGCAACCAACTTAGAGTTGATTTTGGAGAAACTCGCCCGATTTGAATTTAGACATAAATTAATTCAACATGGAATGCTACAGATGCAGGTTTACTGCAATTACCACATTAATCAGAGTTCCAATATTGGAATGCAAGTGAGCAATTTAATTATGATTGTATTCTCTAATAATCAATCCGCACTGATCATATACAATTGCAACATGATTGTCTAGAAGTGATCAACCTAGATAATGGTTTTCTTTGGGGAACATTCATTTCAAAACCAAATTAGATTATAAAGTTGTCTCTTGCGTTCACATTAGCATCTAATTGAGATTTAAGAAGTCTGTTATTGCATTGCTAGGTTTGGTAGTGAAACGGGAAATCCCCAGTCCCTGCGGGATCCGCTTTGAATGGGGTGGAGAATTCATGAAAAAAACAGGAATGAGAATGGGGGACAAGGATGAAGGATTTTTTTTTCTTGACAATGTTTGCAATTTATACAAATATTGATATACTACGAAACTAGACTAGTCCCAATAAAACTAGGGGTATGTTTGTTTTGGAATTTAAGGGGTTGTAGCAAGTCATGACTTTGAAATTTTGAGATGTAAAATCTTGATGAATAGTAAAAGTGTGTGTTTGTTTTGAGATTTTAGTAGGGAAAGATGTTACTTTATGTCAAATCAAAGTGTGATAATGATTGATTTTATAAGTATAATAATCAGTATAATAGATATTTTATGAGTATTGTATTAAAAAGAGTAATAATAGATTTAATAGGTATTTTCTACTTATTGTCTCATATGTAACGTCCATAAATAAAATAAGAGATAATTACTCGCTAATATTGACATATTCTTTAAGAAGTCGGTTTCAATCACAGTCAGTTATACATAGTTGTTTCGAGAGTTGCCAATCACAATACTTTGAAAACATTGGTGTGTATAGATGATTGAACATTTGTTGAAAATGACAAAAATGTGATGAGATGTTTCAAATTTTGTATTCCCTCGGTCCCGCAGGATTTGCATATTTTTTTTATTTGAACGACACATATAAATTTGCACACTATTAAAAAAAAAAAATTAATTTACGCGTACATTTATAAATTTATACACATATTTATTAATATACCACTATTTTATATATAAAACACATTTTTTTCTTAAAAATGGTATAATCCCGTAGGGTGTAAATTCCTACGAGTCGGAGTCACGGGGGATTGCTATATATTTAATATGAATTTATAAAAGAAATACTCCCTCCGTATTTCTATAAGTTGTTCGTTGCTTTTGGGCACACGAATTAAGGTAAAAGTGAAAAAGTATAAGTGATGTGATGGAAAAAGTGAAAAAATATGAGTGATGTGATGGAGAAAAGTGAAAAAGTAATGAAAATAGTGTAAAAAGTATTGAAAATAATAATAAAGAAGTGAATAGTAGTTTCCAAAAAAGGTAAAAAAACAATGAGCAACTTATAGAAAGACGGACGAAAATGGCAACATGAACAACTTATAGAAAGACAGAGGGAGTATAATATAGGTGAAATACAAATAATACAAAATTTTCTTTTATAAGTAACCATCGTATTCATTATACTTTAATTTTTGTTTAAATCAACTTTATATAACCCTTTCTTTAAACAGAATATGGTTTCACATAAAAAGAATAATTACATATATATTTTTTCGTAGAGTAGGTCTCCAGTACAATATTGCACAGGTGCAATATATGCCAAAAACGGAAAATTTTGAAAATTCGCAGGTCAAAGGGGTCAAAGTAACAAAATTCGCGGATCTTGAACGGGTCGGGTCGGATTTGGAAAATTTTCAAATTTCAGGATTTTCGCTATACTGTATGAGTAAATTTATGCTACTATAAGGTCAAATGTGTACTACTATAAGAACAAATGTTGTTTTTTTACATATATTCATTTGTTTTTGTAGAAAACAAACATGTTAATACAATATAAGATCAATATGTGTATTATTATAAGAAAAAATATTCGTTTTTCATAAATATTTGTTGATTTTTATAGAAATTATTATTTTTTAAGATGTAGTAGCACACATTTTGTCTTACAGTAGCACACATATATTCATGTGGTATACATTCTGGAATTTCGATAAAATTAATTTTTTAAGATGTAGTAACACACATTTTGTCTTACAGTAGCACACATATGTTCATGTGGTATACATTTTGGAATTTCGATAAAATTAATTTTTTAAGATGTAGTAGCACACATTTTGTCTTACAGTAGCACAAATTTTGTCTTACAGTAGCACACATATGTTCATGTAGTATACATTTTGGGAGTGACGAGATAGTAACACAAGTAAGGTATTATTACATTACCAACATATTATAACATAAAACTAATAATAAAATGAAAAATAAATTAAGAAACATATATTTATTCTTGTAAAAATACATATTATTCTTATAGTTACTTTAAAAGTACAAAAATATAACTTTTTAAGATGTAGTAGCACACATTTTGTCTTACAGTAGCACAAATAAGTTTATTGGAAGTAGCGAGAATTAAAATTTTATTGGATCCACGAATTTTCATTTGGGGACATTGCACGGGTCGAGTTTTGTGCAATATTGCATACGAGTTTTTTTGTTTTTCGTAAAATAAGTTAATAACGGGATCAAATTACTAGTAGTAAATTTAACAAAAAAAATAAAAAAATTGAATAAAATATTTTTTTTGATATTTTTATATGAATATTTATTGATATTATCAATTTTATTTACGGTTCACAATATGAATATGCATTGGGATATTTTCACAACTACGTTTTGGACCACTGTTACAACTTACATCTCGTCGAAAATGTACTGCCTTCCAAATTTCAATCAATGGCTTTCTCTACCATCTACGCTCTCCTCCTCCTAGCGCCACTCGCCGCCGCCGCCTCTCCTGTTGCGGCGACGGAATTCCCTAAACCGACGTCATGGCCTCTCCAGTTTCACTCAATTCTCTACGTAAACTACAGCGGATCACTCAGCCTCATTGATCTCTGGTACGATTGGCCGAATGGCCGCAACTTCAACATTGTACAGGACCAGCTCGGCAAGCTCTTGTACGACCTGGAATGGAACAACGGCACATCGTTTTTCTACACGCTCGACTCCAAAAAAGAGTGCCGCTCGGCTCAGCTGGAAGTCGGAATTCTCCGCCCCAATTGGCTTGACGGCGCCGTTTACCTAGGCCAGGAAAACGTCGACGGGTTTCTCTGCAACGTCTGGCAAAAGGTTGATTTCATTTGGTATTATGAGGATACTGTCACCAAGCGACCTGTTCATTGGGTTTTCTACACCGGTAATTTAGCATTCTGAAAATTTTATTCGTTATTGTAATCCGTGCCCTATTTCTGTTTTGGATTCACATGGTGAATTGATTATGCCATGATTTTGTTTGAGTTATTGCAAGATGATTGTGGCTCGTTAGAATGATTTTTTAAAAGTGGAATGTCTAGCAACACTGCATATATGAAGCTTAAACATCTTTTGGATCAAATCTTTTGAATAGCTTAGTGTAACCCAACATTATTTGCACCAGACGCAAGATTACGTTCTTCTGAAATCAGCTTTGCTCTGGATGTTATTGGAAATTACTTACTAAGGCAAGAGCTGGAAATGGTGCAACAACATATATAGCCTCATAGATTATTGAATCAAAATCTAGGTTGTTTAGATATCATGACTTATGACAGTGACTCTTCAAACACATAACATATCCAAACAGGGGTTGCTTAACATTTTCCAGTCTGGAGGGATGTTCATTTGGATTGGATGGAGGGGGCTGTATGATGCTCCTGGAATTGGTTTATTACTTGAAAATTTTTCTGAATCGCATTTGATTTGTTATATTTGTCTCTGCAATTGCAGGAAGATCAATCCATGTGATGACGTTTGAAGTGGGAGCTGTGCTTGAAGATGCAAAATGGCAGGCCCCTGTATATTGTTTTGAGAAGAAAAATGCTAAAACTGACCCTAAAAGGTACAGAGCAGATGCTGGTTACGTAGAGTTCGAACCTGAAGAACGACGAGGCTTTCTGAGAGAGTCAATGCTGCTCTAGATGTAATGTTGCTCATAATTTTTCAGGAAATAATTTCGTTTTACTGTTCAAATTCTAGTGTTTATTTCTTCCGAAACATTGTGACTTCTATGGCAGCTTGCCGTGGCTATTTGACAGTATTTGTACTTTGTGTTATATTGTTATAAGCATTCGCATAGACATGTTAAGAGTATAGCAAATTGTTAACTAAACCTTCATAAACAGACACAACTAAGCAATAAAAAGCTGATAGTTTTCTCTTTTGATGCATTTTTTACATGCAAATGAGCTATTAAAATGGAAAGAAGATTAAATTTATTAGGGACCAATATGCTGCTTGCTGCTTGGTTGCCCAATTTCTTGTTCTCTTATCTCGGTCACCTGCTTTGCCCTGTACTGATACCTATTTGCAGCGTACAAAAAAACACAGAAGTTTATCACACTCATGACTGTGAGAAGCCAGTAGAGATAATCAAACCGGCCCGTGTTTATATTTTGCGACAGCCAAGACGGTTCCCTTTTCTCTGCATTTCCAGTCAAAGACTTAACAATGTTGTTAAGTATAGTAGCTCCAAAGCAACCCAAACCCCCAGCAACAGCAGCGTAAGCTGACCCTATACTTCTCATCGCATCGGGGGCCTCTTCGTATAAAAACTCAAGCAAACCCACAATGCAGAACACTTCAGCTATCCCGATCAAGCAATACTGTATGAGCAGCCAGTATGCACTCAGGTCTTCCATGGGGGTCAAGAAACTGGCCTCATACCCATGTTCTATGGCATAATGTCTTCTGTATCTCTCAAAGATTCCAGCCCATGCCACAGAGACAGTCGAAACAGCTAAGCCAATGCCTACTCTTTGCAGCTGAGAGGCCCCATGGGGATGGCCTGTAATTTTTCTGGACAATGGGACGAATACTGAGTAATATAGTGAGAGCAGCAGGAATATGCTGAGTCCAGGAAATACGGGCATGCACGTAACGGGGAGCTTCAGACGACCCATGTGAGTGTTTAATGTGTATGCTTGCTGCACCGATAGAGTCAGAAACTCAGTTAAGATGAGATTGAGCATAATGGTGCAAGCTGGAACGGGGACAAGTTTCAGAAGAATTTTTATTTCTTCAATTTGTGTCACAGTGCAGAGTCTCCAGGGGCTTGCATCGATGCCATCTTCTTTCAGTTTCAGAGCCGCTTTGTCCAAACATCTACAGGTCCAAAATGTTCAACATCAGGAAATGAAAATTGGACTTCATACAAAAGAGATGGAATGGAAATTTTACTTTTTAGGCCTGAATCTTTGGGGGTTTGCAAAAGGAGGGCATTCTGTTTAAGAACAATACTTTTTTAATTTATGTATATGTAGGCCAGATGGATCATAACTAGCCCAAAATCGGGTTAAAATCACATGTGAGGCGATTGAAAATCAAGCTATGATCCCAATTTGGTCTGCATGTACATAAATAAAAAAATATTGACCTTAATTTACAGTTGGTAAGTTTGATGTCCTTTTTTTGCAACCCCCAAACTTATGGCCCTAATGTTTTTTACCCAGATATGGAAAGATATTAGATTGCATGGTTACCTGAAATCCTCTGTATGGGCAATCTTACGGCTACCCTTTATAGCAGATCTTTTGCCCTGAAGCTCATACAACCCCACGAGCTCACTGTTTTGGAAAGAAGCATTTCTCTTTCGATATGCAGCAACTAGGACTTGTGCTATGCGGGTGAGGGGGCTTCCACCAGGCAGCCTATGCCTATAGAGAGGGGTGCCCAGAAAGAAAACGAGGTTCGACATGCCCATAGCAACGGCCAATGAAGCAAATGCAGAACCCCATCCGTGTTTTATTTGAATGTAGACTACTGCTGTGAATGCCACAATGGCACCAACAGTGACTGACAAGTAGAAGAAGTTGAAAAACCGGTCAAGGTGATCCTTATAGCCCGGACTTCTTTCGTCAAATTGATCAGCACCGAAGGAAGAGACGCAGGGCCTAATTCCTGCTGCCCCAAATGCTGTGATGTAGAGGACAGTGTAGAGGTAAAGCATCTGCCATTGTTTTGCTGGTTCACAATTGCCCAAAAGCAGAGCAATCTGATCACATTTGTCTTGATTTGGCATTAGGACAGTCATCGTTGCAGCTAGTGTTATTCCGGTCAGACCCTTCAAGAAATAAAACTTCTAGTTTAATTTTTTTATTTTTTTTATCGGGATAATGATGGCTCTAACCATTTGAGCAATACCACTTCATCAAAACTACTTAGTTTAGTTACCAAGCCTTTCAATTCAAAATTTTGAAGCTTACTAAATTAAATTTAAATTGATAAAATGATATGAGCTCGGGTAGGCTCACAAGCCGGAAGAGCACAATATTAATGAACTCAAACTCGACTTGATTAAATTTGAATCGACGAGCACGAGTAACTCGTTAGCCGGCTCGACTCTTTTACGGGGTAGTTAGCAATGATAAGAAGAAATGTTTTCTTTTTATGGATTACCGCAAGATAGATGGTTGTGAAGATGGCTATAGTCCAGTATCTACCAAGATAAGCATCAGCCAGGAAACCACCCAGCACAGATGAAGCCTGCGATATCCCTAAGAAATTGTTAACAGCATTTGCAGAGCTCTCAAAGGGCCGATGCATGATGTAGAACATGAATGCCACCATGTTTACAGACAGCCCAAAGTAAGCCATTCTCTCAGCCATTTCATTTCCTGAAAAACAAATTGAGTTGTGATGTGTTGCTTCTATCTTGAATATGAAGTACAGATTTTGAATCTACAGTACCAAAAATGAAGAAAGCAGCAATCCAGCCACCGGTTTTCGATATGCTGAGCTCGGAGAGGGGCTTCCCGCGGATGTTAACCGGTGTTGCTCCGCTGGTGTAGCCTCCTCCGAGGGCCGTCCGCCTGTCGTCGGACTCGAGAAAGTAAAGCCCCAGCCTTTTCCTGCGGTGAGGAGTAGCTGGGAGGACTTCCGGGGACTTGATTTCTCTTGCATCCATGGCTGAAGGTGATATGGATGTAGAAATTTATAGTTTGCATATATAAATGTGGCCACTTAATTGGGTATATTCACACACCATATTCTTCATTGGTTGATGTCATGACTGTTGGGAATTATTGAAGAGCAGAGTCGTTAAGGTAAAGGGAAGACCACATCTCATTAATGCAGCTGCAATGATGGTTGGGGAATTGGAATTGGAATTGAGATTAAACATAAATAGAATCTTCTTACATTAACTCCTACCTTGTTCTCTAATGATTAATGATTTTGCAAGATCATGATTTCATTCTACTTTTGAATGGCTTGAAGGGTAAATTTCGTATGATACTGAGTGAGAAATAGTAGCAAGTAACGTACTAGCAAAGGATTGGTGAAACATACAAAAATGTGACACTAGATTTAATTGAAAATGTGAGACTAAACTAGCGAAAATTGAAACGTGACGAGTGCAAGGTTTGTGCGTGCATATGAAATTCTGTATAATTAATTAAAAATGAGGAGAGTAATCAGTGCTATAAATGTGTGATAGATGGCTACAATAAAGAGTGATCCAACTACCTTGTGGAGAAACATCATAATAAATGGATGAAGAAGAAAGAAAGAAAGCTAAGTAAGCAGGCATTAATTGTAGCAGCTGGGCAGAAGGTGGTTGAGCCATCTATCTCACTTTTGGATTTCAAGACTTCAAACCCTCAATAATCTCCCTCCTCTATATTCATTTGAATCTCTAACTAAAATGCCCTTTTCCTATTCATCATTTCTATTCTTGATAGAATGAAAAATGGCCATTTTCGTTGGCTTTTAATAGTATATGATAGGATACATTTACTTTCTAATGATGTATGTTTGAGTTTTGGATGGAAGCATTTGAAAATGGGATTTAAATTCTGCCTATAACTACTAGACTAGACTGGTGTTTTTTATTTTTATTTTTAAATTTTTTGTATTATCATCCTCTTAAAAAAATTGAAATTTATTTGGAATTTTTTAAACCTACTGTATATGATGGGTTTGCAGATTATTCCCTGGCCCATTAGTGCTATGATCGTGCATATTCATAATTCAGAAGATCATTTTATTTGCTTTGGAAGCCTATAGGCTATATATATATATGGGGAAACGATTTCTTGTGCAAGATTGGAACAAATATCAATTTTAGATTTGATAGATTGAAGACATGGAAAATAATTAAACGCAAGATATAGTAGATAATCCTCAATTGAGGCCCCAGAGAGAAAAATTCGTAATATCTCAATAATCTCTAATTAAGGTTCAACAACCTATTTAAATACTAAAAAGGCCCATGCATAAAGCCCATAATTGAATCATAAATAATAATAAATAAACAATAACAACAAAACTAATTTAAAATCTTCATCAGTCCCATAGGATCTTTCAGCCTCCGTTTATATACTTTCATTATAGGTGGTGACGCTCTATCAATTGCTCATCACTGTGAAACAACCTTGTCCTCAAGGCTGAAATCTGGTCTCTCAAATCCAAGACATCCATCTAAGTATCATCCTCGACATCACAGCCCCAACCGATGTACCAAAACCTGGTCCACAGACTCACCATCCCAAACCAAAGCATGACGATCCAGGATTTTGGAAGGCAAGAATGAAACCTCAACTGCTAACAGATCATCTGGAAGCTCCGTCGTCACTGTCACAGTACCCACAATCCTCTTTAATAACGGAACGTGGAACACAAGATGGATACGCGAGCCCTCTGGCAGCGGCGGACCCAGGATTTAAAATCTGGGGATACAATTGATACATAATTTATAAGACAAAATATTTGTGCGAATTTGAGTTTAATAAATTTATTTTTATCAAATATCATTGTTATGTGCATACAATATCACTACTATATATATTCACTATCCCTATTATAAAATTAAATATATTTTATAATAACAATGTATATGCATAATAGTCATAGTAATTATGCATAACAATGCTAGTTGAAAAATAAAGTTCATGTGTATTCACGTTCATAAGAGACTTACTCTAAATTATTTTATATAGGAGCTAGCTCACCTGGCCACCGGGCTCCTCACTTGAGTGAGTGACCTGGGTTCGATTCCCTTTGGGAACGAATTAGGTGGGAGATATAAGGATGGACTTGGAGATATTCTTGGGATGTAAGGAGACTTGGTGAACTAACTTCTAACTACTAACAACTAACATTGTCCGATCAAAAAAAAAAAATATATATATATATATATAAAATAAATATTTCATAAAATTTAAATGTAATTATAGTCATCTTCATATAAAACCTCCATCCCAGGAGAATTTGCACCTTTGGAATTTCATATTTTTTAAGAAAAATATATTTTTAAAATAAAGTAGTGTATATGGATAAATATATAGTTATACGAGTATGTATGCAAATTAATGTTTTTTTTAGTAGTATGCAAATTTGTAGAAGACATCTAAAAAATAAAAGTATACAAATTCATGTGGGATAGAGTGAGTAACTTATAATACCCAAACACTTTAATAAATAATAAAATACTTAAAACTAACATCTTATCTTATTAGTTTTTAAAAAACTCATAAGATATTAAAAAAAAAATTCAAATATCCCTTTATTTTTATTAACTATGTTAATGAAAAATACAAAATTTTGATTGAATAAAATAAGCATATTATTGAAAAAACTTAAAAAGTTGCACTCACCGTATATACCCACGAAAGCTTAATAGATAGTTTGACCATTTCCATCAATCTAGTCAATACGAAGCCAAGCTAATGCATTTATCTAATAATAAAATTATATATATATACTGTAAAAAAAAAAAAACTGAAATGGGATTACTGTTGTAACCCCATGTCACTTATCTGCGTCCGCCGCTGCCCTTTGGTAGTTTCAAGCGATATGCAACCGGCCCAACACGATCCACAATCTCGATCAGTCCAAAAAATTGGGGGACTAACTTGGCATTCACATTAGGGAAAAGGGATCTTTGGCGATAAGGTCGAAACTTGATGTAGACCTTATCCCCAATGGCAAACTCCAAATGGCGGCGATGTTTGTTGGCCTCTCGAATCATGTGCTGTTGAGCCCTCTCCGAGTGGACTCTCAAGTCACATAAAATCACATCTCTTTCACACAAGGAATCAGCCAATAGCTTGGTGCGAACTTTCCCGGGCAGAAAATGCACTATAGCAGGCGGGGGACGGCTATACACCACCTCGAAGGGGGTTGTTCCAGCCCCAGATTGGAAACTCGTGTTATAGCATGGATATAAATGGCGGTCACCGAGACCGCCTAGGCGGCTTGAAGGCCCTCGGCCGCCGACGCCAAGGTCAAATCGCCGAGAAAAATTCGCCAACACATTTGGCACTGCCGAGACCGCCTAGGCAGCCGCCGAGGCCGTCTTGGCACCGCCTAAATGACCATTACTCTTCTTTTTTAAATTTTTATTTCAATTTAAAAGTTAGATCTAAAATTAAAAAATAAAAACTAATTTACTAAATTACTAAAAAATAAAAGTTTAATTGAACTACTTCATAATTTATTCGTTCTATGTCGTATTATTATAGTTTTTAATATTTTGTTGACTTTTTATATTTTGTGATAGTTATTAATTATGTTTTAAATTTATAATTTATCTATAATGTATATTTTTATTAATATATATTTAGAAAAAATTAATATTAATAAAAAATAAAAAATAAAATAGAAAAACCTTGGCACCGCCAAGGCGGCGCCTAAGCACCGTCTAGGCGGTCTTGGCGCTTGAAGGCACTCGACCGCCCGCCGACTGCCAAGCGCCATTTGCACCTTTGTGTTATAGCAAAACTCGGCCCAAGATAACCACTTACCCTATGCGTTAGGATGTTTAGAGGCGAAGCAATGGAGGTGTGTCTCCAAACAGCAATTCAATACCTCCGTCTGGCCATCCGTCTCCGGGTAGTAAGAGGAACTCATGCGCAACTTAGTACCGATAGCTTTAAACAGCTCCCTCCAAAAAGAGCTCAAAAATACCGGGTCGCCGTCAGAAACTATAGACTTTGGGACCCTATGAAGGCGAACAATATCTCTCACAAATGAGTCCGCCACAGTGCGAGTGGTGAATGAGTATTTTAGCCCAATGAAATGACCATACTTGGAGAACCGATCAACCACGACGAGTATGCAGTCGACCCCCCACCCCCAGTATGAGGAAGGCCAGTGATGAAGTCAAGGCTAATGTCTTCCCAAATGGATGACGGAATCGGAAGTGGAGTAAGAAGACATGCTGGTGACTTCATCTCCTACTTACTAAGTTGGCAAACCTCACAACTTGCAATGAACTGTAACACTGATTTCATCATACCGGGCCAATACAGATTGGCTGGCAATTGTTTATAAGTTCTAAATGCTCCCGAATTGCCCCCAGAAGGGGAGGTGTGATATTCCTACAGTAGAGTCATGACCCATTTTGAGTTCTGTGGAAGCACTAATCTCTCCTTGTAATACAGGATATTCAGAGTCAAAGTATAGTGTTTAGGAACCTGCTGACCTGCAATAATATCTACGATGAGGCTTGACAAATCAGGGTCATTTCGGACAGCAGCTTGCAAATCTGCCCAATCCAACCAAGCTGGTATAGAAATAGCAGCACATTCAGTCTCATCGTGGCATCTTGACAAGGCATCAACAACCTTGTTGTTGACCCTTTCTTTATAGACTACCTCAAAATCATACCCCAAAGTTTTGCAGCCCAATTTTATTTTGTTGGTGTGGTCAATGGTTGGGATATCAGTTGCTTTAAACTAGGCTGATCAGTACGTATAATAAAACGACGACCCAATAGATATGGACGCCAGTGTTGAACAGCTAACACTAGTGCCATCAGCTCTTTCTCATAGGCTGACTTTGTAAGCAAACGACTCGTAAGTTGCCTGCTAAAATATGCAAGTGACTGTCTATCCTGCATAAGTACCGCTCCCAGATGCGGTCGGAGGTGTCACATTCCACCACAAAGGTTTTGCTGAAATCAGACATTTTGAGAACAGGGGCCGTAGTAAGGGCAGTTTTCAAGGCTTGAAATGCCTCCTCAACCTTTGTAGTCCATGCCCAACAGATTGATTCATGTTTTTTTAGTAGGGAAGTGAGAGGAGCAGCCAACTTTTCATAATCTAGAATGAAGCATCTGTAGTAGCCAGCGAGGCTAAGAAAACCACGTAAAGCCCGGGGTGAAGTAGGAGTAGGCTAAGAAATTGCTACTGATACCTTCCTCGGGTCCATACGAACGCTATCATAAGATACCACATGGCCCAAATACTCAACCTATGGGATACCGAGCATGCACTTTTTTGGATTGATGAATAAGGACTGATTCAAGAGTAACTGAAATACCTGGCATAAATGGCGGATATGAGCTTGCCAAGTTCGGCTATAAACCAAGATATCATCAAAGAAAACTAAGATAAACTGACGAAGGTGTGCCGGAAGATGTCATTCATGAGTGCTTGGAAGGTAGTAGAGGCATTTGATAACCCGAATAGCATTACCAAAAAATCATAATGCCCATAATGAGTACAGAATGTCGTTTTAGGTATGTCTTTCGAAGCTACACGAATTTGGTGGTAACCGGCCCGTAAATCCAGCTTACTGAACCAACAAGCTCCATGTAGCTCGTCGAGGAGTTCCTAAATTACCGAAATAGGATATTTATCCAGAACGGTGACCTTGTTAAGTGCCCTATAATTCGACACAAAACCTCCATGAGGCATCTTTTCTTCGAACTAAGAGCACTTGGCTGAAATATGGACTGTTACCCGCCTGTATGATACCCACTGCAAGCATTTCAGAAACTAATCTCTCCATTTCATCTTTTTGTGAGTGGTTATAGCGATAAGGCCATGCGGACACAGCTGGTGCACCGGGGTCAACCGTGATACGATGATCTGCTGCCCAGGTGGGGGCAGCACTGTTGGAGGATGTGTGATGGGCTGGAAGTCTGAAATCAACTTATCCAAGTTCAGTTGTTGTGACTTGGATAGAGAGGTTGCAGTGCTAAACCGTTGAACTTGGATTGCTCCATCTAAAGCTGAAAGGACCCACATTTGATCACCCCATTCAAGGGATTTAAGATTAGCCCAGGTACAAGTCTTTCGTGTAAGAGAGGGATCACCATTGAGCTATGGAGTTCTCCCATCAACTTGAAATTCCATAGATAGCTTGGCCCAGTTGGCCGTAACGTCACCCAAAGTAGATAACCATGACACACCAATAATTATATCCACACCACTCAATGAAAATATATAGCAATCAATGTGAAATGTATGGTTATCAAGTGTAAAAAGAACAACCTTACAAATACCCATCATGTCAAGTGTTGTGCTATCGCCCAAGATTATGTTGAAACATGTTGAGTAGTCAATCATCAGTTTCAACTTCTTTGCCATCTGTTCTACCAAGAAGCAGTGATTAGCTCCGTTGTCAATCATGGTTAACAGCTACTTGTCGCCCACTCGACCGAATAACTTCATCATCCTGGCCCATCAAACCCATTTGAGGATATCTGTGAAAGCTGGAGTTCCTTAAAAGTGGAGGGAGATTGAGATTGGTCACTATTGTGTTCGGAAAATGCCCTGAAATTTGTTCCATTGTGGATGCTTCAAACTCCTCATCATCATCCGCCTCAATCACCATTAGGAGCTTGGAGGAACATTTATGAAGCGCACATAAGTGTCACCACAGCGATAACAAATACCCTTTGCCCTGTATTTACGAGCTTCTTCAGCGGAAAGGGGGCGTGTAGGAATATAGCACATGATGGCTGAAAAATAATAAATAATAAAACCGAAAAATTGAGGCTCATGAAGAACACAATTTCCTTAAAACAAATAATGCCCCTCACTCTAGGTGCTTAGTGAATCAATGGAACACTTGTTTCCCAGGATACAACGATCATAGCAATGATATAGCATAATATCTAGCTAAAACGAACTGAGAAATTGTTCGAATTATCACCGGAGTAAGAACGAAAATAGCAAAATAATAGGATAAATTAATGTGGCAAATGCCAGAAAAGTAACTGTATATTTTTCTACTCAAGCTTTCGTATTTCATGCAACACACCAGACTACTATTTAGAGTATTCAGAAAATTACTGTTGGAGTGTGACCATAAAGAGCCATAAAAGGTCTTGACTGTAACCAGAAAAACGTTTGAATTAATTGCATTAGTTCAATATTTTTTAAGATTTAAAACGTGTTGTAACTGTAGAAATTTAATTATCAGCTGGCCTGAAGTCACCTCTCGGGATCGCCTTCCATGATCTTCTTAGGAATTCCTCTTTCAGGATTCAGGATCTCAAGAGGGTACTCAGGACTTTTCTCAGGATCTCAGGTCAGGACTTCAGGATCATCTCAGGAGAGTACTCAGGACTTCAGGATCATCTCAGGACTTTTCTCAGGATCTCAGGTCAGGACTTCAGGATCATCTAAGGAGAGTACTCAGGACTTCAGGATCATCTCAGGACTTTCCTCAAGTCAGGACTTCAGGATCCTCTCAGGAGAGTATAATCTCAAGGCAAAGAATTTCTACGTAGGGAAATAAAATTTAGGCAAAACTTAGCTTGTCAAGCCGCTACCAAATCATTGCGATATTCGTGTACGCATGTCGCGCTCGCACACAAGTTCGAGGTTTTTAGGTCAAATTTGGCCATGATTTGCACTCCCCTGCTCGCACGCGTAGAGTGTGGAGGAGCATAACCCCATAACTTTCTTACAAGCTAAAGATGAGTTTCTTCTTATATACCCACTTCCTCAACAACAATTTTCCAATGTGGGACAAAGACTTTGAGCTTTTCCCTTCATTTCTTATTTCCCTTCTTTCCCATTTGTTACAACAAGATTAAAATCTCAATTTCTCATTCACCCAATATCAAAATTGGGCGAGTAATATACCGAATCAAAGCTCTCTTCGAGGAGCACATATTCCAATAGCGTGTGCCCCGTGGGGGTGTGAGTTTTGTTGCGTCTGACTCAAAGATGATGAAAACATGGGCCGAGGTGGTGGTTTGGTGTTGACGGGAATGCTAGATTATGCCCACCTAGGAATTGACCATGGGGTCGTAGTGAGTGGTTTGGGTTGAACCCATGCCTTCTTGCATTGTATGCTTTCATACGGGGTGCCAGACGACGTGCTGCGTGCATGGCTGAGAACATGTTTATCAATTCTAAACTTGGAATTCTGTCTTTAATCAAACGCTGTAAACCGGCCAAGAAAATGCCAAGATAGTGAGTATGCGGTAGTGATGGAAGTTGTGCAACACGCTCTTCAAATAGGGCCAAGTGATCCTCCAATGAACCTACCTGTCGATTGTTATGCATAGCCTCGTACACATTGATAGCCTAGGTATTACCAAATCGTTCCAGCAACTCTTGAGTGAATTGTACCCAAGAGAAGTTGGTGTTCCACCATAGTACCCATTGGGCCTAGAACATTGCACGGCCCGACATCGCAATCAAAGCCAATTGTACCCGATCACTAGTGGGTGTCTTGTGTACGAGGAAGTACTGCTCCGCTTGGGCGAGCCACGCCACTGGATCGCCACCGTCAAATATGGGCAGGTCCATACGATGAAGAAAAACAGCGGGAATGGTTGCTAGTTTGGCTGGTGCAAGGGTAGGATTGAAAGAACCTGAAGAGATGCCCCCATGGGCGGAGCTGCTGAAGGCGTGGGTGCCAGTGGGGCTGCTGCCAGGTTCGAAAAGTGAGTCGGCGTGTGCAGGTGTTCATCCTGTTGATTGGGGGTTCGCCCATGTCAGGGGGTTTCGCTGTGCCCTCTTTAATAGTTTTCAGGTGGTCCATGATGGTTGTTAGGCAATCACGAATCTCGGCTATTTCTATAGTGTTTTTTTGTGAGGGTAGCCTGGATAACACCAATTGTCTTCTCTATCTCATAACACCGGTCCTATGCCAACACCATTGTCGACAGGTCGGACCAAATTGATAAAGTGAAGACAGAGAAAATAACTAAACATAAGATACAGTAGATAATCCTCAATTGAGGCCCTAGAGACGAAGCTCAGCCACAACCAAGAAGGTTGATAAAAATACGTAATATCTCAATAATCTCTAATTAGGGTTCAACAACCTATTTAAATACTAAAAAGGCTCAAGCAAAAAGCCCATAACTGAATCATAAATAATAATTAAGAAATAATAACAATAGAATTAATTTAAAATCTCCATCAGGTCCATATGATCTTTCTGCCTCCGTTTATATACTTTCACTATAGGTGGCAATGCTCAGTCAAGATTTAACAAAAATCTATAACAGTATTTCATTACAATAAATATGACGCAATATAAATGTAAGACAATCATTTTTTTTTTTGAAATATTCTAATGTAAAGTGTGTTTAAAATAGACAAATATAATAATCTCGTGGGTTATGGATCGATCCTAGTCGAAATTCGTAAATTTTGATCAAACCAGGAAAATTTAAAAATCTCGTGCAAAGACTGAACTTAGATTTTCACTCTTATTTATGAGGAACTTGTGTTATTGTGTTTTTAAAACATAAAATATTTGCACTTTATAATAACATAAGAACAAATATGTATTTTTTTAAAAATTATTAATCTTGTTCCTGTAGTAATACATCTTTCAATTTTTATATGGGTTACTAGAATAACAAAATTATCTTTCAATAAAGACTAACAAATATTTAACGTACAGTGACATACAATTGCTCGCTCATACAATAAACATGTTGGTCTTTATAGTAATATATTTTTCTCAATATAGCATTTTAACATATATTTCAATATTATATATATATATATTATTATGAGGATAAATTTTTTTTTATAGTAACACATATTTGCTCTTATGATAATACAATCTGGGAGAGTATTATAAAAACATTGTGCTAATACATTCTTCTCCAAATAGAAACATATTTTTGCTATTAGAGTAACATATTTTCACTAACTTATGTGTAACTGCACGAGAGAATAATTTTTTTTCAAAAATAACTACTACTATAAAAATATTAGAAAAAAAAATCTACTAAATAAATAAAGTTCATAATTTATAAATCAGAAAAACAATATTCTATAATTTTTAGTTCACAAAAAATTAACTATTAATTCATACAATAGTCTCTTAAAATTTTAATTTATCTTGAAAAATATAAATTTTACAAAATATTTCTTAAAGTATATAAGGCACGCCCAATCCACCAAAGCCCATGTCCAAAATTGGCCAACTCATTTAGGTTCACTCCTAACGGATTACAAAATGGCCCAGGTTATTCGCACTTGTCTTTTTGGTAAATACATTAGTCAAGATTAATATACTATCTTGTTGTGAAATACACTATTCTTTGTTCGGCAATTTTTTTCTAAATTTTTTATTTTTTCAAAAACATTTCGTATGTAGTGGTAAAAATAAAAATTTGTTAGAAAATTTTTGCCGAAAATTTATAAAAAATTTGAAAAAAAATTGTCGAATATATTAAAAGTAATGTATTTCTCATAATGGATAGTGAGTGAAATGAAAAATCTTGGTGAATAAAATTATTTGGCCCAACTAATTAATCATCTTTGCTTCACGCGCAGTAATTTTTTGGCGGAAGACGTGTAACTCACACACTATTATATATATATATATATATATACTATTTTTCAACCATATATTTCTGTTCCCCTGGCCCTATGCTGATGGAGTAATGTGGAAAAATAAAAGGGCCCGACTATATGCCCCTCCAATTTTATAAGATACACCTACATACATTATCAAATATCTGTTTTACTTATTTTTATAAAAAAAAAAAAAATTGAGTTAATATATATTAATTTTAATATATCCATAAAAAAATTTGTTAAATACATATTTTTCTTAATTTGCTACCGTCTTCTATCAATTCATTATTCGACGTTACAAAATTAAGAAAAAAAGAATATTTGTAGGAATTGTAAAAATATTGTAGGGACTTATAGATTGATTCGCAGGAATTGAAAAAATTGTTGTGCGGTTTAAAAATAGAGAAAGAGAAAAGGTGGAATTGATGGGTTGAAGGGTATATTAACCTAATTCTTTTATATATATAAAAAAGTAAAATAATTGTATCTTATAATATTAGAGGGATATATAGTGGAAACCAAAATAAAACCTCTTAAACATTGCTGTTAAAATGGGCCGGGCCAAGTCCATATTTTATGTTCAGGTCTTGTTTAGTTTTTTTTTTTTTTTTTGAATTCTTCTATCATATTTTTCTTACAAAATTTTGTATATTCGTATGAATTATAATATTTTTATATTAAACCTTTTCTTTGATTTTATATTTTTTAAATACTTTTAATAAATATTTTATTTATATACATGTAATTAAGGAATATGTGCATCTTCCTTGAAAATTTCTCAAACAATAATTTTTAATTAAAAAATTATCTCATTAATTAATTTGTTTGTACTATTAAAGAAAATAAATTGAATATGATTGCCAATACGTTATTCAGGATCTTGATATTATTATTTTATTTAATTAGACTTTTTTATGCTTTCTAATATGAATTATAATTCAAATTGTCGAATTTGTTTAAATTTCGTTTTATGAATTTAAGTTTATAAAGAATTGTTAGAAATTATTGTTTAAATTTATTTTTGTGAATTTGAGTTTATTATGGTTTGTTGAGTTATTGTTGTTTAAATATAATTAGAAATTTGAGTTTACTATGGTTTGTTGAATTATTGTTGTGTAAATATTATTAGAAATTTGAGTTTTAATTTAATCATTAAATCATTGTTGGCAAATTAAACAAAACTTTATGACTATTTGAGTACGACAAAGTATTATAAGTATAATACACACGGAAAATAGAATTCATGTGTATCAATTTTGACTTGATTCAAATTGCGATTCGATCCGAACTATATCCACTATTATTAGTGAGGAATAAAGGAATAATTCCTTCCTATTTATAGAGATAGGGGGACATAATGCACATGGATATAGTTAGTCTAGCTTGGGCTGCTTTAATGGTAGTCTTTACATTTTCCCTTTCACTCATAGTGTGGGGAAGAAGTGGGCTCTAGAAGTACTACTAATTGAGTTCAAGAATAAAAAATTAAACTGTATTGATAGTTTTATAGATCGTTCATTTATTGACAATTTGAATTGATTCAAATTGTTACACATGGATTATATTTTCGTGTTTACTACACACATAATACTCACTCTTTGAATAGTATTTATATAGCACATTACTAAATAATAAGATAAATGTAGAAATCAAAAGTAATAATGATATATTAAATTTAAAAAAAATATATCGGGATGGTTAGACCTGGTAGTCCGTCTTGGGGCATGACAAACTTGAAAAATATACGGCCCGAAGACAAATGGTCTGACCTGACCTAATCCAAAATTATTGCAGCCCAGTGGACCAGTACTATCCGACTTTGTCCATTTGACAGCTCCACTTTTAAACGAGTTGAACCTAATTCAATAGAAATAGTTGTAATGGATTTCGACTAAATGATTTAGAATCTTATCCAATTTGTTGTTAATGTTTCTCTTATAATAATTGAGATCTAACCCTAATTTTAGCGGCCACCGAATTAAATGGTACACAAACAATGTCACAATAAAATAAAAAAAATACAAAAATTAACACAAATCTAAAATAATGACAATAAAATGCTAATGAATCTAATCATTATTCATAATTCTTTAAAATACAACATAATAATTTAATATAATTATAAAATCCAAACATCAATGCTTATATAAAGTTCTTAACATCATTACTTAATTCGTACACGATAAATGTCTTCAGTCTTTAGTATACAATATTTTCTTAGACAGACTGATAAACTATAAATATTTTCACTTTTCAAACGACATCAGATTTTGATTATTGATATTTAGAGATAATTGCAAATTGTCACACTTATAATAAACCATTTGCAAGAAAAAAAAATGTTAAAAAACACCCTAGAAATGGATCTCGCCCACTGAAGAGTTGCAGCAGCTGCAAAACCGTGGCAATTTTTACTGTCTTTTTCCTTATTTTTTTAAAATTTTGAATTTGAATTTAATTTCATATTTTTTTATTAATTTTATTCTTCCCCGTGATTTATTTTTTAAATTTATTTTTCATTATTATTTTTTGATTTTATATTTCAATTTTTTCTGACCTTGATTTTTTTAATGTACTACTTATATATATATTTGCAGTTTTTCAATTTTGCATATATGCAATTTTTTCCACATATATACAATTTTTTAATTATGTATAACACTTGCATATTACAGAAAAAATAACATATAACACAAAATGTATAAATACTAAAAGATTAATTCTGTATAATACCATTCACAATCTAAAATTAACCAAAAATAAATTTAAAAAATCCATCAATATCATTCACAATCTTATAATCAATAACAAAATGAACAAAAGATCCAAAAATACTATTTACAATTTGTTAAAAAAATAAATTAAATAAAAAAAAAAATCAAATCCAGAATTCAAAATTCAAAATCGAACCCACGAATAGGTGGAGTTGCGGGCAACGGTAGGGGAAGAGAGGGGTGGCGTGAGGCAGGCACCGCACTTTATGACCAAACTTTAAATTGATGGTGGTTGTGTGTGTATGGTGACGGAGAGAGGGGCAAAAACCCTGGATCATGAGCGCACGACGGAAAAAAGAACATATGGAAACTGGAAAGGAGGGAGCAGCACCAAAAAATGCGACGGCCATGGCTGAAATCCGAGCAACGCGCCAATGCCATCTCTTGAATGGAGGGAGGGGCGGGGGCGGCAGAGAGAGGATGAGAAAATGAGGCCGAATTATTTCTAGATCTTTACGCAATTATATCATTATATTTGTTTCTTTATCTAAGTCACCCTAATCATAAATATATAATAGGAGCTATTTTACATTTTATAGTTTTGGCGTCATTTTATTTGGGCCGTAGATCGTTTTTTCAAATTTTATCTCAGCCGTTGGATCTATCTATCAATTTTATATGGTAAACTTTTTTCATGGAATTATTACAAATCAATTTCATAATTTCGTGGCTTTTTTCATGGAAGCGTTACAAATTATATATCTATATATACCATAAGCTTATTCAACTTTCATAACTTTCATCCAATTTCAATTATTCAGTTATAACTTTTTGAGCTCATAGATAACGGTTAAGTTGTTACAATTTAGAAGAGGGGCGTCTCAAATCACGAGAATAAATTGTTATTGTATGTTGATTTATTTTTCAATGTATTGTATTTGTGTTTAAATTTATTTTTTGAAGATAAAAGAAATATTTGGTTTAAATCCTATAGTGCATGTTTGTTTAAATTGAAAAATATGTATGTATTGTATGTTGGGTTATTTTTTAAAAATATTCCCAGATAATATTATTTTTTGTTTATTTTTTAATTCTTACGCTTCATATATTTATCACTTTACACACATTTCTTCTCACTTTTACAACTTCCATCATCACATAAACATTTAACCATAATACTTAAAATAAACAATAACATGATAATAATACAATATTACACCCATACACATCGATTTTACATTAAGTTAAATCCTACCCTACTTAAATATCAACCAACGTACACCATTACTATTTTTCAGTATTTAAAAGTCCACTGCATTTTGTAATAGTGTTTGAAATTAAATCCATATTAGAAAATCTACTAAATCTCAAAAGAAATATAGTCCAAGGGTCAAAGGAGCATGTTCACATCACACTTCTTATTGCATGTCTCATAAGATATTTTTTCTTTAGAGGGTAATAGGTCATTCAACGTATATATTTCAATCCGGAAAAAATATATCAACTGCAATTTGTTCTTGATTTGTAGATTTGAGACAAAAGAGAGCAATCACATTAACAACAAATTCTCATTTCAGATCTAACTAAACTGATCGGGAATGAGAATACCTTAATTTTTTGCTCAGCCGGTACATAGGATTTTATTAATTTATCCTCAAATGCATGAGGAACAGAAAGAACACTGTCAATCCGCCACATTCTTGATTAAGAAATTACAAGTCTAATGTGAAAATATTAGATGTACCCATTGTCTATATTTGAATTCATAAATTCAATTTAAATCATGACCACTTATACACTTGATGTAATTAAATCATTATCTTTCTAGAGAATATTATTTTTTCTTAATTGATTTTTTTTCTAATGTTATATGAAATCAAGTATCTAAATAAACCCTACCAAACTCAAATGTTAATTCAAATAGAAAAAAAAATTATGGAATATGGATCATTTCATAATCTCTGCTGATTAAAAACATAATTTTGGTGAATTCCTAATTCCACTCAAGTAATCAAAATTAATATGAGAAGATTAAAATTGAAAAAAAACAAGGAATTAATACGAGAAGATTGACCAATTTAATGAATCATTTATTTCCTATTTTACCGTGGGATATGTGAAGTTAATAAAAAATAAATTATCAATCACGTAAGCATAAAATTTAAATACACTAATATTCACATATAGATGTGACTCAAATCTTTAAAAATCTATTTTTAAATAAAGAAATTATGTATAGATAATATGTGTTATTAAATATAATTAAACAAAATAGGGCGATGTTAACTATGTTATTAGCAATACACACGTAAAAATCATTTTACCAAATCATCAATCACCGACATAAAAATTGATGAAATAAATTTTTATTTTAGTAAATTGATGGCATACAGTAAGTCTAATTAAATATTTAAATATTTACTAAAATAAATTTGATTTCATTGAATTGATATCAATAAATATATACTAAAATGAATTTACTTTTATTTTTGCTATCAATAAATGTGCTATTAATTTGCTTTCATTTTTTTAGTTTGCTATAATAAATATAAATTTACTAAAATAAAAATTAAATTTGCTTTAAATTTGCATTTAATTGCTTTTAAATTTGCGTCTATATAATTTACTTTTATTTGCTTTTGTTTTTTATTTTTCGTGCGATGTTCATGAAATATATATACGATTGACTTTCGTGCAATGCACGGATAGATAGTATCAATAAATATTAATTAAATTTGCTATCAATAAATATAAATTTTCTAAAATAAATATTTAATTCGCTTTAAATTTGAATTTAATTGTTTTAAATTTGTGTCTATAATTTACTTTTATTAGGTATTAGCAAATGAAATGTGATTTGAATAGTAAATTTGCATAATGGCCGTGAAATTTGCATAATAAAAGAAATTTAATCAAATTTGAAAAGCAATACACACATCGTCAGTGAAATGGCCGTGAAATTTGACTATAATAAAAGCAATACTATTCATTTTCATTTGACATCGAGAAATTGCATTTATATTTTTATTTAATCACTTTATTATAAACAAATTTACGTCTATAATTTGCTTTTAATAATTTGCTCAAATCATTAAAAAAATCTTAAATAAATAAATTATGTTTAGATAATATGTGTCATTAAATATAATTAAACAAATAAAAAAATTATTTTTTAAAAGTTAATTGTGTGTTCAAACTAAAATTGTTGGGTAAAATAAACATATTACTTACATGCTATAAATTTGGAAATATGAGTATTACACATAAATAATATAACGTGATTTAATTGATTTTATTGATATATAAACGTATTACACATTAAAAATAAAAAACAAAATTAATTTTAATTTTGGATTGTATTACTAATGAAAGTTGAGAATAATTTTGTAAATCCTTCTGTATACTAATTGATAGTTTTCTTTGCTTATGTGACAATTTTTCTTTGTGCATTTTGATTGAGTGTTAAATTTTTATACTTTCATTGTCACATATTTTTTCATTGTAAAGTCAATATATATATGTACATGTGACAATTAATATATTTAGTAAGTAGTATGTTGCAATTATATATATATTTATGTACATGTAGCAATATATTTATTTTAAAATAGTAGTATAATAATAATTCTAACTATATAATATGAATTTAATTTAATAATAAATTAAATACTAATATTTATGTTTTAAAATATTAAAATAATAATTTATTAGTTATGTATAAGTACAATAAAAATACAAATTTTAGTATGCAAATACTACAAAAAAAACCCACGTAATATTATATTAAAAAGTTAAGATTTTAGTAAATGGTGTAATTAATAAATGTTAGAATTAAATAAGGGTGAATTATGTTTTTAGTAAAGGTTGGAATTAATAATTTTTTTCATAAATTTTATTTTTCGTGCAGAAATGAAAGTAATTAATGTATAACTCAGTAATGTTAAATATAAAATTGAAAATGTATTTAATTTGATTGTAATAATTATTATTAATCTAGATTTTTATATGTAAACTGTTGACGGTTGTTTAGATTAATATTCATTTAAATTAATTATCTAAATTAAAGACACTGGAAACAAATTGAAGTGACACATACTGTCCCCAAATTGGAGGAGTAATTAAGAGTATTGTTTAAATTTATGTAGTAATTGTTTTTTCACGAATTTGAAAAAGTCCAAAACTTAAATGACCTTTATTGATGAAATAATTATTTTAATCTAAAAAAAGCTAACAAATTAATATTAAATAACAATAAATAATTTTTATGCTAGAAATAATCATTTTTAATTGACATCTTCTAAATCAATGCATAATAATTGTTCATATATTTAAATAATTATAATAGTAACTTTTCATTAATGTTGGATCTAACATAATATAATACAATTGCAAATACATGAAATATTTTCTAAAAAATGAATTGTATAATTTATAATTTTAAAAAGTTTTATTATTTTCCAACGCCATGATGATTTAATTTGTACCGTATTAAAAATAAAATCACAATATGATGATCTCTTTATTGATGTTTTCTTATTTTTTCAAAGATATTTTTTTTAATATTTAAAGTGATATAATAATTATATTTGATATAATTTTGAGTTCAGTCCATATGAATTACATTGTTTTTATATTTGTCCTATAAATTAAATTTTTGTACTGCCAAACAATTTTCATAAGTCCAAAATTGATATCCTAAAAAATTTAAAATTATAGGATTAATATCCAAAAATAAAATTTTAAGGATTAATATCAAGAATATTTCATATTTACAGAACTAATATCATCACTATTATATCATAAAATTTTATTTTTTAATATTCTATTTTAATTATATATTTTTTGTCTTTTGTGATGTATTTTGTAATGTTAACCTCATTAAATAAAATATAAGATCTATATGTCTATGTAATTCAATAGTATCTATGCTTTATAATTTTTGTTGAAAATATTTATTTTATCTATATTTTATAGTATGATTTTTTTTTGTGTATTTACATTTTAGCATATTACTATTCTATTAATAGTAACCACCTTTTTTTATTTATTTTGATTAGTAAATATTACGTTTTAAATATTATATATTTGTGATTTGCCATTAATTTCTAAATAAATATTTAATTTTTTTAGATATTCCATAATTTGGTTTAACTTCTTTTTTTTTGTTATAAAAGGGGTGTGAAATTATTCATTTACGTTAATTGCAAAAATTGTTTTGATTTCTCACAACTTGGAATTGTCTTTAAAAACATATATTTACAAGGTAATTTAGTGTTTTTTTTATCTCAAAATTTGGTAGTTTAATTTATGTTTTAAATTAAGTTCATGTTTATATTCTTATATATTTTTTAAGAACATGCACATTTTTTTATTAATTAAATATATGCACCCTCTTTTTTTATATCATTTTTTTTTCTAGCTAATATCTATGTGTCTTTTTTAATTATGTGTTCCTTTTTATTTTTTATATTGAAATTAATTGTTTACAGTGCTAAATTTATTTCTAATATATTGTATGTGTCATTTTTGATATTTTACAGATATTTTTATGTGTACATAAACATTGTATAATTATGTTTTTATAGTACGAAATCATAATTTTTATATACTAAAAATCGACATGTGAATTATGATGATAGATGATATTTCACCGAACACCTAGGAAGAGAATAAATTCATATGTACGTGAATTTTTCATTAAAATCACAAAGTGAGTGATGATCTAGAAACTCATTTAAACAAAAAGCGATGGAGATTGATTAAATTAATATATCATGGGGGTAGACTTACTACAAGAACAACGCTACATATTCTGTCTCTTTCACTTCCTGAAGAGTGGAAATGGTGAGGGTATCGTTAGCGGAAGTAAGTGATTATGATTTGAACTATTTCCAATACGAAGTTCATCTATTCACTTTGTGATTTTTTAAAGATAAGAGAACCCCAGGAGAGAAAAGAGACGGAGTTCCTAAGGATCTATTTGAGGAAGAACCAACTGAAGATGGGTCCACTTGATTTGCATATATGTTATGTAAAGAAATGTGTCATTTTGTTAAATATATATATAAGGGCACAATAAGTGAATAGAGTTGTTGAATCCATTATTAATGATATTTATTTATTTTATGTGTTTTACAACTAATCATGTTGTTGAAATTTTTGATTTTAAGAAGATGTTAGTACATATAAATATAATTAATTTTTATATTAATTTCAATGAATTAAATTTCAAATTTATTTTTATATGTCTACTCTTAATTTAAAAAAAATATTAATTAATATCCAATTGTTTTTCTTGGTCATCTCTTTGTATCAGATTTTAAAGCAGTGATGTTCATAAATTTACAAGACAAGTCAATTCAATATATATTTGAAAATAATGTTGTTAATATTTATTATGGTTTAAAAATTTTACAATGTCAATATTTAAAATTATTTTATGTCATTAGGTAATAATTTTATTTTTTATTGTTTGGATTCATTTTTTATTGTTTTCGTATTGAATTTTATGTATATTGTTTAAGTTAAAGTATTTTTTATTAATTATTGTTAGTTGTACATATCCAACGATATATATAATAATTTTTTGGTATAATGATTTATTTATGGATTTAGTTGTATATATTAAAATTCAAAAATTGATATAATTTTTTTTAATTATGTATAGGCTATTTTATTTTTATACTCTTTAAATATGAACAATGATTAGTCATTAATAATATTTATTTTGTCTTTTGTATATTATTAAACATTTCAATAAATTTGATGTGATTATATTATATTTTTAAACTTATTGTTAGTATATAATAATGGATAGTAATGTATTGGTGTATTTGTTATTTTTGTACTTTATATATGTATCACATTGTGTTTTAAATAAATAATTCTTTTTACTAAAAAGAATTATTTTAATTGTTGTATCTTTATTATTATTTATAATACAAAAGAGTCTTTGTTTGATAATTTTGGTTAAAAATATTTAGGTTGTAATTTTTTAATGTACAAATTATGTATTTTTTTAGATTATAAATAATTATAATTTTTAATTATTTTGGTTAAATGTAGTGTTGATGGGCGAACTACTCGAGACAGATTAGAGAATCAAGATATCATTTAGGAGGTCGCCCATGAGCTCGCCAGAGTGTCAAGTGCACCTCCGACATCCGAGACGCCATCTGTTATACGACGCCAGGGGCACCAAGGCGTCAGAGCTCGCCTGAATTGGAGAGCTGCGAGCTCGCTCTTTGGCCATCTTTGAGTTCACCCGAGTATCCATCTCTGAGCTCGCCCATGAGCTCGCATGATAGTCTATAGGACCCCGATGGTGCGCTCTTTTTCCCTCCGTCCGGTTTATCCACAAGGGTGGTTTACGGCGAGGTTTTTAATGAGGCCCATCTAATCTAAGACATAGTAGTAGGACGAGGCATGACATGAGAAGCAGTGTGAGGGACCAAGACGAGGGTAAGGAACCCTCGTCAACACCGGAAGCCATATAGGCTCGTAAGGTGTCGTCTCACACTGACACACCTATATATAAGACCTCTCTTGTACTATTCAGGGGACTCTCTCTCACAATTAATGCAATCCCTACTGCAATATTTCTTTCTCTAAACTCTCTCCCTCCCCAAGAACACAAAATCACAAGATTATTGTTTGGTAGAATTAATCCGTTGTAAAGCCACATAAACAAACATCGATTAACAAATTCTATCAACATGTAGCTTTATGTATATTTATTTAATATAAAATTTTATAACATAATAAAAATTGATTGAATAATTTTGGCGTTTCAATAATTTAATTTATCCATTTTTATCTTCTTCTTCTTCTTTATTTTTGTAAAATTGAGACTTTGGCATTACATAATTTTTGTTAAGTGTTTTTATTCTTTTTTTACTTTTTTTTGTTTATTAAAAAAAATTATTTTATTTTTTGGCCTTTAATTTTTTATTTTGAAACTGATTAATAGATTTTTTGAATTCTTTATTAAAGAATGTTAAAAAATAGTTTAAATCTAAAATTTATTTAAAGAAGAAATATTTAACTTACAATTGTATCTTGTATTAAAATTTTGTCATACCTCTTTTTTAATTTTATTTTATATGCTTCATATAAGCATTTTTATTTGTATTTTATTGTGGGTGAGTTTCATTTTCTATTAAATTAGTTTTATATTTATTTTATTTCAATATATATATATATATATTCTTTCGATTTAATAGACTTATTAGTTTAAATAAAAATAGTATATATGTATAATTGTTAATCTTATGTATTAAAAATGATATATATATATATGTATAATAAATTTCTAAATTTAATTTATTTTTAGGTATTTGAATTTATTTATGTATTTAATTGTATAGATTAATACACATTAATTAATATAAATTTTATTATTATGTATATGTTATTTTATTTTTATACTCTTTTGACACGTACAATTATTAGTCGTTGATAATATATTTTTGTTGTCTTTTACATATCATTAGATATTTCAATAAAATTAATGTGATGATATTTTATTTTTAAATTTATACTTAGTATGTAATAATGGATATATAGTATTGTATTTTTTTTATACTTTATAAATTTAGTTATCCCATTGTGTTTTTGGTAAATAATAAGTTTTAATTAGTGTACATTTTTTATTTGGAATTATTTCACAGTATAAGTTTTTAATTATTTATTTTTTGTATATGTCAGGATTTGATCCAATATTTTTGTTATAAATTAATTTTTTATTTTCATTTACGTTTACAAAAAAATGAAAAATTATAAGATTCAATTTTGAATTGTATCAAGAATTTAGTTTTTCTTTTGGTAATTTATATTTTTATATATTTTTGTTCATTACAAATTTTTATAGTTTGATTTGTGTTTTAAATTATGTATGTTCATTGTTGTTTTTATATTAAAATTTTCAATTACATAGATATTAGTTTTTGAATTATTATTTTATATTAAATATATGTACCGTTTTTTTATATTTAATTGCTTTATTTATCTAATATTTAAGTATATATATTTTTTACAATTACATGTTCCTTTTTGTTTTTATATTCGGATTAGAGATATATTTCTCCTATAACTTTGCACAATTTTAATTTGTTAAATATGTATTACATATTTCGATTTGTTGTCCTATATTCTATTGTTTTTGCTTTATCTTACTCCTTTAAAATTTACATAGAAGAACAATTATCAAAATATATTTTTCAAAAATATTAAAAAATTTCAAATTTAGAGGACTAATATTCCTAAAATAAAATTAAAATGACTGATATAAAAAAATCAATACTTACATGACCAATATCAACAACATTTAATCAATATGGTAAAAAAAATATTGAGACAATTTATGAAATGTTAAATTGTCTGATCCTTTGTGTAAAAATAATATTTCTTTTTAAAATTAATTCTTATAATTTTATTGATATATGCAATTAATCAATTTTTTTGTTAATTTTTATTTTGTTTATAATTTTATAAAATATTTCACAAATTTATTGTAAAATACTCCCTTCATCCCAATATATATTTTACATTTTACAATTTTAATCTACCCCACTATATATTTCTCATTTTCTTTTTTACCTTTTTTGCAAACTATTATTTACGTTTTTATTATTACTTTCATTACTTTTTATACTATTTTCATTACTTTTTTATTTTTTATGTCATATCACTTATACTTTTTCACTTTTGTCTTAATACATGTTCCAAAAATTAATGAGCAACATATAATGGAACATATGGAGTAGGTTTTTTTATTTATCTGAGTTTATGCAGGAATTTATGAGGAAGTTGCAAAGGTCATATGTCATTAACAATAATCAACTATCATCTTTGGAGAATTTAGAATATATGTCTTTCTAAAAAATTTATATTTAGAACTATTATTATTTTGAATGATTTTTTAAAGTTGTTCTTTTAAAATTCATTGTAATTGTTTTGGGTAATTTTATAATCTCTTTATTTTGCGGGCAGTGGAAATTCACAATTGTAGATATTACAAATGATCATTCATCTTCAACATTTCGTTATGTTTTTGGAAATGAGAATTATAATTTAAATGAGGAATTGCATCAATATCAACCATCTCATGCTTTTAAAAACGGTAACATTGCATAACTAATTTTATTATTTAAATTTTTCGTAATACATTTTAACATATTAATTTTATAAAATTAATTTTTTTTCTTTAATTGTGTTTCAGTTTGTGGCACAAGTAGACAAGATACATATGAAAATTATTCTGGAAAATTTTTAATTCCTTCATTTTTGAATAAAGATGATATTCATATACAAGAGTTAAAGATTTATGGAACCAATATTCATTGATGCTCTTCCATCCAATAATAACAGTCAAGATCTGGTTGATTGTGATACTGATGAATTACTTAATTACCATAACCATGTTGATTGTAAGTCCTTTTTAATACCTTTTTATTTTTACTGTATTTAAGATAGTATTAATTATTTTAATTTTATAAGGTATTTATGTATTTCATTTTGATTTTTCAGATGTTGAAAATTGGGATATTGGTGATCCAATTCATCGATGTCAATAATGTGGTGCTATGTTTTAGCTAGATGAACGGTTAAAATCTAAAAAATGTCATGCATCCTAATTTTTTTTTTGTTGTTCACAAAGAAAAATACAGTTGCCTTTAATGTCCCAACCTCCATTTCTTTTTCGTGATTTGATTTGAGGTCATAATAACAGGAACATGCATTTTTTGAAAAATATTCGTTCATTTAACCATATGTTTTGTTTTACATCTTTAGGTGGAACAATTGATAGAAATTTAAATCGTGGTAATACTTTTCCTGTTTTCCGGTTACATGGGCAGAATGATCACAAATTAGTTAGTTTGCTTCCTAATGGTCCAGTTCCACCTGTATTTGCAAAGCTTTACATATATGATACTGATAATGAGATTTCTAATAGAATCCGATCTATTAGGTATTATTTTCTAATTTTATTAATTAAAATTTTAGCAAAAATAATTTAATTTTAGTTTATTTATTAAACTTTATTTTTTATATTATTATTTTAAGGTCAGAAGATAGATTACACACAATTGAAGCGGGTATTGTATCTAATTTAACGGAGATGTTGGATGAATGTAATGTGTTAATTCAAAGGTTTAGAACTGCAAGAAAATAATTTAATGTCGGACATAGAACAATTACCATGAGGTTAATTGGAAATAGATTCTCCAAGGACACATAATTTACCTACAGTTTCTGAAGTCGCAGCCGTTCTTACTGGTGACCTCGACAATACTACTGGTGTTTGAGATATTATAGTTGAAACTTGCTCCGAAAAATTGCAACGCATAACTAAGTTAACTCCATCTTATCATGCTTTACAATATTCTCTTCTTTTTCCTTTTGGTGAAGATGGATATAGAGAAGATATACCTTTTTCACAGTCTGTGCGGAGTTATGGACACATGACAAAAATTAGTATAAGAGAGTTTTTTGCTTTTCGTCTTCAAGAAAGAAATGGAGAACCACCTACGTTACTTTCTTGCAAATGGTTAACTTAACAATTCATTGTGGATGCTTACACTATGATTGAATCTGCATGGCTTTTGTATATAAAGAATCATCAAAAGGAACTTCAATGTGATATGTACAATGGTCTTCAAGATGCTTATTTACGTGGAGAAAGAGATGCAAGAGTTGTTGACAAACGTATTGTGTTACCACCTTCATTTACTGGAGGCCCTCGGTATATGTTGGAGAATTATCAAGATGCTATGACTATATGTCGTTGGACTGACTACTCACAGTTTTTTATAACAATTACATGCAACTCAAAATGACCAGAAATTGTTCGGTACATGTCACTTAGGGATCAAAATCCTGAAGATCGTCCTGATATAATTTGTCGTATATTCAGAGTAAAATTGGATGGATTGATTCGTGATATTCGTCAAGATAAGATTTTTGGTAATGTCAAAGTAGGTAAAATTTTTAATTACAATATTTTTTTAGCATTTTTAATTATATATATGTTTTAAATTTTTTTAAATCTATATTGTTATTAATATATTTATATTTTTTTTCAGTTTTGTATACATTTGAGTTTTAGAAAAGAGGACTCCCTCTTACTCAGATTTTAGTTTTTCTTAAAAAATACAAAGATTCTCCTTCTCCTGATGATATTGATAGGATTATATCTACTGAATTGCCGGATGAAGTTACTGATAAATCATATTTTGAGGCAATTCTTGATTTTATGATGCATGGTCCTTGTGGTCCTACTGTTAAGCACTCTCCATGCATGTCTGAAGATGGTGAGTGTACAAAAAAATTTCCCAAATAGTTTTCTTCCGAGAGTTCATTTGGAAATGATGGATATCCTATATACAGGAGAAGGAATGATGGAAGAACTGTTAAAAGAAAGATTTTGTTATGTATAATAGATATGTGGTTCCTCATAATAGATATATTCTTTTGAAGTATGACGCACATTTCAACGTTGAATGGTGTAATCAATTCAGAGTCATTAAATATTTTTTTAAGTATGTCAATAAAAGACATGATCGTGTGACAGTTCTGCAGATTCTAATCATTTAACTGATATGATGAGATCAAAATGTACTTTGATTGTAGGTATATTTCTCCGTCTGAAGCTTTTTGGAGATTATTTGGTTATGAGATCAACTATAGATATCTATCTGTTGAGCGTTTGACGTTTCATTTTCTGGGTGGACAGCATGTTGTTTTCAAAGATTTGGAGTCATTAAATTCGGTGTTAAACAAACCTAGTGTAAAAACTAGCATGTTCTTAACTTGGTTTGTGTTAAACAATTGGTCTGCTAAAGCTGCTAATTTAACATATATTCAAATATTCAAATTCCTCAGTTTTTTGTTGGAAGAGAAATTCAAGGATTTGGGAACCTAGACAAAGAGGTTTTACAGTTGAACATTTTTGTTATGTGCCTCCCGGTAGTGGAAAAGTGTATTATTTAAGGATTTTGTTAAATGTTGTTACCGGACCAAAGTGTTTTGAGGACATAAAAACGTTTCGAGGCATTTTGTATCCTACATTTCGTGATGCATGTTTTGCCAGAGGTTTGTTAGAAAGATGATCAAGAGTATGTTTATGGTTTTGAAGAAGCAAGTGAATGGGCTTCATCATCTTCAATGAGGTCTTTGTTTATCACTTTGATCACATCTGGATCTTTAAACAATCCTTGTGACACATGTAATATTTATTGAAAGTTTATGTCAGATGATATCTTATACAAGAGAAGAAAAATAATCCATTTTCCAGGTATTTTATTTTTTGTGTTGTATTTTTTTTAATTTTTTTACTTTTTCAATTATATTATAATGTAAATGAATTTACTATGTTTTTGTTTGCATAAATATATATCGAGATCTAAGTAGCAATTTAAAAATATTTAGTATTATATCATTACTTTTATAGCATAATAAAATACATTACATTATATTTTATAAAAAAATGTGTGTATGTATATGTATTTCATGTGAATTTTTTTTATATCTAGCCTTCTGTTAAATTTAAGTATAATTTAGTAATTTTATTGTATAATTATTAATTTTAAAATTTTGTTTAAAATTATATTTTGTTATATACTATTACTGTATTTAAGTTAAATAATATTCAATAAATGACAATTTAAATAATTAGATTTTCTAATTTTTTTAATTTTAACTTTAATTTTTATGTTTGAAGAATTAAGGATGACAGAAGATGAGATTAAAAATTATTGTCTTTTGGCGATTGAAAATATGTTGCGTCCACTTGGAAGGAGTTTACAAAATTTTGAAGGGATGCTTTTGGTTGTTCATGATAACAATTTGAAAACACGTAATAGGATGATTTTAAGTGAATTATCTTATAATAAGGTGGAATTGAGAGTGGAGCATGAAGTTTTGCTGAGTAGATTGAATGATGAACAACGGGTTGTTTATGATACAATCATTAAGTCAGTGTTTTCAGATATTGGAATAGTCTTTTTTGTATATGGTTATGGAGGTACTGAAAAAACTTTTTTGTGGAAAACATTATCTGCAACACCCTGGTCCGATGGTAAGATAGTTCTAAATGTTGCTTCGAGTGGCATAACTTCCCTTTTACTTCCTGGTGGATGAACTGCTCATTCAAAATTTTGTATTCCAATAAGTTGTTTGGAAGATTATACATGCAATATTAAACAGGACAACCATTTAGCAGAACTTTTAATAAAACACAATCTTATAGTCTGGGATGAAGTACCAATGGTTCATAAGCACTGTATTGAAGCTTTGAATTCTTCATTGAGAGATATTATGTAGTTATGTGAGTCATCACGTTCTGGGATACCTTTTGGAGGAAAGACAATTGTCTTTGGTGGTGATTTTCGATAAATTTTACATGTAATTCTAAAAGGGAAGAAACAAGATATAGTACATGCTAGCATCAACTCTTTCGATTTACGGAATTCATGTACTGTTTTAAAATTGACAAGGAATATGAAGTTGCAGAATTTGGAATCTGTTGAAAGAAAGGATGAAATGAAATCATTTTCAGAATGGATTCAATCGATTGATGATGGAACTATAGGGTCAAAAATGAATTATGGATCAGATATTGTTATTCCAGATGACATTTTATTGAAATGTGGTGATGATTCAGTTTCGTGTATTATTGATTATGTGTATCCTGATTTTGAGTCTAGGATGTTCGATCACCAATTTTCACAAGACAAAGCTATTCTAGCACCAACTCTGGATCCCATTAGATCTATAAATGATTATATTAGTGGATTAAATGACAGAGAACTCAAAAGGTATTTAAGTTGTGATAGTATTTGTAGATCTGATTCTAAATTTGATTCTCTCGCTAACGTTCATACACCCAAGTTTTTGAATACTTTGAAGTTTCCTGGAGTTCCTGATCATGACTTAAATCTTCAAGTTGGCACACCTATTATGCTATTGAGAAATATTGATCATTCAAGAGGGCTTTGTAATGGAACGAGGTTTATTTTACTGCTTTTGTCTAATTTAAATTAAATATTTGTTAACATTTATTGTTATAGTATTTTATAAAATTATATTGATATATATATTTATTTTTATGCAGGTTGGTAATCACTCGATTGTGCAATAAAGTAATTGAAGCTAAAGTTCTCACTGGTATTAGTGCTGGTGAATTAGCTATGATTCTTAAATTGTCATTGGCTCATTCAAATCCTAGATTACCATTTAAGTTCACGAGAAGATAATTTCTGTTGATTGTTTCTTATGCAATGACTATAAACAAAAGTCAAGGACAATATTTTTCTCATGTTGGAGTATTCCTTAAAAAACCTGTATTCAGTCATCACTATGACAAATTCGCTGATAGATAGCGGGTAAAACCCGCCATTAAAAGGGTGGAAAAAACGCTGTTGAACATGGTGATATTAAAAGTGACGCCGAACAACAGCGGTTTAAAACCGCTATTATATCTAGCTTTAACAGCGGTTTTATAGACATATGAGAGCGGATTTTAACCGCTATTAAAAGTAAAAAACATAGCGGGTAATAACCGCTTTCTTTTCTCAATATTTTTCCAATATTTAATTATTGCAATATTATATATTTTTTTAATAAAACTTGTAGTACGATTTTTATACTTTAATTAAAATAAAAATAAATTTTAATATAATTAACATTAAATCTAAAAATTCAAAAGTTCATATCATTACTTGCTAATCATTGCAATAATCTTTAAAATGCATTACATCAATATAAATTCAAGTACCAATGGTGTTCAATAACTAAATTAATTAACTACTACATCATCATAATAATCAAATAATCTTGAGCAACACGTTTGATATTCTCTTGCAGTACCATATTCTCTTGATATTCTCTTGCAGTACCTCTGGAGCTGAGAAACAATAAAATAAAAATCACAACATCATAATCAAATTACCAAATGCACCTAAATTGTTGCAAGAATTTACCATTCAGTGGCATGCCTTGCTCTTGAATAGGGACGAAATGATCCCTCTTCCCTGATATGCTTGGCTTCAGTTCAACAACAGTAATAACCTTCTCCAATCACGTTTTCCTCAGAGAAATTGTTAGTTGCAGCCGCAATAGCAGCGAACTTGAACAGGGGTAACTTAAAATCATCATTAGTCCTTTATCAATCAAAGCATAATAAATTTTTTTTTACAGAACTCATTACCCTATTCTTCTCGGCCTCAATTCTCTCCTCTTATATCTTCATTTCCCTGATAAAGAATCAGAAAACATCATACATAATTAATTAAAAAATGCTAGTTTCATAATACCAAGACTCTTTCTTCTATTGTCTCGGGGACTACTTACACAAGAGAATTACAATAAAAGGCAACATGATTACAATAAAAGAAGCATAATGATTTGTTAATGGGCTACTCAAATATGAGACTTGTATTTCTCATTCACAAATCCATCTTTCTTTATGCTACTCACTCTCAGTTTTGTCCTACTTGTCTTTCTTTTGTTACTGAAAATGGAGGTGCAAAGTCAATACCAAATGCCCAACAACTGAGATAAGAAATCAATGTTCGTAATCATATTGACATGATAAAAACATGTGAACTAATCATATACAAAGCAAAAAACCAGATCTAAGTTAACACCTAAAATGATGCTAAAATAAAGGTTAGTTGTGTCACACACTTTCCACTTTCACTTAATAAAAAAGAATAGCAGATAATATAGAAGCACATCTGCAAATTTTAATAGCACTTTAACAAATGAAGATTTAGCATTTTTCAGTTCATATCTTAGTTTAGTTTCTGGTACATGTTTGATGCCATTTACCAAAGAGAGTCGAGATAATAAGTTGATATAAATGAGAAAGCAATAAAATTAGCATAATAAAAGTAAGCAATGACCACTCTATAGAGTAGACAACACACAAAAAAACCTCAAAATCATCATTAAGATAATTATCCCAAAGTATTCTTACTTGTGCAGTGAGCGACTTAATACCTTCTTTTGCAGCTTTGTTTTTTGTTGTCAATTGCCAAATCAGCACCAAGCTTTTCACAAAATCCAACTTTGCAGTGCTGGGGAAATAACCTGAACACAAACAACATTAATTCCATTCACAGGGACGCCTAATTTTTAGTCCATTCACACAAACAATATTAATTCCATTCACAGGGACGCCTGAACACAAACAATATTAACTTTGTCCATTCACAGGGATGCCTAATTTTTAGTCACAGATTAGCAAATTGTTTGCAAAAAATGTTGAGCCCGCACTTGCAAAAAATAATTTTGAAACCCTAATAAAATATAATCCCATCAATTATACCTTCAGTTGACAGCGCGGAGGCGAGGCAGGGGGTGCGTCGCGTGTGGCAGAGCAGAGGCGAGGCTGCGATGGCAGGGGGTGCGTCGCGTGTGGCAGCGCGGAGGAGAGGCTGCGACGGCAGGGGGCGCTTCGTGTGTGGCAGCGCTGAGGCGAGGCTGCGACGGCAGGGGGCGCGTCGCGTGTGGCAGAGCGGAGGCGAGGCTGCGACGGCAGGGGGTGCATCGCGTGTGGCAGAGCAGAGGCGAGGCTACGACGGCAGGGGGTGCGTCGCGTGTGGCAGCGCTGAGGCGAGGCTGCGACGGCAGGGGGCGCGTCGCGTGTGGCAGCGCGGAGGCGAGGCTGCGACGGCATGGGGTGCGTCGCGTGTGGCAGCGCGGAGGCGAGGCTGCGACGGCAGGGGGTGCGTCGCGTGTGGCAGTGCGAAGGCGAGGCTGCGACTATGTCTGATGTAGCGCACAGGCGTGGGCGGCGCCGGCGTGGGAGGAGGCAGCGATGTGTGGCAGCTGAGAAGGAGAAAGTTTTGGGAGGAGAAATGAGGGAGTGTGTAATGTGAGTTCTAATTAGGGTTTAAATTAAAGTTGGTATTTTAATTTATTTAAATTAACAAATGCAAATTGATAAACAATAGTTAGCTTTGTCCAAATGGTAAGTATGCACTTTATTTTTACTAAGGTCATGGGTTCGATTCTGGGGAGGGACAATTTAATTTCTATTGTTTAACTATTTAACAGCGGGTTTTTAACTATTTAAAAGCGGTTTTTAACCGCTGTGTTTAGAATAAAAGATATCATACTTTTAACAGCGGTTTTTATTACCCGCTATGTTATAGCTCCGCCTTTTAACATATAATAGCGGGCACACTTTTAACAGCGGGTTTTTAAGCTTTAACAGCGGTTTAAAAATTACCCGCTCTTATATATGTGCTATTAAAAGTGAAATTTGTCATAGTGCATGGTCAGCTGTATGTTGCAATTTCTAGAATTACAACACGTCATGGTTTAAAAATAATGTTGTGTTAAGATAATGACCCTAACGGAAATACAACAAAAAATGTTGTATATCAGAAAGTGTTAAAAAATGTTTAGGGTTTCTTAGATGTAATTTTGTTTTGAATTTTCTTATTTTATATATTGTGTTTCTAATGAAATAATTTTTTTTTATTTATTTTTACTTATGCAAATTATTTAAAATTTATATAACAATACATCAGTGTAATTAATTATAAATAATAATTATTCTCATAAAAATTTTATGAATTTGTTATAAATTAAACTCTATTGATGTATGGTAACAAAGATGAACACTAATTTTAAAATACTATGATGGTTTAAATTTGACATCAATTAAAGCAAGTTGTAAAATTAACTGCTATCACTGTCTCTAATAAGATGAAAATAATATTGTTTATTTGGGTCATAGTTTGAAACTGTCTATATTTTTGTTTCACAATAATGGAGTAAAATTCTGGGGGTGAGAAATTAATTAAATAATTTGGAGTATTATAATTTCTCGGTCGTGAAATCTACTCAAATAACCGAGTGTACTTTTTATTTGTTGTAACATGATTTTTTACATCTTCATTGGTTTAGCACAATTAAATTTTTTTAGTATGTCTTATGTGAAATTCTTCATGTTCTAATTCTGATGGTATTAATTATGAAATAAAGGAATTTTTTTTCATCCTATAACTTTATTACTTTTATTATCTTTGTTTTGCTAACTTTTATTTATTGATATTAATCCTGTAGGATACATTTTTTTGTCCAACTGAATTTTAAGTTTTAATTTTAGTTCT
>JAPKLY010000224.1:461735-528534 GCA_026898435.1 Prunella vulgaris | reverse complement strand
ATGTTTTAAGGATCTGCCTCTTTTGTTTTCTTGTTCAAGGAGCCATTCCCTGAACTTCCCAAAGGCTTCACTCTTCTGCTTCAGGATGATTACCCACACCTTTCTGCTGAAATCATCAATGATAGTCATGAAGTACCTTCCACCTCCATGAGTTTCAGTTCTTGAAGGCCCCCAGATGTCAGAGTGTACATAGTCCAAAGGAGCATCAGTATGATGTTTCCCCTTTGCATAAGAGTGTTTCTTGGATTTTCCCAAAACACAGTAATCACAGAAATCCAATTTGATTGTTCTTGAATCCCCAAATGCCTTCTGCTTGGAGAGTTCATTGAGTCCTCTTTCACCAATATGCCCTAACCTTTTGTGCCACAAGATAGCATCAGAATTGCCCATAACTGCATTTACTGATCCGGCAGCTGAGTTACCCATCAGAATGTACAAGCCATTTACCTTCTTGCCTTTCATCACAATGTTGTTATCCTTGGTTATCAATATGAATCCATTTCTTGTATTGAATTCATATCCCAAAACATTGAGTGATCCAAGAGAAATAAGATTTCTCTTCAGCTCAGGTACAAACCTGACATCTTGTAGTATCCTTTCAGCACCATCATGCAGCCTCAACTTTATTGAGCCAGAGCCTCTGACCTTGCACATCTGATCATTCCCCAAGAGAACTGATCCACCATCAAATTTCTTAAGATCCCTGAATAAAATTTCATTGGGACACATATGAAATGAGCACCCAGAATCCAACACCCAATCTTCACTCAGCTTGACATCAGTAACAGCCAAGACCTCAACACTGTCATATCCTTCCTGAGTAGCAATTGTGACATCTGCCTTCTGATCATCTTCTTGCTTCCTGGATTTATCAGGACAATTCTTCTTGAGATGTCCCACCTTCTGACATGAGAAACATTTTCTCCTTTCCACAAATTTTCCAGATTCAGGGCCTTTACCATTCTTCTTCTTCTTTCCTTGAAACGGTTTCTTCCCTTTCTTGAATTTGATATTCAGCCCTTCACCTTGATTTGTGTTCTTCCTTTCAGATTGCATTTGAAGCGCCTTAGTTTTCAATGCATTCTGAATATCATCAGGGGACACCTTCTCTTGCCTTCCAAATAACAGAGCATCCTTGAAATTCTCCAAGGATTTTGGTAGAGAGTTCAGTAACATCAGGACTTTATCCTCATCTTCAATCTTGACTTCAAGATTCTCCAAATCATCCACTGCTTTATTGAATTCTTCAAGTTGTTCAACAAGATCCCTATCTTCAGTCATCTTGAATGAATGAAGCCTCTGCTTCATGAACAACTTATTGGTAACCGACTTCGTTTGATACACCTGTTCCAGCTTATTCCACACATCAATGGCAGTCTTCTCCTTATACACCTCCCTCAGAGGTTTGTCTCCCAAGCACAAGATGATTGTGCTATGAGCCTTGTCCAGAATCTCCTGCCTCTTTGCAGGTTCTGTTGAGGATTCTGATGGCCATTGATCCGCTGGTTTCAGAGCATTTGATAATCCATGGTGTGTGAGGAGAGCTTTCATCTTCACCTTCCACAAACCAAAATCATTCGCTCCTGTGAATTTCTCAAACTCCATCTTCGTAGAAGCCATAGCAGTTGATTTCACCAACAATCTTCCTTGTTCCCATAGACGGCACCAATTGTTGAGTCAACAATGATTGTTTGAAATCAATTGGAATAAAGAATTTGAAGAACACCAAGATTTACGTGGTTCGATCAGAAATGATCTACGTCCACGGATGAGGGCACCTCTCTCACTAATCGATGGAATATGATACAGATTACAAGTATTTTATCTCTTAGAGTATATGATCGTTCTATTTTTTCGTCCTATATCTCTCTATACATATGTGCGTATATATATAGGAGTATGGAATCCCTAATAAATGTTAGTGATCGTAACCACCTAACAAGAAAACTGCTACAGTTGCAACCGAAAATGAATAACTGTCAGAGCCCAACGATCTTCAGTTTTGATTCTATTAAACTGATCGCCTGTTGTCCAATTTGGAAGTTTAAACTGCTTCATAACTGATCCTGAAATAATTCCTGACTTCGGAGTCAGTATGCTCCTTTCTTGTCTTGTCTTGTCTACTGATATGATATGTCCTCAGCTGAGTCTGAGTACTCAGCTGATATCATCAGTAGACCTTTTGTCCTGATCTGTCCAGCTGACCAGACCATACCATCCTGACTGACCCTCAGCTGACTACCATCAGCTGACCTCCTCAGCTGACCACCTCAGCTGGCTACCATCAGCTGACTACCTCAGCTGACTACCATCAGCTGACTACCTCAGCTGACTACGCTGATATCCCGGATGACTTTCAGTAGACTTCTTAATCGATCTCAGCTGACCTCATCAGATGACTAACCATCAGCAGAACTATCAGCTGACTTCCTCAGCTGATAGTATAATGTTCAGTTAATCAGCAGTACTTGCTCATCTGATCTCAATTTCACTTTCTTTGCACCCATAACAAATTCGGTGTTAAACAAACCCAGTGTAAAAACTAGCATGTTCTTAGCTTGTTTTGTGTTAAACAATTGGTCTGCTAAAGCTGCTAATTTAACATATATTCAAATTCCTCAGTTTTTTGTTGGAAGAGAAATTCAAGGATTTGGGAACCTAGACAAAGAGGTTTTACAGTTGAACATTTTTGTTATGTGCCTCCCGGTAGTGGAAAAGTGTATTATTTAAGGATTTTGTTAAATGTTGTTACCGGACCAAAGTGTTTTGAGGACATAAAAACGTTTTGAGGCATTTTGTATCCTACATTTCGTGATGCATGTTTTGCCAGAGGTTTGTTAGAAAAATGATCAAGAGTATGTTTATGGTTTTGAAGAAGCAAGTGAATGGGCTTCATCATCTTCAATGAGGTCTTTGTTTATCACTTTGATCACATCTGGATCTTTAAACAATCCTTGTGACACATGTAATATTTATTGGAAGTTTATGTCAGATGATATCTTATACAAGAGAAGAAAAATATTTTTTTCCAGGTATTTTATTTTTTGTGTTGTATTTTTTTAAATTTTTTTACTTTTTCAATTATATTATAATGTAAATGATTTTACTATGTTTTTGTTTGCATAAATATATATCGAGATCTAAGTAGCAATTTAAAAATATTTAGTATTATATCATTACTTTTATAGCATAATAAAATACATTACATTATATTTTATAAAAAAATGTGTGTATGTATATGTATTTCATGTGAATTTTTTTTATATCTAGCCTTCTGTTAAATTTAAGTATAATTTAGTAATTTTATTGTATAATTATTAATTTTAAAATTTTGTTTAAAATTATATTTTGTTATATACTATTACTGTATTTAAGTTAAATAATATTCAATAAATGACAATTTAAATAATTAGATTTTCTAATTTTTTTAATTTTAACTTTAATTTTTATGTTTGAAGATTTAAGGATGACAGAAGATGAGATTAAAAATTATTGTCTTTTGGCGATTGAAAATATGTTGCGTCCACTTGGAAGGAGTTTACAAAATTTTGAAGGGATGCTTTTGGTTGTTCATGATAACAATTTGAAAACACGTAATAGGATGATTTTAAGTGAATTATCTTATAATAAGGTGGAATTGAGAGTGGAGCATGAAGTTTTGCTGAGTAGATTGAATGATGAACAACGGGTTGTTTATGATACAATCATTAAGTCAGTGTTTTCAGATATTGGAATAGTCTTTTTTGTATATGGTTATGGAGGTACTGAAAAAACTTTTTTGTGGAAAACATTATCTGCAACACCCTGGTCCGATGGTAAGATAGTTCTAAATGTTGCTTCGAGTGGCATAACTTCCCTTTTACTTCCTGGTGGATGAACTGCTCATTCAAAATTTTGTATTCCAATAAGTTGTTTGGAAGATTATACATGCAATATTAAACAGGACAACCATTTAGCAGAACTTTTAATAAAACACAATCTTATAGTCTGGGATGAAGTACCAATGGTTCATAAGCACTGTATTGAAGCTTTGAATTCTTCATTGAGAGATATTATGTAGTTATGTGAGTCATCACGTTCTGGGATACCTTTTGGAGGAAAGACAATTATCTTTGGTGGTGATTTTCGATAAATTTTACATGTAATTCTAAAAGGGAAGAAACAAGATATAGTACATGCTAGCATCAACTCTTTCGATTTACGGAATTCATGTACTGTTTTAAAATTGACAAGGAATATGAAGTTGCAGAATTTGGAATCTATTGAAAGAAAAGATGAAATGAAATCATTTTCAGAATGGATTCAATCGATTGATGATGGAACTATAGGGTCAAAAATGAATTATGAATTAGATATTGTTATTCCAGATGACATTTTATTGAAATGTGGTGATGATTCAGTTTCGTGTATTATTGATTATGTGTATCCTGATTTTGAGTCTAGGATGTTCGATCACCAATTTTCACAAGACAAAGCTATTCTAGCACCAACTCTGGATCCCATTAGATCTATAAATGATTATATTAGTGGATTAAATGACAGAGAACTCAAAAGGTATTTAAGTTGTGATAGTATTTGTAGATCTGATTCTAAATTTGATTCTCTCGCTAACGTTCATACACCCAAGTTTTTGAATACTTTGAAGTTTCCTGGAGTTCCTGATCATGACTTAAATCTTCAAGTTGGCACACCTATTATGCTATTGAGAAATATTGATCATTCAAGAGGGCTTTGTAATGGAACGAGGTTTATTTTACTGCTTTTGTCTAATTTAAATTAAATATTTGTTAACATCGTTATAGTATTTTATAAAATTATATTGATATATATTTATTTTTATGCAGGTTGGTAATCACTCGATTGTGCAATAAAGTAATTGAAGCTAAAGTTCTCACTGGTATTAGTGCTGGTGAATTAGCTATGATTCTTAAATTGTCATTGACTCATTCAAATCCTAGATTACCATTTAAGTTCACGAGAAGATAATTTCTGTTGATTGTTTCTTATGCAATGACTATAAACAAAAGTCAAGGACAATATTTTTCTCATGTTGGAGTATTCCTTAAAAAACCTGTATTCAGTCATGGTCAGCTGTATGTTGCAATTTCTAGAATTACAACACGTCATGGTTTAAAAATAATGTTGTGTTATGATAATGACCCTAACGGAAATACAACGAAAAATGTTGTATATCAGAAAATGTTAAAAAATGTTTAGGGTTTCTTAGATGTAATTTTGTTTTGAATTTTCTTATTGTATATATTGTGTTTCTAATTAAATATTTTTTTTTATTTTTTATTTATTTTTACTTATGCAAATTATTTAAAATTTATATAACAATACATCAGTGTAATTAACTATAAATAATAATTATTCTCATAAATTTTTTATGAATTTGTTATAAATTAAACTCTATTGATGTATGGTAACAAAGATGAACACTAATTTTAAAATACTATGATGATTTAAATTTGACATCAATTAAAGCAAGTTGTAAATTAACTGCTATCACTGTCTCTAATAAGATGAAAAAAATATTGTTTATTTAGGTCATAGTTTGAAACTGTCTATATTTTTGTTTCACAATAATGGAGTAAAATTCTGGGGGTGAGAAATTAATTAAATAATTTGGAGTATTATAATTTCTCGATCGTGAAATCTACTCAAATAACCGAGTGTACTTTTTATTTGTTGTAACATGATTTTTTACATCTTCATTGGTTTAGTACAATTAATTTTTTTTAGTATGTCTTATGTGAAATTCTTCATATTCTAATTCTGATGGTATTAATTATGAAATAAAGGAATTTTTTTTTCATCCTATAACTTTATTACTTTTATTATCTTTGTTTTGCTAACTTTTATTTATTGATATTAATCCTGTAGGATACATTTTTTTTGTCCAACTGAATTTTAAGTTTTAATTTTAGTTCTTTAACTTCACGATTTTTTTTTTTGTTTTCATCATGTTTTATTAGTTTTTTAGTTTTAGTCCTTTAAGTGTTGGTAGATTGCAGGACAAAGATAAAAAAAAAGTAAGTTACAGGATTTATAATCAAAATTTAGATTTAAATAGATAAAATTCAAAAAGAGGAAAAGCTATAGGACCATAATCAAGATTTATAATAGTGAAGGATCCATATATAAAAATATGTTTAGTTATATGAAAAAAAAATATTTTTAATTAAAATAAAAATATATTCTAAATTTATTCTTTATTTTTTAAGTAATAAAATATATATATGATTGGCTTCCGTGCAACGCACGGGTAGGTACATAACTAGTTAATAATAACAATGTCTTAATTGATAATAACAATCAATGTCTTAATTAAATTTAATAGTTTGAATAAAATCAAATGTTTAGAAATAATATATAAGGAAAAATATATTAATGTCATCCGTGAATTGATAACATAATTTTAAGAGATTATGATTAATTCCTTGCAATTTTTTATATTATAAAAGAAGATAAATATAAAACTAGATATAAATATTTTATATTTATTAATTTTAAAATTTATTAATTTCACTATTTACTAAAAACATAACTTTTAGATATAATATTTAAGAAAAAAATTATAAATTTTTTAATAAATGCAATATTAACCCAAAATGAACTCCTTACAAAATTAAAATTGAATTGAATTGCGAAAATTGCTCATTTTGTTTCGTGAGTTACTGTGAATGTGCTTCACATTTCCAGTTTGTGAATATAGAAGGAAAAAATATAGAAATACTGCTGATTGATAATATATTATTAAAACATTTAACTCATAACTGAACATAAACAGATTTAGTCATGATTTTATAAGATACATCAAGTGTTATTTAATAATAACAATGTCTTAATTAAATTTAATAGTTTGAATAAAGTCAAATATTTATATATAATATATAAGGAAAAGTGTATTAATATTATCTGTGAATTGATAACATAATCTTTAGAGATTATGGCTACTTCCGTGAAATATTTTATATTATAAAAGTAGATATAAATATTTATATTTATTAACTTTGGAATTTATTAATTCCATTTTTTACTAAAAACATAACTTTTAGATATAATTTAAGGAAAATTTTATTAATTTTTTAATAAAAGTAATATTAACTAGGGGTGGAGGAAATATAAAAAATACCGATATACCACATTTATCATATCGAAAAATATCGAATTTATCAAAAATTTTGGTACGGTATGGTATCATATCGAAAATTTCGATACGGTAACGATATATAAATATAAAAATTTTGGTATACCGCGATATACCGAGATATTTCGGTATACCAAAAATATTTCGGTATATCACAGTATACCGAAAAATCAAAATTTTAGGTATGCCAAAAATATCAAAATTTTAGGTATGACAACGGTATAAAAGTGGTATGATTTTTTTCGGTATTGAAATTTCGGTATATCGAAATTCTGTATACCAAAATTTTCAGTTTGACAACGGTATGATATTTTCCGGTATCAAAAATTTCGGTACGATAACAATATGACAATTTTTTTTTTCGGTATGTCGTATCGTTCACCCCTAATATTAACCCAAAATGAAGTCCTATAAAATTGAATTGAATTGAAAATTTGCTCATTTCTTTCATGAGTTATTGGGAGTGTGCTTCACTTTTTCAATTTGTGAATATAGAAGGAAAAAGTTACAACAATGTTGCTGATTGATAATATGTTATTAAAATATTTAATTCATAACTGAGCAGAAATAGATTTAGTCAGGGTCTTATATAATACATCACATGTTAATTAATAATAACAATTTCTTAACTGAATTTAATAGTCTAATAAAGTCAAATGTTTAGATATAATATATAAGGAAAAATTAACACATCATCATCTGTGAATTGATAACATAATCTTAAGAGATTATGACTAATTCTGTGTAATATTTTATATCATAAAAATAGATAAATATAAAAGTAGAGATTATATTATCAATATTGTAAAATTATAAGAGATTATGTTACCATCTAAATATCGAAATTTTGAGCAGAATGACCTATTAATGGAATTAGAAAAATACTAGCGTGTAATTATATAAATTAGAAATATTGGTTCAAGTAATCACATGTAATTCTTTATTAATATTACCCTACTTTTCGAAAAATATATGCAAATATTATACATTCTTCAAGTCGCTATCTACGCAATCTACTCGGTTTCGCGCACCGTCCACCGCCTGCTCGGCTTTTGAAATTATAGTTTAATATGAGGGTTGGAATGCTATTTTTGAAATTAAATTAATTTCTTAAATATAATGGATTGTTTCATTACTGAATAATTTAAATTACATGAGTTATTAAATGAATCAATAAATTTAATTATTATTTTATATATATTATTTTTAAAATTTTATAGTAAATAGTAATAAATACTCTTATTTAATCAAATTATTCCTAAAACTATATGCATGAATGTGTATTATTTGCATATGATATAGTTTTAGTCAATGAATTAGAGAAGGAGCATTCAATTTACAGTTTTAAAATTTATATGTATTTGTAAATTATGTATTGAACTTTGTCATATATATTTTTAATTTTATTTTATATGATATATACCAGTATACATATTGATATTTTATTGTGAGTGAGTGTCATTTTTTTAAATTAGTTTAAAGTTCATGTTGTTTGAATATATATATATATATATATATTTGTGATTTTATGTAATCATTGGTTTAAGTCAAATTATTATATATGTATTATTGTTAATCATATGTATAAAAAATGTGTATAATATATTTCACATAAAATTATTTTTTGGTATGTTGAGTTGTTTATTTGTATTTATTAAAACACATTAATTGATATAAATTTTGTTATTATGTATATGTTATTGTATTTTTATACTCTTTTAATGAGATTAATACCAAAATCATCCCATAATTTCTTCATTTTTTCGATTTGATCCCATAACTACATAATATTTTAATTTAGTCCCATAACTATGTAATGTATCAATTTAGTCCCATAACTATGTAATGTTTCAATTTAGTCCCATAACAATTCAAATTGAACCAAATTAATCCTATATCGCCGAAAATGACATAAACAACGTCGTTTTACTCACGTGCTGTGTGGGCCATTTCAGCTAGAAAATATAACACGTGACCGGTACGTGAGTAAAACGACGTCATTTTATGTCATTTCCGACGACTTGGGACTATTTTGGTAAGATTGGAATTGTTATGGGACTAAATTGAAACATTACATAGTTACGGGACAAAATTGAAATATTATATAGTTATGGGACCAAATCGAAAAAGTGAAAAAGTTATGGGATAATTTTGGTATTAATCCCCCTTTTAATATATACAATTTAAATTATGTAAGTTATAGGATTAAAATAAAATTTTGAAAGTCAGCAGGATAAAAATAAAAAAGAGATAAAATTGCAAGACTAAAATCAAAATTTGAAAGTTAGTAGAACAAAATTCAAAATTATGTAAAATTATAGAATAAATAAATAATTCTTCCTAAAACAAAATATGGTTCTAAATTTATTATTTATTAAATACAAAAATATATATACAAGTAGCTTCCGTGCAACGCACGGGTAGGTAAAGTCCTAGTATTTAATACTAATAATCAATGTTTTAAAAATTGCTAGTTGGTCAGATCACTAGGGTCTAGTGACTAGAACGACTAGTGGAGACCTAGTCAGAAGCACCTAAATGATAAATATAATTAATTATTTAATAAATTAATACTCCCTACGTCCCACTATAAATTTCTCACTTTCCTTTTCTGGATGTCCCACAATAAGTTTCTCATTCCATAAAAAACAACAACATCACTTCATATATTAATAAATAAATACCCTTTGAGTAGGTATTGTGTGAAAGTGGTTCATATCATGAACCACTTTTCAATAAGAAAAAAAAGATAAATTCATAAATACAAACCTTATATCACAAAGTGACTTACATCATTAAATAGTTTATATAATACTTTATCATACCCTTTTAAACAACCACTCTTTACTTTTTCATAACTTTCTATTATTTTATACAAAAGTTAACATGTGGCTCATCATATAATAATAAATAAATACAGTTTCTTAAACAAATCAACAACAACAAAAAAGAGGAGAAACTTAAAGGGGGACAGGGGGAGTAACACCAAGGGTGTAAATGACGTTTGGTGGCCGGCGGGCGGTCGAGTATCGCCAAGCGCCAAGACCGCCTAGGCGGCGCCAATATTTTTTACTATTTTTATAATTATCTTTAAAAAAATTCTATTAATATTAATTTTTTCTAAGCACGTATTAATAAAAATGTACATTTTACAATAAATTATAAACTTAAAGCATAAATAATCTCAAATGCATTTTTCACAAAATACAACAAGTCCATAAAATACTAAAAACTATCATAAAATGAGATTGTTCAACTTCTAAACAAAATACAAAAATAACAAAATATATCTCTCTATCTCGTCTCGTCTCTTGTCTTTTCTTTTTTTAGTTGACTGGCTTTTTATCTTTAATTACTAATTAGTTTAAACAGTATTTAACTTATTAGAATTTTTTTTTTTAAAATCTGCCTAATTCCGCTGAATCCGTCTATCTCTTGTCGCTGCCAAGACCGCCTAGGCTCTGCGAAATGTCCTGCCCGCCTTTTTCCGCCAACTTGGCCTAGGCGTCGGCGGCTGGGTCCGCCAAGCACCTTGGCGGCCGCCATTTGCATCCTTGAGTAATACATTGTACATAAATAAATAAAAAATTAATATCACTATCTTTCAATATTAAAGTTATAAGTGATAATAATCATGAAACACAAATTTCAATAAAGCCATAATTAAAACATTATAAGAGGATTAATGTTTTAGTTATTTTAATTTTATTTTATTATAATTACTTAGGGTTTGCAGAATTTAAAAGAAAAAGAGAAATAGGACTGATTGGGAATAACTTAGTCGATATCAAATTAGTCTAATTGTTGTCTAGTTGGTACTTAGTCGACCTAGTCGCTGTCTAATGGGCTCTAGGCACCGACTACTACCTCCAAAGATTTTTTTAGCAATTTGGTGTAAATCGAGTCGGTCAAGTCGACTGATTTTTAGAACAGAGCTAATGATAAAACTATTAAAAGATAGGTGGGTTGGGCCGATTAGCAGGGATAACCAGCCTAACCTGTTTAGCCCACGAACTAATAGGATCTAGTTAAAAAATTTGGGGTCTATCAAAATATTGGGTTAAACGGGTTGACGCATTTAGTCTGGTCCGAACTAAAATATATATCCTTCCAACATAATTATTTTCATAAGAAAAAAGACACAAATAAAAAAAAATATAAAAAATGGTAGGAATTTAAAAATAATTTTATAATTTTTTTATGTCAAAAGTTAAATTTTGTGTATGCTTGAATTTAAAAGTAATAATATTTTTTAAAAAAGTGAGCAGAGTATGAAGGTGGAATTTATTATTGTGATGAATTATTAATATTCTCATGTCATTTTTGGAAGGGCGAGGTTATTCGCACTAGCCAAATTAGAAAATACATTACTCGAATGAATATACTATCCCATGTTCAGAAATTTTTACACTATTTTGACTTTTTTTTAACATAGTGAAAACAAAAAAAAAAATCCAAAAATTTATAAAATAAAAAAATGATTAAATTTTTTTTACTGTTTTTACCAATTAGACTACTATAACCCGGGATCTTCTGAAGATGCTGATCTTTAGCCCAATCCAATAAAACCACGGTTTTTACATTTAAAAAATATTAGTTGTTGTGGTATAAAATAATTATAATGCCAATAAATGCATATAATAATATTAGTTTCATACTATAAATAAATTTCACAAAAAATCTACTCAATTCAAAACAACTTTTACAATCTAATTCTAATATTATTATTTTTCTTTATTCAAGGTGTAATTACATGTTGCATTGGGGAAACTCAATATGGAATCCAGTTTGAAGACCGACACAATATAATCTAAATTCTGGTAAACCAGCCATGGAATTCGAATGGCTCCCTGATGGTAATGGATGAGTTGGTCGAAGATGTAAGAGCGGCCGATATCGAGCTTAGGTGGGTGCCATTTTGGGTTCAAATCAATAATTTGCAAATTCAATCGATGACGAAAACTGTGGGAATAAAAATTGGTAATACTCTTGGTCAAGTCATCGACATTGATGCTCCGACTATTGGGATTGCAATGGGCAAATGTCTTCGTGTCAGAGTGAAGGTGGACATCACAAAGCCGCTCAAAAGGTGAACCAAAATGCGAGTGAAAAATAATCCCCAGGTAATTTATTTTTTATATGAAAGATTATCGGATTTTTGCTATATCTGTAGGCACCGAGATCATGTGGAAAAAAAATGTACTACTGTTGTTGGTGGTTTGAGTGAGGGTCGTGCCCAGAGGCAATATGGACCGTGGCTGAGGGCAAAGGGGTAGCAATTCATCCAACTTTATGAACTAGATGATTTGGTGGTATCACTACTAGGTTCTTTGGAAGGACGAGGAGTGCAGAAGGGTCCACGGTGGCAGGAGGGCAGACGGCCCAACTATTCAATACACAAATATTGGCTCAGACAGGCATACGAGTTGGTGAGGGTGTAGGGGCCACAAGCAACCAAAATGCTGAAAGGGTTACCAACTTTAATAAGTTAATTACAGCAGGGTTCCAAGGACGTAGGAGTAATGATAGATTGGCACTAAGTGATCTCGGGAATCTATTGTCGAACACAAATGAGTACTAACAAAGGCTGCTTCTGGAAAACAACACTGTGGAAGGTTTGATGACTTACTCTGAGTTGAAGCAAATGATTGAAAATCGGGGACAACAAGGAGTAGACACTACCCTAAATATATCTAACTCATTAGCAACACCATATTGTGTGGGTACTTTAAAGTTCATATTAGGGGCTTCAACTATGGATGGTTCCAAAAGAAAGGCGGGAGAAAGTAGGCTGTTGAAAGATGATGATATTAGCACCGGTGGAGATAGGAAAAGAAGAAAAAGAAGTAAGGAGGTCCTGGAATGGGGAAGAACATTCGTATTGCAGACTGTGGTGAGGCGGAAGCTGGGGATGCCCAGTCCCACCACGAAGCATGAAGGGTATCGTGTGGAATGAACATGATTTGGGCAATCCACATGTCATTCAGTCTTTACGACGACTTATTGCTAAAAATTGCCCTTCTATTTTGTTTATTATTGAATCTAAAATAAGTTGTAATAGAGCTCAGTCGTGGAAAAATGTGTTAGGTTTTCAAAACATGATTGAGGTTGACGCTAGGGGTAAGGCCAGAGACCTTCTTTTGTTTTGGAAAAGTAATATTAATGTGACCCTATTTTCGTATTCCACGTTCCATATTGATTTTTGTACTTTAGGGATGTAAGTTGGACATTCACAGGCTTTTACGGAGACTCGGTACAGTCCAATCGACACTACTCATGGGATTTACTGAGGCAGATAGCTAATAGTACAACTGTTGCGCCAAAAGATTGGTTGCTGGGGAGACTTTAATGAGATCATATTCACTCATGAAAAGAAGGGAGGAGTTCCTGAAAGCAACTATTATAACAGCAGACTTTAATGCAATCCTGGATGAGTTGAATCTACAACAATTGGAGGCCAAGGGTCCAAAGTACATCTGGGTAAACAAAAGAAAAGGCTAGAGTGTGATTAGAGAGGTTTTGGACAGATTCATTGTAACACCTGAATGGTGGGAAGTCATGGGCACCACATAGGCGACCCATCTGGGTTTTTACGGATCGAATCATAGAGTGGTTCGTTTTGTTGTGCATAAAATGGGTGAAGGTAATGCAAAAAAAGTACAGTCTAATTACTTCACTTTTGAAAATAAATGGCTCTTCCACCCAGAGGTGAATCACCTCGTGAAGAAAAAAATGGGAAGATAATCGGTCGAAAGACGAATTGCAGACAAAGCTAAACTTCCTTGAAACACAACTTATGGTCTGGGCTAAACAGAACTACAAGCACTAAAGGTCAAAACATTGATCGTTGGAAGAAGAATTGGACTTCCTACTTGAGGAAGATAACACTTAGGGGGATGATAACGTGACTACTAGAGATCCAGCAAAAAAATAAAGCTTTGGACATTGTAGATGAGATACATTGGGATCAGAGATTGCATATTCAGTGGCTTCAGGTAGGGGATAAGAACACATCATATTTCCACATGATAGCAAATCAGAGAAGAGGAAACAACACGATTAGAGGCCTCTTTGATGACAGGGGGACATGGCACACCACACGTGAAAAAATTGAGAGGATAGTGCTACAGTACTTTCAAAAGCTCTACTCATCACAACAATAGGATGATTACAGACTGAACCATGTGATGGAGTTATTTGAACCTTTGATTAATACGGGTACGTGTGCACAACTTGAGGCACCATTCACGAAAGCTATACACGCTGTTATGGAAATGAATCCCCCAAAGGCCTCGGGCCCTAATGGGTTCAACCCAAGACTTTTTCAACAAATGTGGGGGTATATAGGGGATACAATGACGACACAAATCCTTCAAGTCCTGAATCAGGTGCCGACTTTACTCAATGGAATACAACTAGAACTGTTCTTATTCCAAAAAAGAAAAAATCATCCTCGGTTAGGGACTTCAGACCCATTAGCCTTTGTAACTCACATACAAAATTATGTCGAAAACCATTGCAATTAAGCTAAAAAGAATTCTACCTCACATCATCGAACCAGAGAAATCGGCCTTCGTAGAGGATAGGGCTATTCACGATAACCTCTTGATTAGTTTGGAATGTCTATATTGGCTAAGACAGAACAAAAGTAAGTCAGGATATGCAGCTTTGAAGTTGAATATGGAGAAAGCATATGATATGATAGAATGTGAATTTCCACAGAGTATTTTGAAGAGGATCAGATCCTTGACATGATTGTCTTGTTATTAATGAAATGTGTGTCTTCGGTCACATACTCAATCAGGATTAACTCTATCGATGTGGTACAAGTGATACTGTCCAGATGACTACGACAAGGAGATCCACTTTCACCATTTTTATTTGTTATCTACGCGCAGGGATTGTCGAGAATTCTGAGGAATGAAGTACGGAATGGAAGAATACATGGAGTTACCATAGCAAGAGGAGTTGGTATTGCATTTATTCTTTGCGGATGATAGTTTACTTTCTTTAAAGCCACAACGCAGGACACACACCGCGTTCACCAGAGCTTGAAAATCAATGAAGGAGTTTCGGGGCAGAACATAAACTTTGATAAGTCTTCAATCGCGTTTAGCCCGAATACGAGCTCACATAACAGGGCGACATTAAAGAACATCCTTAACTTAAAAGCCACATATGGGCGTGATATTTACCTGGGATTACCTTCCTATTCCATGATGAATAAGAGGGTGCAATTCTCTTACCTGGTGGACAGAATGACTTCAAAAGTGGAAGGGTGGAAGAATTATGATTTTTTAGAGGACGGGAAGGGGATCCTCATTAAGGCAGTTCTCCAAGCAATACCAATATATGATATGTCATATTTTTAGAATACCAACTTCAGTGTGCCACCAAATGGAGAGTATAATATCGAGATTTTGGTGGGGGGAGGGACAAGAGAAAATCGACCTGTAACAAGGAAAAGTTGGAAACAATTGTGCAAACCAAAACAAGAATGAGGGATGGGGTTTCATGATATGGTGGGCTCCAACAAAGCACTACTGGAAAAATAGATTTGGAGAATTATCTCAAATGTTCTTACCGTTTGAACTAGAGGCAATTTACAGAACGTCGTTGCTGGACATAAACCGAGACAATTCAAGATACTGGAAGGGTGATACTGAGGGTAAGTACTCGATTAAGGCGAGTTATAGAGCCTATTTAGAGACAAGAGACCTCCAGAGTAATCATGAACAAGCATCAAATGATGAAAATGAGAAAAAGTGGTGGAAGACGGTTTGGATGATGAAGGTTCCACAAAAGATCAAAGTTTTTCTGTGGAAGTTAGGGCAATCTGATTGCGACAGAAGGTAATCTATATTTGCATCATGTTCCCACCTAACCCAATTGCTTCCAATGTGGTTATCATTTCGCATCTACAACTCACGTCATCTTTTATTGTCCCAGAGTGAAAGAGGTCTGGAAACATTTTAACATGTGGGGGTTTTTCAAAGAATTTCTTAAACTAGAGACAAGACTTTTTTTAGAAGCAGTTTTCCACAAGGAGAAGGAGATCTCTAACGACAAATGCATAACAATAGCCTGGGGTATATGGAAATAAATATGCCAATTGAAACATGAAAGTGTAGATATTTGGCAGACGAAGAGGACTATCCAGTAGAGAAATGTGGAAGGGGCGAAAGAGTACATGAAAGAGTATCAGATGGCAGTTGTGCTCAGGTACGAAAAAAAACAAGCACAGACAATGATCAACATGAAAAACACTTTTGCAGCGGCCCCAGGGCACGAGTCATGGTCAATGCAAGCTTCAGGGAGGACGAAGCCTCTGCAGCAATAAGATATGTCATAACGGACTACAATGGCGACATGATGCGAGCAGATGGAAAACTAATACAATTCCCAGGAACAGTGTTAGGTGCTGAATTGAAAGCGGTTGAAATGCGGGTATTAAGGGCAAAGGAGGGCAACCTACAAAATTCCACACTGTTCTCAGAGTCTTCAACAGTGGTGCAACTACTTAATACTGAGAAGAGAATTTGAACTTCAGAGGGCTTTACTTTAGATAACATTCGAAGAATCGGACATGGGGGCCTAGTGTGGGCAACTTTTCATGTCCCTCAGAAGAAGAATACGACAGCAGATAAGATTGTCAAGTTTATGGTGGATTCTCATGCACCTCTAGATTGGGTAGGAGATGATATTTCTGAGTGGGTTCGGCTAGCTATGAAGGAACACAAAACATATTTGAGTCCACTTTCAAAACAAATAAAATACAATTATACGATTAATATACAATACAAATATAGAGATATTTTTTTAAAAAAATTGATAATATACGCAATGGTATGACTATAACTTTTTTAAATTATTTTATATTATTCCTATAAATTTAAATAATTTCACAAATTGTTAACACCAAAGCAAGAAAATGAATAATGAACCCTTGACAGTGATGAAGTGAACGATGGTTGATGAGAAAGTCACAATAAAAAGACAATATTTGTTTATTGTTTATGAGTTAGGATTAATTCAATGTACCTCATTCATTTAAAGGTTAATAAATTGTTAATCTTGCAAAATTTTGAACCAAGAAAGTTACTAATTTAATTTGTAAATTTGACATTGTGCATATTCAACACATTACCCAATATTTTTATTATTATTTTATTGGACACGCCGCGTGTCATATTGGATGCCTACTCAAATACCCGCGGAGTATGAGATAGATCGTGCTCGTGCATTCTTAGATCGGGTCATTGGGGGTGGTAATTGATGGAGATGTGCTGAGCAATGAGAACAGGTGAAGCTCAGTCAATATGATGATGACAGTTTAAATAGTTATAAGTTGAGCACCAAAACAAGAGATGGCATTCAAACGAGTAGTGAGATGTAAATGAATTTAGATTTGTCTCGCATGAGATGGTTTTTTCAAGTTTATTTCGTGTCATCCAACACCTTGTAAATGATAGTAATTTAACATGTAATAAGATTGAGAATTTTTAGGAGGAAGGGTTAACTCTGGGATCTCACATTATCTTGGGACAAAAGTAGTCTGGTCAGCCACTTCCATTTGGGACGATTTTTATGAGCTCAATATCAAACAGGAGAGTTTTATCAATCAATCCTTTGTTCCCCAGAACAAAATCCAATGCTCTTTGACCCTGTCATAAACACTCCACCCTCATAATATAAAACAGATTTCGTCTATATATAATTTTAGTGCAAACTTTGAACAAAATAGAGTACCGAAAATGTCGTTGGCCTTGGACCTTTCTTGTTGTAGTCATTCTCCGGATACCCTAGTTCTGGGGGTACAACAATCCTGGAATATATTGCCCAGAAAGAGCATTAGACATGGTCTTGTGGATACACCCCTTGCTTTACATCAGATGCAGTATACAAGTTCATTTGGATATACATATAATATATACATGTAGATATGCATGTTTTTGTGTAAATTGATGATAGTTGGGGAAGAGCAATAATATGGAGCCAGATTATGGGTTTCTAACGGAGCCATACATCAGCATACACCACTTTTACACTGTAGCATGATATAAGTTTTTATGCTGGTGTAGGCTCCAAATCAAACCAAGTTGGGGGTCTTCAATTACTAATACTATGTCAGCTGTATAAGTAATACATGCTTGCAAATTGCAGTCAGTAAAATAGTTGCATAGGATGAAGTTGAGGGAATAGAGAAAGATATAGCACCTTCGAATGCCACCAAGAGCCATGCCTGATACAGCTTCCTCAAAAGCTGGAATGACCTGAAAATATCCATGAGCAGCTATGCCGTTATGAAATTTTTTAACACAGGATTTCATGCTAACGATGAAGCTAAGACACCTTCACTGCCTTCGCAGAGTCATCAACACTTCATTATGTAGAGCTCATGAGATCAGGAGGCCCAAAACAAGGACACTACACAAGATTCTATAAGAAAATTCAAGCTATACTAATATGAATATAGTGTTATACTATATAATAAATAGATGTCGTGGGTTCTATAAAAACCACAATTTGTACCAGACCTGCTTGACCAGGTCTAAACACGCCTTGGGCAGGCCATTCAGTCCCGGTCTGGGATTGAACCTGTCCCATTACCATTCCTCTATACTAACCAAAGTTACTCTTAGGAATATGCAAATTTTGTTATGTTTTCCCCCCTGGAAGTGAATCATGTATGCCAGCTGTAATATTTTTTTTGTTTTTAATGAATAATTCTCAGCAATCGGTTGACCTAGATTTACATGTAAACAAAAATTCGTGAATATGATTTACTGAAGCAGGGCATCATGTGCAAGTTATCATCAAGAATCCACTACCTCTTGCAAGCCTAATCTGAATTTGTAGAAGGCTTTGTCATCACCCTGCATAATGACACAAAATCAAAAGCACAAAGAAGAAAAGAAGAGCAACAGCACAAGAACCTTTAAACGACACACTATATACGGGCAAAAGGAGTAATACCTCGAATGAGCCACCCTTTGTCTTGTTGCGAGCTTCAAATATCCGGCCATAATATCCGATGGTATAACCATCCCAATCAATCTAACATGCATTAATTCTCATTTTGAGTTCTCACATTGTGGCATCAATTAAAAATGAATGTAAATGCACCCTTTATCAACAACTTGACATTGTATAGTGAAATGGTCCTTGAAAGAGTAACTGATTAAGCATATAGCTGATAAGTTTTACCACTACAGTTTCTCCTATCTTTGGAGTGGGGCCACTACCTACTCGCAAGTCCTGCAAAAGTTTGCATTTTTACAATTAGGATTATGAAGTGCAGGAAGATGCAGAAAGTACTTCCAAGAAATGTTTCCAAAAGGCAACCTTATACTGGAGACCTGAATTCGTTTCTGTGTAATCAGGATACCGCATCTTTGTCTTGCCATAATCCTTTCCCCGCAAAGCTGGCACTGTATGCCCAAACAGTGAGCCTACAATTAGTCTCCAAAGCTAGTAGGCTGCACGTAGTAGTGATATAATTATTCAAAAAACCAAAAATCCATTCTGCTCTCCATTAGAGTAAGTAGTATGCAAATCAAATTAGAGCCTTGGAACATGATCGCCTGATAGTTAAACCTTGCTTGTCCTCTACATTTACTTCATCCTGTCGGTGTATCATATTTCAATTAATATCTTTTGTGTAAATATTATAAAAGGAGGCAAGTCCAGTTTCTTCAAGACTTTGATAAAAATCATTATACTAATCTACTAATTATCACAAGTTATGATCAACAAATTCTTTATGATTGAATCTAATCCATCTTATATATCTTTATCAAAAGATAAACCATTAAAATGTTTCCACTTCTGTTGACAAATGACATGACTCTCAGTATCCCACTATAGCTAGAGACTGTTTTCGGCATTCTAGATAATTCTAGAGAATTAATGACTATCCCGTGGGAAGCTTAAACTAGCCTTCTCTATATTTTGCTCTACAATTTTTAAACGGAATTCTTAATGAACATTCTACATGTGTGTTTTCCAGGATTCGGTGTTGAGGCATGGACTTGAATATACGAAATTTGTTCAAAAATATAAGGATACAGATGAATGGATAGCAAAATATACAAAATAAAATTAACAAAGAGAAAGAAATGGAGTTTACTATCAGCATATTCAGATGCGATGGAAGCTTCATTTTTCTGAGCATTGAAAATTTCCACAGCCAATAATCCTATCGAAGAAATCACCATCTGTCTCCGATCAATCAGAGGCTTCTGCTCCGAGCCTTCACTTTTCTCTTCAATTCAGTGAAACAACAATTTGCACAGAAAATTACGAGTAAAGTAAACCGGAAGAAACAGATACGCATACAACATAACAAGGAGAATTAAAAGAAGAAAAGAAGGGAAACGGTATTGGTGAACTGACCCGAAGAGTTTGATGAGCTGGGAGAATTCCGACAGACAATGTGCAGACTTGAAAGTGGCGGCGGAGAGGCGGCGGCGGAGGTAGACGAAAAATGTATGGGAAGAGATCCGATGGCTGAAATTGAAGCCATCGTTTTCAGAGAAGTTTTTGGAGGCAGGGCGGCGTTTCGCGGGAAGATAACGGCCTCAGCTTTTCCTTGAGCGATTACTTTCTCAAATGCCAAATCTACCCTCGCAGACAGACAGACAAACATGACTAAAAGCTTCGAACATTTTTGCAATAAAGCATCCCAATTAGGTAATTTACGTATTGATTAAAAAAAAATTATTATATTTATAAATAATTTCACAATATTTACACAGAAGTACTTTTTTTTTATAAAAGTATATTTTTTTATGCATAGAATTTATTTGTAAATATAATAATTTTTTTAATTTATATGTAAATCACTCATTATATTATAATATTATAGAAAAAATATTGTGTAAAATATTTTGTTGTAGAATTTTTTTTGAAGTAAATTAAAAAAATAGGTCATGTGCACATTCTTGGATCTATTTCTCCAACCTCCTTTCCACTAATAGTCAACACTGCTGACTTTGGGTATATTTGTGCTTATGCAAAGAGTACTCAGGCAATTAAGTGCACCATGGATCACAATGAAGATGTCTTGGAGGTGGCCAAGAGGGACTTCGTTGAATTTAAGGTGATTTACATATTGGTTAAAAAAAGTGACTATATTTATAAATTAGTTCACAATATTTGTACAAAAGTGTAAATTTTTTCTGCACAGAAGTATATTTTTTTTCTGCACAGAATCAATTTGTAATTTTTGTCAATTTTGTGAACTATTTTGTAATTTTTCCTTGAATTTATTACTGCCACCCTTCCGCGAAGGCACAGTTGCAGATGTAGGCGACTTAACCGACTTTGGAAATGACTTGAGCATCTTTGGATCAAGCGTTAAGATCATCAACTATGAGGCTTGTGAGGCGAGCAAGATGAGGAGAAAGGTGGCGATCAGGACAATATAATGACAGACATTGGAAACCTTCCTCCCATCGAGCCTCTACCAGACTTGTCTACTCCTGGCGAACAATATCCCCCTCCCTCTGGTAGCGAGCAACCTTCTACTAGCGACGACCAACCAGCAGCTTAGCCTTAGGATTATTTTTTGCTTGAAATGTACTTAATTTCTTTTTTATTGCATCCTATGGAATGTTGTCCGCCAATTGTCGCATTTTGTTAAATGTAATCCGGTTTTACATCAATGGACTATCTTTTTGTTGCTCTGATATATTATTTTCATTTTTGCTTGTGTTGTTGTCTATCTTTTATTTGCTCGCAGAATTGGTATATTTGTTCATCTTATATTTTTTTTAAACAGTAACTTTTCATTGTTATCCTTGGGCATCGAGTCCTTATAGGACATTTCCCTTGGACATTTGTTTTCTAGGAACTTTGCCTTAGAATCATTTATTGTGGGGGCATAGTTGTTGGTTGTGCTTCCTTTGAGAAGGTGCACTCTCCAACTCTTGACCTATTAGAGCTGATCGGCTTAAGCTTGAGAACAACTGTGTGGGGCTTACTCAGCTGATAAAGCCAGTCACCTCTCTTTAGAGGTTGTCGGCCATCGCCCATGAGATTTGCTAAGATGAGATAATTTTCATACTATTTCAAATCAAACAATACATAATTAACTAACATTCGTATAATTTTTTTATAAACATAATCCTGCTCGCCACCTACATGTCAGGGACGAGCAACTTTTACATGTGCACAAACTTCAAAATTACATGAGATTTTTACAACTCTAATCAATGGTAATACTTCTTTAAATGTGTTTCGCTCCAAGTGTAAGTTGAATGATTACCATCAAGGTCTTCAAGGTCATATGTTCTGTTAGACCAGCTGGTCGTCACCTTATATGTTCCTTCCAAATTGGGATCAAATACTCCTAGTGGGATGGCGAGCAACTTTCTCATAGCCAGATTCCCAACCTTTAATTCTCTGCTTCATACCTGTGAGTTGTAATACATTTATGTTCTCTGCTTGTATGGGGCATTTTTCAATTCTGATGAAGTATGCATCACTTCTAACACATCTTTTTCGACTGTCATTGTTTTATCATTTACATATCATAACTGATTACCTTCCACCTCTGATTTTGCACCTCAACAGGAACTACTGCCTCAACCTGAAAGCTAGAGTGAATGGAGTCTCTCCCATGCTAATCCTGTACGAGGTTCTGTAAGACATACAACTTCTGGTAGCACAATCTGGTGATCAGCCTGTATATCCTCGTAGTCGACATAAAAGACATCGTCGAGTAGATGATCGAGGATGAGCTCTTGAAGTGCTCCTCCAAGAAGCAGTCGAGGCTCTCGATTTCTTGACAATGCTGATCGCATCAACGATGGTCAGATAGTACGAATAATCCATCTATAGCAAGGGTCCTTTGAGGCATTGTATTCCTCGGGAGTCACCAACGTCCCAGTAGTTGGGGCAACATCCATCTAAGTTCGAAGATAAGTAACTCGGTCCTCGGCCTTTGATAACATTCTCTCTACTGTGGCCAGCTCATTCGGGCCCTCTTGGCATTATACTCGATAGCTTCGAGGGCCTAATTGGTCTGATTCTTGTCCTCGACCAGTTGACTGCATGCATCGATCGCTCTCTGAGCTTACTCCTCAAGACTCCCAGCTTTCTCCTTCGCCGAACTAAGTCGAGCATTTGCCTGGACGAGCTTCTCTTTGTCCTGTTTGGCCTCGGTTTTAGATTTTGTTAATTTTCTCTCCAACTTCAAAAGTAGTCATTTGAGCTTCGCAAGATCAGTCAATTCATGATTCCTTTTAGTATCGACCCCCCGATATCAGCCCCACAACTTTGATCAACATGGCTTGCACAAGGCTAAAGTTGGAGTCAACAGAGTTGCATAGGCACGTCTCTTTGATATCAATATTCCAAGCATGAAGGGCATCATAAACTATCTTATGTAGGTGGAGTGGAAGTTTTGTTGGGTCGGGGCAGTTTTGGGAAGCCAAAATATCAATCATCTAGCTCACGGGATAAAGCTCCCCGAAGAACTTGCAGGAAGAGAGGTCAACACATCAACCTGCGGAGGACATACTAAAATTGAAAGATGTTCAACTTACCTATCCACCTTTGCCAGATCTCGGCCCAAAAAGGATCGATCCACGAGAGTATGGCTATTAGGAATCACTGTCGGGTGTCTCCCATCCCCCAAAGCGATCTTAGGCTCGGACCTCGCTCTCTTGGTTGGACTCTTTTCTACCTCCAGAGCGTCATCAGCCGTCTAACCTCGGCTCCTCTTATCAAAATGGGTGGAAGAGGGACTGGCCACCACCTTGTTAGTAGATGGGGCAGTCTGGACCTCACGGGCCGCCACCGTGACAACAGGAATAACCTCGAGCATCGCCTCAAGTTCAGACTGAGAAGGAGGAAGAGGCGCAACCACAACTTTCTTCTTTCCTTTAGATTTTTTCTTCGGCGTAACCACCATCCTCGAGAAGGCTCCGCCGACATCTGACATAATTTGCCAAGGAGAGACTTAGTAACTCAGGAAAATAGTCAGAAAAAAATAAACAAGTGTCAAAGATAAATATTATTCAGAGAAATGAATAAAGATGATGGAGTGAGGCAAATTATGGATTTCATGCTTAAGGTGCCTTGGAAATCGAAAAGACCGAGACCTCAGTAAGCCATCGTTCGTGATAATCTTCTTACAAATCACTTCTCCAAACCGTCAAGCAGAATCCAAACATGAGAAACCAATAGATCGTAGTGGAGCATGCTCACTTCGGAGGGCAAATACTCTGCAAAGAAAAAGAACATTTAGTTCAGTATAAAGTGCAAATCTAAGCATCGAAGCACTTATAGTCTTTCTTTAGCGGGAATGCAGTATGAATCCCAAGATCGACCCCGTTGATGCTAGAACCCACTTTTCTTTGACCGGCGACCCAAAACTAATGCTCTGGAGTGGTGTTAACCCTATTCGAAATATCAAGCATGAGTTTCTCCGGACGAGCTATGGCGTGCACATTGCCGGAATAGTTAGGATCCCTGGCCACCTGGAAAACGTAAGTGCACTCCCTTCTTGACGATATCCGGTACGGACGTTGGAGCCCAAAATAAATTATAGTCCACAACACCATGTTAGGGTTATACTGACAAATATATATGTTTTTATTTTGTATAACTAAACTGAATATTCAGTTTTATCTAAAATAAATCTTTTATCATTGTGCTTTAGATAATATGAATGTTATTTATTTATTGCAAACTGTTCAAAGATAATAGTACAAGTTACACTATGGATAAATATGGTGATCCCCGAATAACTCACAGCAAGATCACATTATCAGTGTCTTGTAACAAGTACTAACTTCACAACCTAGATGAGATTTGAACACCCCATTGGTAAACGGTTGATGCGTAGATCTCAGATTGACTTATCTTGACCAAGGGTTTATACTAGTGCATGATGATGCATTGAAGAGGACCTACAGAGAGGTAATTCTTCTGTACTGACTTATGGGATGAAGAATTAGACCTCAATGGTCATTTTTTCTAAATCTTTGTCCCTTAAATAAGACTGTGTGTAATCGATGTATGACGATTTGATCTCTCAAGGGGAGTTGGCCGACACTATGAAGTACAATGGATTGGTTTAGGGAGTTGTCCCTTAAATAAGCATTTGGATTGGTTTAGGGAGTTGGCCGACACTATGAAGTACAATGGGGTTTCAGAGGATGCTAAAAAGTTAAGGATGTTTTCTTTGTCTCTCAAGGGGAAAGCAAAGGCTATGGTTGAGCAAGACAATACCACCGGGAAGCCTTGACACTTGGGAAGAAGTAAGTCAAAAAATTTTACTAAAATTCTATCCTCCTTCAAGAATAGTGCAAGTAAGGAATGAGATAGCGGGGTTCAAGAAAAAACCTAATGGGGGATTGAAGGAAGCTTGGGAGAGATTCAACGACTTGTTGATCTCATGCCCTCAACTTGGTTTTCCCAAGGAGCAAACTGTTTGTTTCTTCTATTGTGGAGTGGATGAATTTTCTCAATGACATCTTAATGCTTGTGCTAAAGGGGATTTTCTTGACCTTACATCTAGAGAAGCTACATAAATTTTAGATGGTGTGGCAAACAATATGGGCTAATGGAATGTTCAACCACAAGGATCTAAGAAGGTAGCTCAAGTTGAGAAAGGGGATTTGATGCAATCTATGATGATGACCTTGATCGAAAAGGTAAATGCTCTCTCTCCTAGTCAACCTAAAGAGGCACAACCTTTTATGATGCAAGAGGAAAGTGGCCAAGGATTTAATGCACCAATTGAGGATGTAAATTTTATGGGGAGGCAAAATCAAGGAGGATATCAACAACCTTATCAAGGTGGAAGACAAGGTTAAGGAAATTATCTACCACATCAAGGTCAACATGGTGGAAATTGTTTCAATACCTATGGGGGTCAATCATCGTCTTCTCAAGTCAATCCTCAAGGAAGAGCACCTTACCATCCTAATGCTAGAAGACATGAAAAATTCTCTTACTCCAACACCAAAAATGCGGTTCAATATCCACCGGGATTTGACCCCGGTGCAAAGCTTCCAAGTGGAGAAGGAAAAGTCACAGTGGAAGAAATGTTATCTTTGTTGATAAAGAAGAATGACATGAAAGATGAAGAAGATAAAAAGTTTCGAGTAAGTGTCAATTCCAAGTTCGAAGGAATAAATTCCAAGTTTGATGACATAAATTCTAGATTTGAGGATTTTTCAAGGAAAGCGACTCAACAAGAGAACCATATGAAATCTCTTGAATATCAAATGGGTCAATTGGCCACTACCGTTAGTGGGATGCAAAACAAAGGAAAATTCTCATCCACCACCGAAGTGAATCCTCGTGAATATTGCAATGCAATTCAATTGAGAAGTGGGACAAGATATGAGGGTCCTTCAATGCTCAAAGATGAGAAAGAGTTGATTCTAGATGTGGGTAAAGAAGGAAAAAAATTGGAGTTGGAGTGAGTCATGAAGATAATGTCAATGATGATGATGATGAGTATGAAGTAGAGAATGAATTTGATCATAAAGAGGAGGATGAAGAAGAAAAAGAGATGAAGAAAGATATGAGGAAAGAGAAGCAAGGGTTGGAAGACTTGAAAGAGAAAAAGCTTGAGAAGGGTGAAAGCTCGAAGTGGATCCCAAAATGGAAGCTAGCGAAGGAGTTGAGGGAAAAGAAGAAGATATTCCTTGTAATAAATGGGGGGTACCTATTACACCCATACCTCCTCCATTCCCAAAGAGATATGTGAAGCAAATGATGGAGGAAAAGTTTGCTAAGTTTCTTGAGATTTTTAACAAACTTCATATCAATATTCCATTGGTGGATGCTCTTGAGAAAATACCACATTATATGAAGTTTTTGAAAGATGTCATGTCAAAGAAGAGGAAACTAGTTGACAAGGGAATGGTTAACTTGACTGAGGAGTGTAGCGCTATCTTGCAAAAGAATCCCCCAAAGAAACTCAAGGATCCAGGAAGCTTCAACATTCCTTGTGAAATTGGTGATCATTTGAAGACCAAGGCACTTTGTGATTTGGGGGCAAGTATAAACTTGATGCCTTTCTCAATCTACAAGATTTTAAAGCTTGGAGAAGTGAAGTCAACGTCAATCACCCTTCAATTAGCGGATGGATCGACAACGTGTCCTAAGGGGATTATTGAAGATATATTTGTAAAGCTAGACAAGTTTATCTTTCCCATTGACTCTGTTGTGCTTGATATGAAAGAGGATGCCAATGTTCCTTTAATCCTTGGGAGGCCATTCCTTGCAATCGGAAAAGCAATGATAAATGTTGAGAAGGGAGAGCTTAAATTGAGCTTCAATGGAGAAGAGGTAATATTCTCAATTTATGACTCCGAAAAAGAGATTTCAAGTAATGAAAAATGTCACTCCATCCACACATTAAATGTTGGCATGAAAGAAGGTAGGAGTATGAAGAAAGTGAACTCTTCAAGAGTACCCTTGAAAGATCCTGGAGATGGACAAGAATGGAATAAAGAAGCATCGATGACCGAACTTGAGAAAAATGCAAGTCGGGAGGGGTTGTTTGAGAAGAGAAAAAAGATTGAGTTGTTTGGTCAAATTAAAGAAGATGAGAGAAGGATGAAGAGCTTAAGGGAGTTAGAGCTGGGAAGAGGACTTGATGTTGGAGATAAGGTTGTGTGGTGCAATGCTATGATGAAGAGTTTTAGTAGTGAGTCAAAAATCCAAGCTTATCAACCTATGAGGGTGAAGAGAGTATTTAATGAAGAAGTCTTGGACTTGGAAAATTAAGAAGGAGAGGTCTTAATTGCTTGCGAACGTCAAGTGAAATATATTGTTCCTCCTATTCCAAAACACTTCATTCCTCCCGTTCCAAAAGAAGTGCCTAACATAGCGCCTACAAAGGAAATTTGAACTCATTTGAGTTCCGTCCGGCATAGGACGTAAAAAATAGCGCTGGATGGGAGGCAACCCATCGGTTCTTTCTTTTGTTCTTTTTGTTCTTGTTTTTGTTTAGTTGGCCTCTTTTGTTTTGAAGGAATGGGGGTCGTGATGGATGCGATTGCTTTTTGAAGGGAAATTCGTATGCTTTGAGGTTGGAGTTGATGATTGAGGTACAATACTCCTATTCAAACTTAGACTTTTGTCTAAGTTTGAGGGAGTCTTCTTTATGTTTGTTTGGGGAAATTCAAAGCATATATGCACTTGTTGATGATTAGTTCATGGAATTTATTGATAGATTTGTTGCTATGAGACTTAGTGTTGTGGGCTTTCTGAATTTGAGAGTTGGTTGCAATCTCATTGACGCACAATTTTTCCAAATTTTTCTATTGCTAGGCAAGAAAAAGTTTGGGGGAGTATGCTCGTTTTGCCAATTTCGATTTGCACCAATATTCCGTGTAACTTTGTTTGAGAATTGCTATGGATTACGTGTGCTATGTCTTTTGTTTTGGAATTGGGTGTTGAATTGTTGTGAATAGGTAAAGGGTGTGAAAAAATTGGAAGAGAGTTCACGTTTGGTGCTCAAAGAAAGCACGACTTTGAACCTATTTTGCTGAAATTTCTTGCTTAATCTCCACAAACAAGGAAAACATGAGTCGAAGAGGAAGGAATCTGATCCCGGGACAAAGAGAAGAGGAGTTGAGAAGGAGAGAGTATGAAGAGCAAGAGAATAGATTCAAGGTCACCCGCCACAATGAAATTGAGTCTGTAAACTTCAAAGTGGAACTACAAGGGTGGTGGTATCATTTCTTATCTCATCTCCAGTCTTGTGGATTTGAATACTTTGATTTGAACTTCCTTTTATTCATTCGGGTCTGTAAAAGTAAATACTCTAGATTCATGTTTTAATATGTTTGTGTTTGTTTTTGGATTTTATGTGACTTTTTTTCTAGCTTATTTGTAGGATGTAGTGCTTGATGTGGCTTGCCTTGTTTTTGGAAATCGAATTGGGTTTGATGGTTGGTAATGAGACAGTTTGTAAAAATTGAGTATGTGAAGGTCAAGTAAGGATATTGCATGTGTTCATGATTTCACAAAACCACGAGCTTTGAGCCTCTACCGATTCATTTTTGAACGGTTCTTTTCAATTGGATTGTGTGGTTATTTCAATGCATGTTGCTTTAGAACTTGCCCATAACCTTGCTCAAGAATTTGATTGTGAAAATATGCTTAAGAGGATAAAAGGCCATCTTTATTTAACAAGTCACTTTAGCCAAAATATACCTTACCAAAGAACATGTTTACCCTTGCTAGCTCATTTGTGCCTATATGTTTTTTTATTGTTAGCCAAGAATTCACTTATACCTTTTCATGAGCCTTTAAAAAGCCTAATCAAAAGTGGAGAATTGGATTTGTGTCCATTTTCATATTGTTAAGGCTAAGATCAAATTGCAGCTGTGAACTTAGGCAGAACACCACAGCAAAAATTGCAGGACCAAATTCAAAGAACGCCAAATCAAAATGAAAATGCACACGAATTTACGTGGTTCGATCGAAGTGATCTACATCCACGGATGAGGCGCCCATATTCCACTAATCAATCGGAAGAATTGGTACAATTACAAGAAGAATTGAAAGAAATCGCATTCAGCAACTATGAACCCTAATTTTGTAACGAAGTCTGATGCACTCTAAAAAAAATCCAACCAACAGAACGCGAACCTCTATGATTCTTATATGGATAGGACGATTATTTTATTGCGCTCAATGCCCAATAGGTCTCAAGACTCGATGCTTGCAACTGAGAAATCCACACAAAATCGTCGCGCCCAATTTCTGTTTTCATAACAGATTGAAATGTCTTAACGGTCGGTCCGGTCGAACCGGCTTTATCTAAATGGCTCCGGTTCTTACTGAAAACGACCGGTTCTTGAGTAATTAAAACCGGTTCTGAGATCACCACTTTCAAGAGATAATTTCCACATCCCAAAGTATCACTTAGGCATTCGAATAATATCAGAGCTTTATTTATCTTTCATCCTCACTTGTTTTGTATTTTCAACACATATCATATTAGATGCAATTATTGTATTATTTATCATGATTTGAAGTTATATTTGATTGATTAACCCTCATATTTGTGTTTCTCATTGTTTTGGCTAGAAAAGATGAATTTGTAGGTGTTACGAGAAAAAAAATGAAGTTTTTGAAGGAAGTGGAAAAATGTGCATGCACGACCCATGCTTAAAGGCCAAACCGTGCTAGTTCATTTGAAATGTACATGCATGGTTCAACACCAAATGCACGACCCGTGCTCACGGAGACAAACAGTGCAAGTGAAATTTTGTTTTTGAACATGCACGGGTTAGCACTTAAGCACGACCCATGCTGAAGTTGGTTCATCCGAACAACTTAATTCAAAGAATTATGCACGGTTTGAGGATTAAGGCACGACCCGTGCTCTATTGCCAACCCGTGCTGATGCTGAAAAAGTGGGATTTTAGTGAAATGTTTGAAGAATTGAAGGGCTTAATTGCAAAAATGGATTTCCCCACTTATCCATCATATAAATACCCTTCCATTTCAGATTTGGGGGTAAGAAACCCTTTCCCCAAGAATTCCTTTCTTCACTTTTGCCTCTTTTACATTTTCATACTTTTGTCTTGAGATTCCACTTGAGATTTTCATTTTGCTTATGAATTAGTATTGGGCTTTGTTCTATTAGGATAGTTTTAGCTTCGTATCCGATTAATTTCAAGTTTTGTGGAAGACCCATCGGAGAATTCATGGATTGATGTTCAATTTCACTTGTTATTCATTTTTGCTACTTCTATTGGTAATATCTTTTCATTTTAGCAAGATTCTCTTTAAATTCATCATGGGCTTTGTTAATTCTACCTTTATTATCATTGTTATGGTCATTTTAGCCATAGGCTAAGTCTCTTATGCTTTGGGTGTTTGAATTATGATGGAGATTGATGTGTTTGTGATTTGATTATCTTGAATTTGCTATGGATTTGGTGATATGATTCTCTTGATGTGTTTACCTTGATTTAATTGATTTATTTGATTGAGTATTCCATGATTGGTGATTACATGTTGCAACTAGGGTTGGGTGTGTGGTTAATTGGTCATGTGACGAAAGATTAGGTGATTAATTAGATTTAATTAGTGGTTTATTGACCCGAGAGGGGGTAGATTGCTTAGAATTACCATCAAGTGACATTAGATACCTTGATTGTTTATTGGGGTGTTTAGTGAAGACTAGGGACGGTATCTGTGCGAACCTCCTAGCGTTCATTATCCTAAGAGTCGTTTGTAGTTAATTGGGTGCTAGTTAACTAGAATTGATCACCCAAGCCTCAAAAGGGATAGGTGTTCATTTGCTTAGTGGTAGCCCTTATCGTCACCAATGAAATAGCAAAGGATAGGTAATTAGAACAAGTTTTGCATTAGTTTAAGTCATAAGGATAGCACCCGAAGCATTCTCACTCATTGCACTTCTAAACGAAGTTAGGATAATTCTTGTTCTTGTTTAATTGTTGCTCACTTTTTAATTTTCAAAAATCCGGAATCGTTGCTATATTACTTATGCCAACACATGACTTCGGGGACCCATAGCTCTCTCTTGTCCTAGGTCGATACTACTTGGTCGTATACTTGCAATACTACAATTACCCATCCGCTTTTGGGTATATTTGCTTGATTTATAAAACTTGCAAAAATACGAAAAAGTCAATGACCAACTATTTGATTTAATTGTGTTTAAATCATGAAATTAGTTGTGTGCTTAAATTTGTCTTTAGTGTATAACCTGAATAGATCCGGGCATACACGTAGTTCCCCAACACACCAACCCCAAGAGTTGGGGGTTATCTACATTAGAGACAGACCCCAGGTGTTCAATATGTCGTGGATGGCTAGATGCTTGTAAAATCTCAACCCCACTAGCATGATACATATGACATCGCCACATATCCCGCTGGAGGCAGATCTACCCTCTCGTCCTCTTTTGGTTTGTAGAAGTGGACATCATAAGGCACTTTAAACTTCCTAGGCCATCGAGCCAGTTTGGGTTTTGTCACCGTGCTTTTCTTGTTGTGCCAATAGTACATCGACCGGTTCGCCTTCCAGAATATCAAGGGATCCCGGTCGATTATAGGGATGTTGATCTAAGTACTTATATAAGTCGAACTTGGGATCTGACCCAACACTCTCATCCACGAACTTCTCCCAGAGGGCATAGTTTTGATACATCTTGTGCTCGTACTCAAAGATTACTTCACGTTCACAATGATGTTTGGCTTGTCACTCCGTGATCTGCACTTCTTACACCGCTCGATGATCAAGTTCATCAAGAACTCTCTCTTCTTCATCAGGAAGGACCACCATATCATCACTCATTTCCACTGGCCTCTTGTCCTTCTGAAGGAGTATCGCTCCCTTCACCACTCATGGAGGGGCAACTCGTCATTTCCGCCATGGGCGGATACCTTCGATCAATTTCGAGGAAGTCCAAGTCATCGTCATCAACCAGATGATAACCCACTGATATTGTTTGAGTAAGGCCCAGGAATTCCCTTCGAGACGGTGTCATCGCCACTGGATCCACTGATTTCAGCCATTTACCAACCACAGAAAAGAAGAAAAGGCAAGAGCTTACCACTTGGTAACTGGAAATCATTACCGAAATTCTTATTGCTAAAGCTTTTTCTGAGCTCTAAATCGCAGCCTCCTCTTGCAAGTTTCAAACAATTGAAAAGGGGAGAGTTGAAGGTACTCCCCTGTTTATAAGCTAAGGCGGAGGGACCAAATAGCAAATTCCCGGGAGTAACTTTGAAAAACAAAAAATTTCAAGATCCCTCAAGACAAACGCGTGCAAAACCAACACGCGCATAGTGACAAGTGGCAACCTTTCGAGCGTGTGCGTAGGACACACCTGTTTCTATTTCCAAGGCATATGATCATCACAACTGTTAACACGTTACTCACGATCTGACACAATTTTTCCAAAAGTCGCCAAAATCAGATTCACCTTTTCGCATGACATATAAACTTCACACCTCAAATTCCCAGAGAATCACAAGCATCAATCACATCTCACCTTGGACCTATAGGATCAATTGCGCCACCAATCCTCGAATAGAGATCGACCTCAGAGTAAAGCCAGCTCGATCTCGGAAGCATCCCAGGACTGAACTAGGGGGTAATTGTTGTAGCACAATTGATCATGGACTCAAATCCCAATAAGACTGCTGTCAGACCCAATTCAGCAAGGTCTAGAAGCCTGGATAAAGGCCTAAAAAAGACCAAGGCATGACCATTGATTTGACAACACCTCGTACGACTTACCTAGGTGGTTAGTAGTTAGAATTTAGTCCACCAAGTCTCCAAACACTCCAAGAATATCTCCAAGCCAACCTTATATCTCCCTCCTAATTCGTTCTCAGAGGGTATCGAACCCGTATCACTCACTTAAGTGAGGAGCCCGGTGGCCAGGTGAGCTAACCCACCTGGTTTCCAATTATTCATTATTAATATTAGTTGTTATGATCTTAAACAGCCACCACATTTAATTCCATCAAATGTTAGATCCTATAACAACAATATCTAGACACCATCATCTAAAAAGACATTAAACTATAACCAACACTAAATAACAAAATAGACTGGAACTATATAATTAGAATGCGAATTATTTTTTTTAAATGCACATAAATAAATATAATTTGTTGCGCATTATAATTAAATTGGGTATTCAAGTAAGAGGATGTTCTGCTAAATTTATGTTAAAAATTTTATAAATTATTTTAAAAGCTTATATTATTTTGTTTTTAAATTATTTATAAGTTATTATAATATGTGGCTAAAACCACTCATAAAACTTTTGAAAATTTTATAGGCAAGGTCTCATATGCACCAGTTACACAGATCTAGGATCCGTGTAACTGCCCCACCCATTTAACCTATTTGACCCGCCCAACTAAAAACGGATCTATATAAAAAAAATCTTGAACTTTGGTTTTCGCGCGTCAAATTTCTTCTTCAATTTTAGGGTTTATGCCGATTCAATTTTAGGGTTTCTATCAATTTTATGCCGATTCAATTTCTGCTACTCAACTGGGAGAAGAAAACCGACCTGGGCTCATCTTTGCACACACAATCCTGGGCTCCGGCCACGGCCTGCTCTGCTTGCTCTGCCGCACAACCGGCGCAGTCGCCATCTACAATCCATCCACCGGTAAGTATTCCCGGCAATAATTTCCCACACAACATTCTCAAGGTATCATCTGTTTTTTGTTTTGGTTTTGGGGGTAGGGTTGACCAACTTTCAAGGTGAAGTGGGAGTCTATAGGTTCACTCGCACCTCCAACTTAGAGTTGATTCAGAGCAAGCCTGAGATAGGGGAGGTGATTGGAGTGTTCGAGAGTGTCCAACCGTCTGATACGGATTTGTGATCGAAGGCACCCGAGGATGTGAAAATCCAAAGTATCAGGTATGCCCAACTTGAATTATAGAGTATCTTTAAAACCAATCTAGTTATTCCTTCGTTTGAATTTTGATGTAATTGAGAAGGATCGTGGACTTCCTATTGTGAAGCATATCTGTAATGGAATTTTGTAAATTCATTTAGCTAGTGTTCCTATCTCATGACAAGTGAAATTCGGGATATACACGACATGTTGGAGGTGGAGAAGCTCCAAAACAGTGACTTGAAGGGAAATGTCTAACTTTTTAGTATAAAAATGTCTAACTTTTCAGTATAAAAATGTGTAACTTTTCTGTGTAAAATTGTGTAACTTTTCAGTACAAAGTTGCGTAACTTTTCAGACTAAAATTGTGTAACTTTTCAGATGTGTTGTGTATTATTATTGTTTTTTAGTGTAACTTATTTTTGTGTAGTAAAATTGTTTATATTACTCTAAGCTTTTCATTGCTATTGTGGTAAATATATTATTGTTGTGTAACTTTTAAACTAAAATTGTGTAACTTTTTAGTATAAAAATGTCTAACTTTTCAGTGTAATATTGTGTAACTTTTCTGTTGTAAGATTGTTTAACTTTTCTGTGTTATGTTGTGTAACTTTTCATTATAAAGTTATGTAACTTTGCAGTATAAAATTATGTAACTTTTCAATTTACAATAGTCTTAATTCAATGTATATTTTTGTTAAGATATGAGGACTAAGCTTGATGCTGCTAGGAATGAAAGTGTCAATTCGCCAAAGGTACAAGTTGTACCTACTGATGAGTTAACTAATCCTTTAAAGAAAAGAAGAACTGCTAAGACAAGCTGTAATAAAATGTATGCTTTCTAAAAAATTCTCAACTTTTACTATTAATATCCTTATAACTATGAATATGTTTTGACCTTCTTTAACCAATTTCTTTACTTTTGTGTGCAGTATTTTTCATAGTTCTTGTTCACCTAGAGGACTATTTTAAATCATAAAGAATCTGAATGAAAAGCAGAAAGAAGATATTAAGAGTGTCGGTTTTGGAGGTCTTCTTCATCTCAGTCTTGATATGCTCTATTGTCCACACATGCTTAGTTGGTTGGTTGGTTGATCATTTCAACCCATCTAGCCGAATGTTAGAGCTTTACGATAATCGAGCATTTTCCATCACACCTGCTGATGTGCAAGACATTTTTTTGCTCCCGTCGAACGCAGGTGTTGAACCTACTACCTATATGAGGACCGATGGTGATTGTGGGGTGTATCTAATGCATCATTTGAAGCATTTTGATGGTGTAGTTTATGATTCCCCAGATTTGACCAATGTATCTTTCTTTCCCTATTAATTTCTGTATTTCAGTTTTTTAGGTGTATTGTTTTCTCTAATTTTGATGCTGTGATTTTTGCATTTCTTTTTTTAAATTGAAGGCCACAATAAGAAGGGTCCTTGGAGCAGAAATATTGGCACATATTGTTCTGTCTGAACTTAATCAATCTAGAGATACAGTTATTGAAAAGACATATCAATTTTATAAAAATAAGCTAGAGTACATGCTGCATATTTGTGAAGAGAAGAAAGAGAAAGAGGCGAACAAGAAAAAGAAGGGGAAAAGGACATATTTCTAGCACGTAATGAGGTGGTTCTGGTGCCGTTAAGCTGCTTTAGTTTTCCAATGTTAGTTTTATCTGATTGTTTATCCCTTCCTTTTGCTAAGTTCTTTATTCTACTGTTGTAGGTGATCCGACGTTGTAGCTTGCTAGTTGTTTATTTTGATGATGACATGACTAATAACGCCAAATGAAGATGCATGTAATTTAGTTTGTTTTAACTTTAGTGTTTAAACTCTGATCTGCATGACCACCTTTTGTATCCTGGCTGTGGTTAGAATTGTTTTGTAATTATTATGCTGCATCCATGACCTTAGTTTGGCTTCCTTTCTTTTGACTGAAGACATTAGGCGCTTCACAAGACTATGTAAGAACAACTTATGATCCGTGTATAGATGTGACTGGTATTTTATATGGCTGTATTGTTTTTCCCCCCGGCTCCTCGTGGTCTCGTTTTTTGTATGCATTGCAATTGCATTGTTGTATTCTTCACATTATTTTATGACCCAATTTCTGGGACGAAATTATCGCCCCTATCTATTTCTAATGTGCTTGTATGACTTTTCCAACTCATAATATGCTATGCAAGAAACACAAAAAGTATCATATTTAATCTAGGGAGTATTTATTGCTGAAAACAACAAATAAGAAAATTTACACAATTTACACAGAAAAGTTAAACAAAATTACACTGAAAAGTTACACAAAATTAAACTGAAAAGTTACACAACATTACACTGAAAACTTACAGAAATTTACATTGAAAACACAACTATGTAGTGAGCTTAAATTATAAATGATGATCACCATACTTTATGCATCGTCAGTAGTTGAATTTTTTTCCACACCTTTTGACGTAAAGGTCTAGTATTCTTTGCACAAAATTGACAATAAAAATCCTTAAACAATGATTACACAACATACCATACTCTTCAAACTTTAAGCAATATTACTATACACTAAACTGAAAAGTTATACATTTTTATACTGAAAAGTTACACATCTTTATACCGAAAAGTTAAACAATTTTATACTGAAAAGTTATACAACTTGATCCGAAAATTTATACAACTTTATACTTAAAGGTGACATAAAAATCCTTAAACAATGATTACACAACATACCATACTCCTCAAACTTCAAGCAATATTACTATACACTAAAGTGAAAAGTTATACATTTTTATACTGAAAAGTTACACATCTTTATACTAAAAAGTTAAACAATTTTATACTGAAAAGTTATACAACTTGATCCAAAAGTTATACAACTTTATACTGAAAGGTGACATAATTTTATGCTGAAAGTTACATAACTTGACAGATAAAAGTTACACAACTTCATACCAAAAAGAAAGATTAAAACAATAAACATTGATTACCCTAAATTAACCTCAATAGCAATGACAAACTTATAGTAATATAAAAAAAAAAAAACTTGAGCCAATTAGCATTGAAAAATTATATCAATCAATAAGGAAAAGTTCATACTAATAATGAAAAATTAAAAAAATGAAGTTCACAGCAAATGGTTAAAAAATGATTACAAAATTTTAATTGAAGTATGGTATGATTTCCAAAATTTTAAACAATGATTACAAAATTTTATCGTGAACAAGTGTCTTGTCTGATTTAAAAATCCTTAAACAATGATTACACAACATACCATACTCCTCAAACTTTAAGCAATATTAATATACACTAAACTGAAAAGTTATACATTTATATACTGAAAAGTTACACATCTTTATACTGAAAAGTTAAACAATTTTATACTGAAAAATTATACGACTTGATCCGAAAAGTTATACAACTTTATACTGAAAGGTGACATAAAAACCCTTAAACAATGATTACACAACATACCATACTCCTCAAACTTCAAGCAATATTACTATACACTAAACTGAAAAGTTATACATTTTTATACTGAAAAGCTACACATCTTTATACTGAAAAGTTAAACAATTTTATACTTAAAAGTTATACAACTTGATCCGCAAAGTTATACAACTTTATACTGAAAGGTGACATAATTTTATGCTGAAAAGTTACATAACTTAACAGATAAAAGTTACACAACTTCATACCAAAAAGAAAGATTAAAACAATAAACACTGATTACCCTAAATTAACCTCAATAGCAATGAAAAACTTATAGTAATATAAAAAAAAAAACTTGAGTCAATTAGCACTGAAAATTATATCAGTCAATAAGGAAAAGTTCATACTAATAATGAAAAATTAAAAAAATGAAGTTCACAGCAAATGCTAATATAATCATAACAATCATGGTACTGGTGTTATAGAACCAAATTCCTTTGATTGAGCTGAAGTTGATGTGCATCCTATCTTCTTTTTCTTGTTTTTCTCAAGGTGTCCTTTTATTCTTTTGCCTCTCCCTTTTGTAGTTGAAAGTGCAGGATCCAATACAATTCTTGATGAATCAAAATTAGTCAACATGCCCACCTTGCCTTTAGAGTTCAATGCATCAACAGTCATTGAGTATCTCAGAAACCCTTCTTCAATAACCTTTCTTATTTCTTCCTTTTCTTCTGATCTCAACACAAGATTATATAACTTCCTTGTCATCTCATGCCTCCATGGTATGCACTGACCAGTTTTTTCAGGGTTACTTTTCTCTTTCTCAAATTTTTCCCACACCTTTGACTTGGCTATTTTTGTGCACCTTTTTTTGATGTAAAGGTCAGGTATTCTTTGCACGGAATTGACAAGAAGAATCTTTAGACAATGATGGCATAACATACCATACTCCTCAAACTTCAAACAATCACATGTGATTATGTTCAAGCTACTATCAAATATAACTTGATTTGTCTTCTCCTCCTTAAATGATCTAACATGATATCTTATCATTGTATCATACTCTCCAACAGCTATATTAGAATCAGAAATACATTTCATGAATTCTTTTTGAAATTTAGCAAAGAGTGCAAATGTATATACCTCTGCAGCATGACTCACCATTCCAGCCATTTCAAAATTAGATTCAGGACGTCCTCTTGAACAATTAAATTCATCTTGTTGCTCAGCTCTCCTCCAACGTTTAACAGTGTCCTTGAAAATTCCATAAAAGTCAGTCAAACTAGTAGTTTGATTTGCATTGAAGCCAATTGCATTATTAGTACTCTCACTTCTTTGGGATGAACGGAATCCAACTGGAAAAAAAAAACCTTGTTTAATGCAGTACACCATTTATCTCTCAATGAATACAATCTTGTAAACCAACTGTTGTTTTCCAGCTTATAATCAGCAATCATAGCTTTCCAATAGCTTTCAAATTCTTCTTCATTATCACATCCTGACAAACATTTGTTGAAAACATTCTTGAATGTACTATCGGATTTTAACACTCCAAACCTCGATGCTGCATTTTGGTGAATGTGCCAAAGACATAACCTATGTCTTGTGTTTGGTAAGACCTGTAAAAAAGTGATATGTGTAAATCATCAATCATATTATTTTACAGATACTGATACTGTAAAGTTACACTAAATAGTATAGAAAAGTTAATCTTTCTTATACTGAAAAGTCACATTATAATCTACTGAAAAGTAAAGAGTAATACAATTAAAACAATTCAATGGTATGTCGTTTTGCACAATCAAACTATCCAACACTGAAACCTCCAAAATCAAACAATTATAACCCCAAATAAAGGCAATTCACACTTCAGATACAAAACAAAGCATGATCATAACACTAATTTATTTTATTTTCATGTTTTTTTTGAGAAATTTACTTCATAATCGAAAAAACAGATGTTGAAACAAAGAAAAAGCAGTGGTGCAAACCAAATATCACCATATCAATTACAGAAAATATATAAACATCTAATAAACCACTGATCACCAAACAACATAAATTGTAGATCTAAAGAACTTTGGAGGAAAGACTGCAGAAGTATTGAAAGACATGTCTTCTCAATTGTGATGAATAATTATTGTTCAATAGTTATAAACAATTGTAAATAAAGTATTGAAAGACATATCTTCTCAATTGCATTTGCAATTGCCAAGTCTTGATCAGTAAATATCGTCTCGGGATATTTTCCTCCCATAGATTTCTTGAAGACATTGAACAGCCACTCAAATGTGTCAGCTTTCTCATCAGAAATAAAAGCACAACCAAACATTGTGTTCTTCCAATGGTTGTTCACTCCAACAAATGGAGCACATATAAGGTTGTATCTATTTGTCCTATATGTAGTGTCAAATACCATGACATCACCATATATGTCAAAATCCTCCTTCATCATAGAATCTCTCCAAAAGATATTAGCTAATCTACCTTCATCATCTATTTTCACTTTGTAAAAGAAGTCATTTTTTGTTGCTGCTTGATCTTGTAATATATCAATCAACGTTTCTGAATCTCCTCCATCAATTTTCTTCAACTTTAGGCGGCCTACAAAATTAATGTGGTCTCTCATTGTGTGTCCTATGTTTTCCTCTCCACCAATATTATGTGCCAAGTAACGAAAAGATTTTGATGCTCTCATTCCTTATGATGTCATATCTTCTATTGCTCTGGCCTTTTCATTGGTAATCTTCCTCTCTGATCTATGTAGATGACTCCATTCAGCTCTAGTCATCGCATGGTTATGCTCCATTTCATGTTTGACAACTTCATAAACTCCATCATCGTTTCTCTTTGCTCTCATCATTGCTCCACAATTTGTTCTTGTAACAATTGCACCTTTTTTTCTTTTTGATGCTTCCATTCTTGAATCATCCTTCTTCGAATTTTTTTGTCCATTACAAGAACATACAAAGAGTTTTGCAAGCTCGATAGGGGGGTCTCTGGAGTATCGGCTAGTAGACTTACGAACACTAAATCCTAATGCACGAGCATGTTTACAGTAGAGATCATACATTTCATGAATTGTGTCACTTGTCATGCCAAGCAGTGAACCACATACATCATCACCTTCAGTTATCCTATCTTCAACTTCTATTGTCAAATCTTGTATTTGCTCCTCTTCATTAGATATAACTTCAATAATACCCAAATTCGAACCTGTGTAATGCAATAACTTTTCAACATTAGAACATGGATACTAATTTAACATTTTTTATGGATTTCAAAGAAAAGTTACTTTAACTATTACTGAAAAGTTACAAACACTAACACTGAAAAGTTGTACCACTAAATAATGAAAAGTTACTCTGAATAGACTAACTTTTAAATCTTGAATTCCTCCCTATATAATGAGAAGTTATGTAGAAAACATCAGCACTGAGAAGAAATTAAATAGAGGGTAATCAACACACTGCTATAACATTAATTTAAATTTTCAGAAGCTGTATATATACTTGTATTTTCAATGAAATTTTCAGTATCTTTTCAGTGTAAAGTTGTGTAACTTTTTAGTGTAAAGTTGTACAACTTTACAGTGTAAAGTTATGTGACTTTTCTGTGTAAATTACTTATATACATAAATAACTATTGTCAATCATACAAGGAACCTAATCAAGGAGGAAACCTAAAACAACTATTGTCAATCATACAAAAATAGTTTAAAGCATTGAACTATTTCTACTCAAAATTAACCAACTGTGCAGAGGCATTCTGGTACATTTCAAGGACTTTTTTTTTATTTTGTTGCACCCGTTTCCTTTGTTTATGAAGAAGATTAAGCAATCGCCCATAAGATTATAAAAATTACACAAAGAAATCACACAGTAGCCAAGGAGATAAAAATTGAAGTACCTGTTGTTTCTTCATACTGATCGGCCATAAGATTATGTTCAAGTAATAGTTCAATCATTTAATTACTCTTACACCCACGTTTCAAATCCAGCGAATTCTTCTGGTGTTTCTGTTCAATCTAGCGAATTCATCTTCTTCCCCTTCATCGTCTATATTTTCCTCCCAATTCTTTGTGCCCTAATTTTCGTATAAATGAGGAAAAAATGGTGTTTCTGTTCAATCAACCGAATTCAACTTCGTCCCCCTCATCATCTATATTTTTCTCCCAATATTTAGTGCCCTAATTTTTGTATAAATGAGGGAAAAAAATAGCAAATTTTCGCAAAAAAATTGTGAGAGAGAAGGTTCGAACCATAGATCTCTTACTTTGTAGAAGCATAGATAACCACCAGACCACCAAACAATTGTTTAAAAAAAGATGAATTTTTAAGTATATTAAGAAGCTGTGAAACCGGGTCATAATTTGACCCAGTTGCATGTGCACTCAAGTGCACAAGAGACCTACTCAATTTTATATTATTATAATGTTTTTAAATAAAATAATATAAAAAAAAAAAAAATTTATGTTGATACAGGGAGGGTGAAAGTGGGAAAGAATGTGAGATGAAGCAGTTGAGTGGGAAGATAGTGATAATATAAATTAGAATACCCAAAATAATTATTTAGAGCGGGGTGGGAACCAAGGATGAAAATATCGCGAAATATCGCGGATATATCGCGGATATATCGCAAATTTTGAGTATGCGATGTGGATATTGGGGTACAATGTATTTTTTACAAAGTATCGTAGATATATCGCAAAATATCGATATCGATATCGATATCGGTTCACTCGTAGTACAAAATTAATTGAAAATCGGGAAATATCGCAGATATATCGCAAAATATCGCACTACATAAAAAATCGCAATTTTTTCTTTTTTTATATTTTTATACAATTTTCACATGATAATTTTTTTTAGTGATTGTATATTCTTTCATGGTTTTATTTTTATACATATATTTTTTTTTATTGGGCACTGATCATAGTGATATGTCTCAAGATTCATATGCTTCTGACACACATTCTAGTTCACAATTTGGTTGGAATACTCGAAATGTGTTTCAGCATCCATTTTCATATCAACAAATTCATTGGGTTAATGCACACTATCCAATCTATGGTGAAACAGTTGGAAGAGATAGAGAAACATATGAATGACATGTGCATAACTATATGCAGGATTATTCTAATGCAATGAGTTGGTACCAATATTGTTTGGACAAAGATGTGATTCCATCTTCTACATTTGAACCCCATAGGTCATCATTTTGGTACTAAATGTATTGTATCATGTAATTCAAATCATCTTTTATTGTATTATGCATTATATTATTAATTAATTAATGTGAGACAATGATTATATAGTCCATTATCTATTTATTTGCTTTAAACATGTCAATTTTTTGTGATCTTAAATTAAACATATGGATAATAACATGCTATAATAATCCCTAAAATTTCATATTAAATTTCCAAAATTTTAATAAATTTTCTGTTATTTTTCTATTTTTTTTGCGATATCGATATATCCATCGATATTTCCGTAAATTTAAGGTTGCGATATTACTTGCGATAGCGATATTTTCATCATCGGTGGGAACGAGAGTAATAATATGAATTAAAATATCGTAAATTATTATTTAGAGCTTGTAAAATAAAATAAAAAATAAAAATCTCTCTTATTTTATTAAATATTTTTTTATAAGCTCTTAAAATGTTTATAAACTATTTTAAGGAACTAATAATCTTAATCAAACACCTTAGCACATCCAAGATGCCACAACCCGATACACAATTTATAACGAACCTCTTCTAAAATTTAGGGTATATTTGCAAATTCTACAAAAACCACCTTCAGAATCTCTTATTTTTCTCTTAATACTATGAAGGATAGCTTTTAGAAAACAAAACGTAATTCTACCTCATTTGGGAGAGTTTGCAAACACAGGCTTATATTTTATTTGTACTCAAGTAACAATTGGTCACTTCTACAAATTTTCATGCATCTAGGAACTGGATAATAAAAGAAGAGACGACAAAAACCTCGGAGCATTTCGATTTTTTGGAACATAATTGACAAATGTTATCGTACAGAAGAGTATTCTTACAAAGCACTCGCACTCACCGCAACTGGCTTTACACCAAGGACTAGAGACCCCTGTCAATTTATTAACTCACCATTCTAGCAACCAACGACGTAAAGTACGATTTACAGGCTAACGAGCTTAAGAGAATTTGCCTTCTCTTGAAGGCTATCGAGCAAGCTATCGAAACTCTTCTTGAAGGAATCCACTCCTTCCAGCTCAAGCTGCGAGCCCACGTAACCCCAGTCAATACCAAGATGCTGCACAGCGCTGTAAATGCCTTCAGCGTCATTGACATTAGAGTCTATAGTCCTTCCAACGGACCCATGATCAATGAATGCTTGGAGTGCCTGATCGGGCATCGTGTTAACCTAAACACAGTAGACCACAAAAAGATGTCACACGCTAAACAGTAACTCCGGTCAATACCCAAATGAAATTTATGATTTAGATTAGCAGACCCGACATTTTGGTTTTTCTTTTTACCCATTTTTGAGATGTTTTTACACATTTTCCTAAAATAAAAAATAAATAAATAAAATTTGTACCCACTTAGTCCGCTACCCACTTTTGAGACCAATACCCTCAAAGTGGGTTATAGGGTCCCACCTCACTTCCCAACTTTACCATACCCCAATTCTGCCCCACAGTGAGGTGAAAGAGAGGGTGGAACGAAATGGCAAGAGTGGGTGTGAACGGATTTGTTCCGGGGTTGGAACGAATTCGTTCCACAATTGATCAATTTGTTCCGTTGTGGAAAGTGGGTAGTGGCGGGCAATATGGGTAAAATATATTTTTTTGTAACAAGGGTATAAAACATTTATTCTTACTAGGTAAAAAACAATTTGTGTTATCAAAAAGGGTAAAAAAACATTTTCTTCCTCGGTAAAAAGTAACTGAAAAAGTGATGCCTCCCCTGGACCCCAAATGTGTGTTAAATATGACAAAATAGAGGATAAGAAGGTTTACTGTATCAGGTCCAACAAGAGGAGCCACATAGAGTGTGTCTGGATAAGCTGGATTCTTGACACTAGTTGAGGCCCAGAGAAGTCTTTGCTTCTTGGCTCCTTTCTTCACCAAAGCCTCCCATCTTGGACCCGAGAATTTCTTCTGGTAGAGCTGGTAAGCCAAAACTGCCTGAGCAACTGCAGCCTGAGAAAGAAAATAAGTCACTACCTGAGGAGTTGTAGGCTGATATTTTATTTAATTCTAATTTAACCTTATCTACTGCTAAAAGCTATCGTATTTGTCTGTATTACCTTCCCCCGGAGGTCAAGAGCTTCTGGTATCCCATTCTTCTCAAGCAACTTATCAACAAGGGTGTCAACTCGACTAACAAAGAAAGAAGCAACACTCGTGACCCGGGAGAGATCACTGAGCCCAGATGCTTCGAGCCCATCTAGGTAAGCATCAATGACTGCTTCATATCTGGCGATTGAGAAAATAAGCTGCATAGGCCATAGTCAGTATCTATATCTAAAGTTATAACTACTACACTTATCAATGAAACACACGTAGAAGAATGTAACCATAAATGAGTTATGCGTCATTAGTCATGTAAAAGAAAACCAATCTTCAAACAGCCAGTAGTACCTAAGACCCTCTCACTAGATATGATAAACTTGCAGAGACCACAAGAATTTTATACTTGATAGATTATGAAGACTAATAATGCTTAACCTTAGTAATGGAATTTATGCATTTTAAAGTAAATAAAGTACATATTGCTCATTACTGCCAAAACATTAGACCCAATCCAGTCCCATGAAAGGTTAGAATCAACTCACCGTCACATTCACACTTATTCCTTGTGCAATAACTTCCTTAATAGAAGGGATGCATGCAGCTGTAGCAGGGATCTTTATGTAGACATTAGGACGATCAACCCATTGGTGGAGCCATTTTGCAGCCTCTATTGTATTTTTAGTATCGTCAGCAAGTCTAGGTGAAACTTCAACAGAGACATATCCATCAGCACCATCTGTTTGATCATAAATTGGCTCGAAAAGTTTGCATGCATCTTGGATATCTTTCACCACAAGTTCCCAATATGCACTTTCGATGTCTTTCCCAGATTGTACAAGTTCCCTGAAGTTATAGAGGATTAGCAACTGAATTAAGGTGGAGACATCATTAACGTCCCACTCTTAAAGTCTTTCATAAAATGGTGGCAACGTCATTTTGAGAAAATAAAATCAAAAGGTCTAGACTTCCAATTGCGATTGCTAAAGAAATTTTTTATTGGAATGTTACAAATATGGCAAGTAGAAAATATAAAATCGTAACTCAAATACAAAAGGGGAAATATACGATTTAAAGACTAAAGAGACTTGCAAGGAAACAACAGTATTCGGAAAGACAGAGTATACCTAAATATAGATGAGAACATTTGTATCCAAACACAATCATAATATCGTTAGATATGAGCTAGCTCCACATAATGGGATAGGGGTATAGTCTTCTTTATTGTTGTAAATAAGTAATAAGGATTAGGCGAAGTGGCCTATAAAGAACAACATCACAAGTCACAACTGCCATAAGTAAGAGGAGTCAACAAGTTAAATCATTTTAACAAACCTAATAATCCAACTTCACATTGTGCCTTTAGCAGCCTAAATTGAATTTAATTATGCTTAACAAATTAAAATAGATGTGTCTGTTAAAGATGATTCCCTCTGTTAACTATTTTAGCTAATTTCACAACTAAATATACTTAGTAGAAAATAAAACTATTTTCAACAGATCAGAATCTACCAAGGACAAAAAAGATTTGAAGCAATTCTTACTTGAACTGATCATTGTATGCACTTGAAGTTGATATTGCTTTCTGGAAAATCTGCAAAAGCCCAAAAAATATACATAAATAACATTTCCACGATTTTTCGTTGTATGAGTTAGACTCTACAATGAAAGATACATTAAAATTATTAAGCAAAAATAATCTCTGGCAGCGATGATGGAAGAGGGCAATTTACCGCTGGGTTGCTGGTTACACCCCTGACTCCACTTTCGATCAATGGAATAAGATCGGTAACGGGGCGGCACAGATTGTCGTACCATGGGCTTTGCCCTTCCTTCTCATAAAGATCATGCAAAGTTGTTTTCTTCACACTACTTCCATTTCCATCAGTCTTTGAGCATCTGACACTGATCAATGACTTCCCAATTAGAGTGGCCAAGAAAGTTTGAAGATATTTACAAATCAATCAAGCTACTAGCTCAAGAGCCATATAAGAACCGAAAATAATCAGCACTGAAAATCATCTAAAACCCTCTCCTCTCAGATAATCAAGAATTAAGACTGAATCATTATAAACACCATAACAACAAGTCCAGAAAAAGAGAAAACAAAATTAACCACCCACACAAATAAAATAAGGTGAAGAAAAAGAAGAAGAAGATATGCGCTTACACCAAAGAAGCCCTGATGGGTTGGGCATTGCGCACAGTCAAGTTGGAGGAGGAAAGCTGGATCCCATAGGAAGCGATTTTTTTGCGGAGATCAACGCAACACATCGGCTGCTCCGAAGATCTGCTGGTGGACCTCAAGCTAGAGGGTGAATGAGCTAAACTGAGCTTGGAAATGGAGGCCATCGTCGATCAGAAGAGAATTCCTGGAGCGATACGAACGAAGGGGATTAGTAGAGGGATTAGGGTTATAATGGTGGAGATGAGAATGAGATGCTACTTAAACAATTGCTGAAGGGTTGCTTTCTTTGACCTGGCTGGCTGTATCTGCTATGAAAAAGCCGGTAAAGGGCAAATCTGGAATTTTGGGTCATGTTTGGTGAGGTCAGGTCAGGTCAGGCCAGTTGGTAGGTGATTACTTCGGGCTGCTGAATTCCATATAATTCCAGTTTTATAAAATACTAATAATTTTATATAAATAAAGTATTTAAATAGTGATACTTCCCCCTATATCGTCATTTTACGTTAGTCAATCGAAAATGAGACGGGATCTAAAGAATAAAATTTACTCCCTTCATCCCAACTCTGTCTTCCTGTTTTTTTATTTTGGAACATCACAACTCTTTCTTCATATCTTAAAAATAAAATAATTTACACTCACAAAAATCAATAAAGTACACTTTTTATATTTTACTCCCTCCGTCCACGATAAATGATCCACGTTGCCTTAAATGGTCGTCCACAATAAATGGTCTACTTACCTAAAATGAAAAACTTACAATCATTATTTTCATTTTTTATACACATATATTCACTTTTACACATCACATCAAGTACTTTTTTAATAATTAAATATTTTCTTATACTAATACACTCACTTTTACACATCAACATCAACTTTTCTTAATAACCGTGCACAGCAAGGGTAGTCCAATTTTCATGGACGGAGGGAGTATTAATTAACTTCGCACTCACATATTTTATTTTTTTCTTAATCCGCGTGCCCGGATCTTTTTGAAGAAAGACCCGGGACGGAGGTCGTATATAACATCTTCTTGTATCGATCAAGTTAAAAAATCGATAGAATTATAGGAGCATCTCCAACCTTTTGCGTCATTCTAGCTCAGAGTTCCCGCTAGAGTGGCGTAGAATTTGAAATTCATCTCCAACAGTTCGCACTACATTCTGTGCTACATATATTTTTCTTAATTTTTAATAAGTTTAATTTATATAATTACAATTTAAATCTAAAAATATTACAATTTAAACTTAAAAATATTACAAAATATTACATAAATAAAATTATTTTAAAAAAAATTAGCGCCGGTGAACAGTGCGCGCTAGAATCAGCGCGACACTGTTCACAACCCTCATGTGAGGCTGAATTGTAGCGTTGCATTGGAGGTAAAATTCATCTTCACCCTAGCGCATAGCGCAGGGTTGGAGTTGCTCTTACACTTAATAAATATTTTAATACACTTAACTAAATATTTAATATTTTAAAATAATTTCATGATAAGTTTATCATAAACTATTTTCATTCAGTATCTGCTCTTTGTTAAAAATGATCATCACTCTTTATTATGCAGATTATTTTTAAAAATTAATATTCGCAAGTAATTTAGTAATTTAAAAAGTAGAATTCATACTTTAGAAATATATATATATATATATTAATAACATTTCAAGGGAATTTTTATTTTGCGGAATTCATATATTTTATTATATAAATAATTATTTTTAATAATTTATTGATTTACAATTGCCAATAAGAAGTTAGATACAAGTGATTTTATGTTATTAATTTAAATTATAATGTTCTACGTTGCATTATTCGCACCCACGTTTCTATTAAGGATAGGTTTTATATAAAAATAGTTCATAATAAGTTTAACATGAAATTATTTTAAAATATGAAATATTTGATCAAGTGTATCAAAATATTCATTAGGAATATAAAAAATTGGGATCAATAAAATTTATAACAATTATAACACAATATAATTGACTCAAATTTTTTATACTTCTAATAAAAATTTTGATACTCCTAATCAATTATTTTAAAAAAAATTATTTACGTACATCCTTAATTATCCAGCTTACCCAATAAAATAAAATCTAACCCACCTCCCCCTCCTCTTCCCTCCCATAATTTGACTCGTAATTAAAGGTATATTTAATTAGTTAGAGATGATGTTGGATAAAATGAAGATGAATATATAAAAAAAAAGAGTGAAAGGGTGTAATCATGTGAATAGTAAAATGATATTTAGTTAAAGATGGAAAAGTTGGGTTGGATGAAATTTTATGTCAAATTAATATGATGTTGTATTATTGTTAGTTAGTATGACAATAATTGTGATTGTGAGTAATGTATTATTTTATTGTTAAATAAGTGGGTAAAATAAAAGTATGGGAGAGAATATGTAGGTTGATGAAAAAATAACTATGTGATTGTATGCCATTTTATGAAAATATGGATATGTATATAATAAATATGGATGAATATTTGAATGGAGAATGAGATATCACCATCTAAAATTAGATATGATGGAAGATGACTCATCCCCATCAAAATATAATCATTCTTAACCAAACATGTTTTAAAAAAAGGGTAAAGTAATTATTATTGAGTGCTAGACTTCAATGTGGTTTTTAAATTTTAAAAATATACATATATAATAACAAAAATTTTGGTCGAATTGGGTTCAATTTTATTATTGTTCCTTTTTTTCGTTTCTTTTTTTGTAAAATTTGGAAATCATTAACATACTATATTATACAGCTTAGGTGGTTTGAATTATTTTTTATTGCTCTAGGTACAAGGTTCAACCCCTTGCATCTACATTATAATTTTTTTAACCTTGTAATATTATATAAATATTTATAGATATATATTTATTTATCTATATATATATATTATTATGAACTTATCTAAAAAAAAAAATTCCAAAATGTAAATTATCATTAAGAGAAATATTGAAAAATTACTTTACTGTTTGATTTAATAATAATTTATTGACATTAGTTTGTAAAAGTATAGAAAGTCTTTAAAGGTAAAATCTTAAAAGTTTTTTGGAAGTATAATCTCTAATTTTTTATTTGTTGTGTTGAATATAAAAGTCTTCAGTCCTATTTTTATTCGACTCATGTATAATTCTTGCACTATAAAGTAATTTGAATAATAGTTGATTTTTAATTTTTATTTGGTATCTCATTCTAAACTCTTTTTTTTTCAATGTGCATGCTTCAAGTAGACAAATTACGAAAGATTCTTCTAGAATTCTACAAACATGAGGTGTGTATCACTATATGCGTATGAAAACAAATAACTTATAAAAATTTGATTTGTGATCAAAATAATAAGAATGTATTTTCAATGATTCAAAAGATTAAGCAAGTCAAGCTCCCTATTAATATAAAATAAATGATAAATATATTTTTATAATTTTATATTACACACGAATATACATCGTGTTAGACAATAATATAAATGAAACAGAGTAACTTTTCCAAGTATGAAATCAGCTCACAAATCACTCTATTTTTAAACAAAGTGATTCACGTGTATTACACGAAATATGAGTAAGAATTAAGATTCATGGTATATAATATTTTCATAATATAATTAAAAAATATGAATTTTAAGAGATATATTAATGAATTTTAAATAATTTTTTTGTTATAATTATTAATAAAATTAAATATAAAATGGATTAAACTATTTTTAAAAAAAATAGGTAATCCCAAGAATAATTTTAAAAATCAATCGATTAATTAAATTAATATATTTTACCAATTAAAATATTTGTACATATATACACTCACATATATTTAAGTAAAAATAATATAAAAGAAAAGTAGTCAAAATAATTAAATAATTTATTTTAATTTGAAAAAATTTATTTTTATATTAAAGACTCATATTTCTTAAAAATAGTCAACTTATACATCAAAATTTTAAAAAATAAATCAATGACAATGAGGCATCATCAAACTTAACCACATTAGGACATATGTCAAAACTTAACTCTCCTTACTCTTTGTCCCAAAAGATATTGTATAGTTAAATTTTCAGAATTTTTTGTATGTGAGTTGACTTATAGTATTTAAATAGATAAAATAAATTTTGTTGAGGGTGAATTGTTTAATTTAAGGAAAAAAAATAAAAGGAAGATGTTTTGTGTGTAATTATTAGAAGAATGCGACAAATTTATAGATTTTTGTTAGTAATGAGTAGTGAATTAATCGTGCATTTTTTTTTAGACAGAGGGAGTAGTATGTTGGTCCCTTGAACACAAAAGGCAAGAGTTTCACAAGTTTAGAAGGGGGGTTGAATAGACTTGTGTCCCACTAAAACAAATTTGCTTTAAAAACAGAGTAACTTTGAAAAACAATCGGTCAGGTCTTCTGTTTTTCTAAACCAAACTGAATAAGTAGTAGAATGTACAGTGAATGATAAATCTTTTGCAAAAACATTTTTTATGAAAATCTTTTATAAAAATCACTTAAAGCAGATTAAAATCGATAAGAGCAAATATAAAGCAAGCAATAAGAGACGAAGAGATTTATAGTGGTTCAGGTAAATGTCCTACATCCACTATCTTTCAACCAATCGTGGCTGAAAGGACAATCTACTCACTTCCTTCCGTACTCACTTACAAACTGAGAGAAATTCACTATCAAGTTACATAGATGTTTAGTCAATCTGGAGTAGACTCTTCTGATGCAGTATGTCCTCGTCTGATCTGGTCAAGAAGCTCTAGTCTAACTTTCTTGATCATAAACTCTTCTGATCAAGTTGAACTGAATACGATCTTGAGATCTTCTAAGTCTTGTGCCCTTCTGATCTTCAACACTGATTTTTAACAAGAAGGTCTTCTGAACACCTCTTCTGGTCCTTTGATCAAGAACTCTTTTAAGTCTTCTGGGCAACTCTTATGGACTCTTATGAGGGCTATTCTAATTTTTTTTCTTGTAGCTTCTGGTCTTCATAGTCTTCTTCTAAGGTTCCCTTTAGTCAAACCATATTCTAGACATATTCTACATAGCTGACTAACATGCTTAGATGGTCCTATTACAAAGTCTGCTGGTTTTCACATCATCAAACACTAACACAATTTTCCTAATATATTATATAGGGATTAATACTTGACATTGTAATTTTAAATTCATGTATATTATAAGATAATTAGTTATATTAAATAGAATTAAGGTTTCATTTAATATATATCATCGATCATGCATCGCACGGATGAAAATACTAGTCTGTTTAATAGTAAAAAAAATCAATAATGAACAAAATCCACCTAACAAAAAAATAGAAAGCCACAATAAGAGATGAATCATAAGTGTATATTTTATGTGAATCAGAAACAACCAACCCATCCCTTTCCCTTCAACTAGTCAAAAAAAAAATTTGGCATCCTATGTTGTTGCATAGTTGTCACAATATTTATCAAATATGAGTGTTCTATCACTTCTTTTTTGAAAAATTAATAATTTATTTGTGATTTGGGTTAAAAATTGGCCAATTTTCTACTATCTTCATCGAAAGCCACAACAATTTTTGGCTATGTATTTTTAACACTTCAAAAAAATAGAGAAAAATTTAAGGCAGTGACAACAATGCGGAGATAATGACTGTGATGCAGCGATGACTGCGATACGGAGGCAATGACTGTTTTATTGTTTTTTCATGAGGAAGGTGAAACGATTGGGGTAGGACGAGGCAATGGTGGATATGTATGTTATCAAATTTGGGAAATAAAAGATTTACTTAGAGGAAGGGTAATATAAGATTTTACACATATCAAAAAATAAAATAAAAATTGGGTGGGTATATTTAATAAATATATGGGTGCAAATGTCCATACCCTATTTCTTTATTGAGTGATAATTATAGTTTTATTAATATTGATAAATATTAAAAAAAAATTAAGGTGAGAAACGGGGGAGGGGGAAGAGTAGGGGTAGAAGGTAAAGAGAACAGTTCAATTCTTTTGTGCCAATTCTTTTATGATTTACTTATTTACTGAGTATGTCTCTTGTGCACCAGATACACTATACAATTTAAGTGTATTTTTAAAAAGTTATACTATTTATTACTGAAAAGTCACACGTATTATTACTGAAAGTTACACCATTAAAAATAAATTTTTCAATAATAATTTATATAATTTTTTTAAAATATACTTGAATTGCATAGTGCATTTTGTGGATACAAGACTAACACAGGATCTTTAAAATATGAATTTAGAATTTTGGTGTTTCCTCAAATATGTTTTAAGAATCCACATGTCATATACTAGGTATAGAATATAGTGTGAAACCCCAAAAATGGTATAGATAATTTCATGTGGGGGCAGAGGTGGTGTTAACTGTGAATGAAGTAAGTGGGGCGGGCGTCAGGTGGTCTAATTAATACTTTTAAACTTTTTTATCCAAATATTAGAAATATATATGTTTTAAAACTTAAAAGGAGTAGATTTTTTTTAAACCAAAAAGGTTAAAATAAACCATGTAAAGTTGAAAGTGAGTATTATATAGTATGATTTTACTTGTATTATTTTATTATTATTATTTCAAAAAAAAATTATTGATGAGAGAAAAGTAAAAGAAAAAAACGAGTGAGAAAAAAGTAGAAGAAAATGAGCGATGTGAAACAATATAATACCGTATTCATGTATATGGTCATAAAATATTCATTAATCCTAAAATTTCCATTTAAGTTATATTAGGTATTTTAAAAGGAGCAAGGTTAAGGAAACTCATTTCACTTTGCAAGTTTGCATATTACATGTATTATTAGACGTTATAAATTATTTCATTAAAATTAATTTGATAGTACGAATTATTTATAAATTGGTACTAATTGTTTTGATAATGGCGACCAAATCTAAGTTTTAGTGTATATTCAGATTATTGTCATTTAATGAAAATAAAACAAGAATTTAAAGAGACAATTCGACGTGACACGACTTCATATCTATCATTAACATTTTACTTTATAGCAATTAGATACTTAAAAAATATCAACAAACAGAGTGTTAAATGGATCAAGCACCTTCATAGCTGAAACTATTATTCATTTTATACAGATACCTATCTCTGCACTGCAGCCAGAAAGCCACAGATGGTGGCAGCAAACAAAACCAAAAAAAAAGGAACTCATATTCCTATATAAAAACTGCCTCATACAGCTCTCCTCTTTACCAAGGCTTGAGGTCCCTAACTGGTCCAGCAGTCCAGTTCAAAACCTTCTCACCTGGTTTCAAGTATATGCTCCTATCATGGGGTAGCTTACGCGCTAAGCCGTTCAAGATTTGGTGGAAAGCGTCTCCCGATTGAGCTGGTTGAGGGAACAACATCGCCTGTTTCATTGAAGGATTTGCGAGTAATCTCTGCTTCCTTAGAATTACATCAACAGGGATGGATGTAAGAATTGTATCCAAATATGGGACGTCCTTCTCCGCTACAAACACACCGATTTCCTCCCATGGAATAGCGTCAGCAAACGGCAGTACTATGTCGTCTGCTATAATAACGGGAATGCAGCCAAAAATTACGGCTTCCACAAGCCTAGGACTCCACGGAGCCCATCCGAGAGGACATAAACAGAAAACGGCTCGTTGCATGTCTTCGTAGTAAGTGGTGGGGTGGTCTGTTGAGATGTCGAAAAGTGGGTTGTTCTTGAAGTTCTCCCAAATGGACGCTCTTGCCCCTCTGCAGATCAAAATGGTTGTTAATATATTACAAGCGAAGGCAAATACTTCTGTGCACCGTGCAACTCGAGTGCATTCTTGCGCAAGTGCATTTTAGAATGGTATTAGTTGTTTACTAAAAGGTATCAATTGGTCAGTATTAGTTCTTTTCATTAAATAGTGTAAGTTGTGCACCAATTACACCATGCAACTGGGGCACCCTAAGTGTTACTCTATAACAAATGATACTGTAAGGCTAGAGATTATATTTTCTTCTGCCTTTTAAATTATACAACGTGCGAACGTACCTTGCATAGTAACCACCTTCAGGGTCATTGTCTACATCATAAAACAGACCACGGAAATAAACGAAGATGGATCTTGGAGTGTCGGGAGGAATCAAACGAGACTGCATTTTCTCCGGAGGTGCATATGGCGGTATTGTTATTGAACCTTCGTTCAAACAAACGTGGTGCCGCTGTCCAAAAGTCTGAACCAAGGTTGAACGTTGAAGTAAAGGAAGAATGCCTCTTTTTATAGCTTTCTCCTCCTACAGCACAAAAAAAAAAAACATTGAAATATCATTTTGTGTCCAAGAATTTCATTAAATTCAAATATTGTGGTCTCATCTAAACTTCACATATAATGTCTATTGCTTTGTGCTCAACTATGTGGCTGGGGTGAATAAGAATGGAGTCAGATTTACTAGGGAATAGGCAGCCCTCTTTGTCCAGGAAAACTCATGTGAAAAATCGTGTGTGCTGCTGATGCAAACGATTTTCAGTTGGATATCAATAGTGCAAACTGAGCTTTAGAATCATCAAACTAATATCTTTATACATCAAGCTTTCATTCATAAATATTTGAATCTTGGAAGTTTGTCAGGGCATTTCAATTTAGGAGTCCACTATACTCTAATTTTAGTTACGTACAGATGTGGGAAAATATAAGAAAAGTAATTGGTCATATCACAAGCATATGAAAAGAGGAAATTTATCTCAAATGAAGTCATGGAAAATCAGAGTAAATGGCAAAATTGGTCCCTAATCGACTCAGTGTTGACAGTTTTAATCTCATTCGAATTAATATTCTCAATTAAGCCACATAACTTTTAAAATGGTGCAACTTTGGTCCTATATTGACAATTTTTTTTGTTTTAGGATGGTAATTAATTTGTGGTTTTTAAAATGAAATTAATATATTGGGTCTCAGTATGCCAGGAAAACAACACTAGGCCATTAGTCCAGTTGCTAACTTGCTACATGGAATTGCAACAGCACAGTGCAAAAATCCTACAACCTAGCTATATAAAATTGCATCATTTTACAAGTTATGGGACTTAATTGAGAACATTAACTTGTATGAGATTAAAATCGGTAACACTGAATAGATTCGAAACCAATTCTGCAATTTTACTTGAAAAAACATGGTAGTAGAAGCGAAGAGCTTACTTGATAATGAAAGCAGGCTCCAAAATCATGGGGAACGAGAAAGAAATGATCAGCTCCTTCAGTTCGATTCCAAAAAGGCCATCTTGCTGAGATGAGCTGTATGGCGCTTCTTATCATTCTAGGAGATTTGAAAGGCAGAGGCAATCCATTAGGTGCAAGGTCACACGTTGAGTAAACAGGCGTATAAAACCAGTCTGCTTCCTCAGGATTGCGAGTTCGAACCGGGCTGGATAGGAGAAACTGATGCATGAATATCTCAGCAGCAAACATGTGTGTTAGACATCGTGGGTCTTTCTGCAGGATCTTTCTGTTGTATTTGCTTGGAAGTTCATACACATAAACTTTCAATTTTCCCACTGGATTGTCCTCAAGGACATCACCAGCACTTCCTACACGTATTTACAGCCACAAAATTATGAGATCTAAGCTTTTGGCTTTGCAATGGAACATAGATGAGGATAATCGACCATGAGCAGCAGGTCAGAGCATGGAAAACTTAAGAATTTGATGCTCAGAGCAAAATATGATATGGATTCTCTACGGAAAAAGTGTTTTTAGGCTCGTAATATTGGGGGTTGCAAGAGAAGGTCATTATGTTTATGGGCCTGTAAGTTAAGACAAAGCTTTTCAAATGGATGACAAGTGAGCTTAGGTAAATGGATGCAATTCAAATTACTGCATTCTAGGTCCTCACCACTAGAAACAATTGCCCTACGCAACCAAAGAGTGCAATACTTAGTTACCTCTATCAGTCCAAATCTAGACATACTCTCTCATCAAAGCCAAGTTCTTTCACTTACTGTAATGACTGTCTACCCTTTCTATGTGGAATTTGAGGAATTAGTTTGTGATGAAGCAGGATATAATTCTGAATGAACTAACATTTTTTGAGTGAATTCTCAATATTGAATCATCAGTAACGTTCTTTTTTAAAGGATATGCCTTTCCAATCATTGTAACAAGTACTCCCACATTAATGTACAGTACAACCTAAATAATTGTCAAGAACACTTTTAGCTCATTACAACGACAAAATACTACTCCATAAACGTACAAATGTAATCCACTACACGGAAACCCACCCACAATTTCCCTGAAATAAAATCAAGTCCACAAAAATCAGAAACAAAATCAAGCTCGACAGCGACTCATTAGAGACACCCACCAGTATCTGTCTCTCAGAGACATTTCCACAAACAGTTGGCAGAAGGCTAAACGAAGAACAAAAAACGCACATAACAGAAATTATATCCGGTAATGGTTACCTGAAATCCTCTCAGTGCGTACAGAGCCGCGATCAATCCCCTCCACAGCGACATTCTCCAGCAAGAAAGGCGGAAGTAGAAGAAGAACCCAGATGAAAAACTCCATGTTTGCTCGAGTCAGAAGCTCCGGGAAACAAGAGAATATATTCTCTTGAAGAAAACGAGAGGGATTTTATGCAGTTGGGAGGTCATATTAGGATGTTGGTGAGGAGTTACCTTCTAGAGTGTCTTACCATTCAAGACAGCACAAACTAGGTAGGAGATCAAGGTTTTTAATACAAATTTCAGTTGGGTTTTCAAATATACAATTGCATTGCAGATGAATATTCATTGTTGCGTGAATCAATGGTGAACAGTGCTTCATTTATGTTGGCCAGTTTAGTTTGATGGCCTGTCCACCTCACCATCAAACTCTTTTTCAATACTCTTCGCTACAATTTCACAGATTTTTCTTTTCTTTTTCTTTTTTTTCTGAAAGGAATTTCACAGATTTTTCTAAAATTTGTAATTCCTCCGTTTAATTTACTTTCTGTTTAAGAATAATTAAAAAATAAAAGAAAAGACGCAGAAGATTGTTGACCCAGTTCGTCTGAAAGACTACGTCTGGGGGCGTACCAAGCCAGGAGAGTTATTTTCTTTCAATATACTTTATGAGTGATCCTATATTTATAGGTTACAACCTAGGGTTACAAGTCTAAAGAACAAAAGACTAAATTACCCTTCTATCAAGTACTATTGATTAAGGCACAATATTATAGTATTACTTCAACACTCCCCCTTGTGCCGAATCAAAAGGGTAAATCTATATTGAGACTCCCCCTGAAGTCTACACCTCTCAATTGATATGTACATCTATCAAATGAGTTCAGAAAATCTACGCATTCTAATTCTTCTGACATGCTTCTCGAAAGTAGTCTTTGGCAATGATTTTGTAAATAGATCAGCTGCATTGTCTTCAGAATTTACTTGAGTCACTTGGATTTTGAACAAATCTTGTTGTTGTTTGTTATAGAAGAACTTCGGCGATATGTACTTTGAATTGTTGCCTTTGATGTAGCCCGACTTCATTTGTTCGATACAAGCAGCGTTATCTTCATATATACATGTTGGCTCTTCAGTGGTAGACATCATGCCACTACATCCTCGAATATGTGTGATGATAGATCTTAACCAAATACATTCACGAACAGCTTCGTGCAACGCAATAATTTCTGAATGGTTTGATGAGGTAGCTACCAACGTTTGCTTAGTTGATCTCCAAGATATAGCTGTGTTCCCCATAGTAAACACATAGCCAGTTTGAGAACGACCTTTGTGTGGATCAGAGAGGTAACCAGCATCGGCAAAACCAATTAATACACTTTTTGGTGTATCAATGTAGGAGGTAGTTTCAACATTTTCTTTAGGAGTTACAATTCCATTTGTTTTCTCCTTTTTCTCTCCGTAAGGGAAGAACAAGCCCATGTCAATGGTTCCTTTAAGATATCGAAATATATTCTTAACACCATTCCAATGACGTTGTGTTGGTCCTGAGCTAAATCTAGCTAACAAATTCACTGAGAAAGCAATATCTGGCCGAGTACATTGAGCTAGGTACAATAATGCGCCTATTACACTTAAATATGGAATTTCAGCTCCCAATAGCTCTTCGTCATCTTCTTTTGGACGAAACGGATCTTTCTTTATATCCAAACTTCGGCCGATCATGGGAGTGCTAACAGGATGCACTTTGTCCATGTTAAATCGCCTGAGCATCTTTTGGACATAGGCAGACTGGTGGATAAGAATTCCACAAGCTCGATGTTCTAGTTCAATACCTAGACAAAATCGAGTTTTCCCAAGATCTTTCATCTCAAACTCGGATTTCAAGTAGCTTGTGGTTTCCCTTATTTCATTAAGAGTACCTATTATGTTCATGTCATCAACATAAACTGCTACGATTGCAAATCCGGAACTTGTTTTCTTTATGAACACACAGGGGCATTGTTCATCATTTTTGTAACCTTTTCCAATCAAGTAGTCACTTAGACGGGTATACCACATCCGTCCAGATTGTTTTAATCCATAAAGTGAGCGTTTCAATCTGATTGCAAACGCACTCCGTGGTTTAGAGTCACTTGACTTGGGTAATGGAAGGCCATCAGGCACTTTCATATATATCTCTGAATCAAGATCCCCATAGAGATATGCAGTAACCACATCCATAAGCTGCATTTCCAATCCTTCGGATGCTACTAAGCTAATTAAGTAGCGAAACGTTATAACGTCCATAACGGGAGAGTATGTCTCCTCATAATCAATTCCAGGGCGTTGTGAGAAACCTTGCGCTACAAGGCGAGCTTTATATCTCAGGACCTCATTTTTCTCATTACGCTTTCTGACAAAGACCCATTTATGTCCTACAGGCTTTACACTTGGTGGGGCTAGCACTACCGGACCAAATACCTGTCTCTTTGTCAAAGAATCAAGTTCTGCCTGGATTGCATCTTTCCATTTAGGCCAATCTGCTCTTTGTTGACATTCAGCAATAGAGTGTGGTTCGATATCATCATGCTCAATAATTTCTTGAGCTATAGTAAAAGCAAATACATCATCAATTTGGGTGCAATGTCTATCAATTAACTCATATGCACTCTCGTAATCCATAGAGATTTCTTTATTCTTTGGAATCATATTAAACATCGGAGCGTCCTCCAGTAATGATTCTTGGACATAACTATAATCAGAGATTACCTCGTGAGATGGATTCTCAACATTGATGATTAATTGATTAGGTTGTGCCACACCTCCCTTTTTCTTTCTAGGATGAGTGTCAATCGAACCAGGTGGCCTCCCCCTTTTCCTTTTGGGAGCCACAGCCTCAACCATACTTCCACCGGGTATGAATGCAACACTTTTTTCTGCAGTGTTGTGCCCCTTATTGGGGACTTCTAACCTTGCAGGCACATTTGCAGCCGGTATGTGTGACCTTGTCACTTTAGCAATATCAGTGAACGCATCAGGCATCGAATTTGCTACGTTCTGAAGATCAATCATTCTTTTAACTTCACTTTCACATTGTGGAGTTCGGGGATCAAAATGAGACAAAGTTGGGACAGACCAAGATAATTCCTGTCGTTCCCTTAGAAATTCCTTTTTCTTATCTCCCCCTAACGACGGGAAGACGGTCTCATTAAAGTGACAATCCACGAATTTAGCAGTGAATAGGTCGACTGTCAAAGGTTCTAAGTAGCGGATAATTGTTGGAGATTCATATCCAACATAAATACCTAAACGTCTCTGAGGACCCATTTTAGTGCGCTGTGGGGGCGCAATAGGCACATATACTGCACAACCAAATATGCGTAAGTGTGAAATGTCAGGCTCATATCCAGTTACCAACTGGTACGCAGAAAATGGTTGGTCAACAGTGGGTCTGAAACGTATAAGTAAAGCTGCATGTAGTATTGCATAACCCCATGCAGAGACCGGGAGACTGGTGCGCATAACCAGTGCCCTAGCCACCATTTGTAGTCTTTTAATGGTGGCCTCTGTGAGACCATTTTGTGTATGCACATGGGGTACGGGATGCTCTACATCGATCCCTATAGACATGCAATAATCATCAAATGTCTTTGATGTAAACTCTCCAGCATTATCAAGTCTTATAGACTTGATAGGATGATCAGGATGGTGAGTCCTTAAGCGTATAATCTGTGCTAAGAGTTTTGCAAATGCAGAATTTCTTGTAGATAATAAGGCAACATGTGACCATCGTGTCGAAGCATCAACCAGAACCATAAAATACTTGAATGGTCCGCATTCTGGATGAATTGGTCCACAAATGTCACCTTGTATTCTTTGTAAGAATGGAATATTTTGTTTCGTGTCTTTAGCATAAGATGGTCTCGATGTTACTTTTGCTAAAGAACAGGCTTTGCAAAATGATTGATGTGCCTTTGAAATTTGAAATTTGGCAGATTGGGATGTTGAAGCTACATCTGGTACGTTAGATGACAAATGTTGTGATAGGGCAACAACATGACCGACATCATACTTGACATCGGTGTTATGTCCCAATTTATTTTTTATTCTAAAGAAAGGATGTCCGTGTGAATTTTTTAAAATACGGATCATCATGTCATGACCTGGGTGTCCAAGACGATCATGCCAAAGCCTGTATATAGCACTGTCAGATAGCTCGTCATTTGTGACAGTGTACGATTCAATAATTCTAATAGTAGTGAGGTATAATCCGCTGGATTTACTCACTAATTTTTCTAATATGTGTTTTCTTCCACATTCATTAGAGGTAATATATATATATTCAATTCCATTCTCACTGTGAGTTTCTAGGTGATAACCATTGGCACGGATATCTTTAAAGCTTAATAAAGTTCGATTGGCTCTTGGTGCATATAGAGCATCTTTAACTTTAATAAGTGTGCCATTAGGCATCAAGAACTGAGCAGTGCCTCGCCCTCTTACTAATTGAGATGATCCAATCATCGTAGTAACAGAGGTATTGTAAGGAATAAGCTCAATAAACAATTGTCTATTCCTTAAAATTGTGTGAGTGGTCCCACTATCAGCTAAGCATTCTATTTGTCCACGAGACATTCCTACAAGCCAATATTATAATTATTAATTACGTTGGAATAAAATGAATTGCTTTTCGCTTTGTATTTTATTTTATGTATTGTATATTACTTTACATTGTAATAATATTATGTTATCAAGCATGTAATGCAAGTAAGTCTAAATATATAAAACCAACGATAAATGAGATAAAATCTCATAACAAAATCCAACTAAAAAACAAATCATAGTCAAAGTAACTTCAAGACTAATGAAAATTGTCCAAAATAAAATAAGGCAACATGCCATAACAATGTTCTAAGAAAAAAAATAATCATATAAATCACTCGAAATCAAGAGTGTTCAGTGATTCAGCAAGATTTTTGTTGCCATCAAAATCCGCGATTGTGAGGTTAACATCAGCTGGATGGTCTTCGCCTTCCATGTAGTGGGTCTCTTGTTCTTTAGATTCTCGATACCTCTTGTAGTTGGCTGCTACCTTGTTGCTTGCTTTACAGTTATTATACCAATGTCCAGTATCTCCACACCTATAACAAGGTTCGTTACCAACTCGGTCCTTTTTGTTATGAGGGCGTTGAGATGCAGTTTTCCCCTTTGTGCCACGACCAGCAGAGCTGCCAGTGGTTCCAGTACCACCTTGATGCCTTTGAGTGGGAGGGTTACCACGACCCCGGCCACGGCCTCTGCCATAGCCACCACGACCTCTACCACGTTGATAGGGATGAGCACGCACTACTCCCTTTCCTTTGGGATTCTTTCCATGATTCTTTTGAGCAAGGTTAGCCTCAGGAATTTTCTTTGTCCCGGCAGGCCTAGCATTATTGTTCAGAAGAACCTGGTCATGTCTCTCAGCTACTTGCAACATATTAATCAGCTTGTTAAATGTGGTAATTCTCTTGTTATCAAATTCAAGTCTATACTGATTTGCTAGTATGAGTGCTGAAGTATGGAAGGTGGAGAGAGTCTTTTGAATCATTTCATCTTCTGTGATTTGCTTTCCACAGAAAGTAAGGCGTGCTTTAAGGCGCAACATATCCTTATTGAAATCATTTACTCTCTTATAGTCAAGTAAGCGGATTTCATTCCACTGGACTGTCAGTTCTGGAAGCAGAGTATCATGAATGTTTCCAAAACGTCCCTTGAGAGCATCCCACAGTTCTTTGGGTGTTTTCAATTGAAGGTACTCCCAGCGAAGGCTAGGGTCAATATGTCGCTTCAGAAACATAAGGGCAGTGGCTTTAACCTTGTCAGACGGCTCTTCGTCTTCTGGGTCATCAGATGGTTCGATAGTGGAAAGATAGTCCTTCCCTAAGAAGGTCGTTTCCACATCGGAAACCCAACGGTGGTACTCAAGTCCTTCTGAGTCCAATATTTCAAATTCAGGTCGAGTTGGTTCAGTCATCTGTTTGAACAAACAATGAATGGACATATTAATACTATAAGCATAGCAATATATTGTAATAAATTACTTTTTATTTCAAATATAATAGTTTTGAGTTAGATTGTGAGACCATGGGTCATATATATATATATTTTTTTCAATGCTTTGTGAAAATACTTTATCACATTGATTTGTATTTATAATTATCTTCCATAAATTTTCTTTATCATGGGGATTTGCAAAACATGTATTTATACTATATGGACTAAAAAAAAATCCTACTTTATACAGCAAACAATCTCAAACTTATTATGCGGCAAGCGGTAATTTGGAAAAATGAAATGGCCCAATTTAATAAAGAAGGCAGTGGTCTAGGGCCCAAATCATTATAAACTAAAGCCTGAAAACAAGTTGGCCCAAATGGCATAAGAAAAAATTACAAGGACCGAATTAATAAGGGTCCAGACCAATAAAAGGCCCAATACCCAAATATTAGTTCAGGGTTTACAGATTTCAGTTTAGGACCAATTCAATTTTAGAAGATATGGTCAACAATCGTGATGGAATCAGATCAGATACGTGCGGAAAAATCACTGAGGTAAAATCGACGAGGGGGTGTCCACGTCGCCATCGACATCGCGTGGAGTAAAAGGCTCCGCCGCGAGTAGTGGTCGGCGTATTGCGGTGCGTGCCTGAGGCGCTGTCATAGCGGCGAGGCCGTGCATCGCCGTCCGTCGCTGACGTAATCGGCCTCGCGTCGCCGTACGTACCGCGCAGGTGCCGTCGCGCGCCATCGCCGACGTAACCGGCCTCGTGTCGCCCTACGTACCGCGCAGGTGCCGTCGCGCACCATCGCGATAGAGGCGCCGCCGGCTGTCGATCGAGGCCATTTCTTGGGCCATCGCACCGTTGTGCGCATCCCGCCGCTGTCGAACATCGGCAAAACAATAGGTGTCGATGATTTGTGATTTCAATTCGGTTTTCAGAAAATTGGGTTCCTGAGGTTTTATTAAAAAAAAACAGTTCCAAAAAAAAGGGTTTTCGATTGATCAGTGATTTTTTTTTCGCAAGAACAGTTCCACAGGAACAGTTTTGATTTATGAAATCGATTTTGGAGATTGGGGGAATTTTAGAAAACGGAAATCTGGGTTTTGATATTCAAAAGAATCTGATATTGGTTTTCTGTAAAACACAATTGGGTTTTGAAACAAAACAGGTTTCATCTTTTGTCAAAATAAAGAACAGATTATGCACAAAGTATTCTGAGTCATAGGGTTTCGATTGAAGGCAATCGAATTTAGTGACATGTTTTGTTATGCACATCAATACCAAAAATACATATAAGACATATAGTATGAAATAGATTCCCAGAAATAATAAGAGTATCATCGATACAATATATGAGAATCTAACAACGAATTCTAAAATCAATTAGCAGGTAAATTCATACTAACATAATCGGGTCATGAGATGGATGCATAAAAACAGTGCATAAAAACAGGCATATAGACATGGAACACATAACCGAGTCATATATGCAGTATATAAAAACATGGATTTCATGGCAGATACCTAAGCATGAATACTAAATCATGTGTTTCAATTTCAGATTAATATAGCAAATAAAAACTCACAATTTATCGCTTAATTCCAAAAAAAAAATCTGATCATGTGAGTTTAGAATTCGTTCCGAAAACTGCTGGAGCAATCCTCTCGTGACTCCTATTGCTTCGTAGAGATTCGTGCTGATAACGTGTTTAAGAATAATTAAAAGAGAAAAGAAAAGACGCAGAAGATTGTTGACCCAGTTCGTCTGAAAGACTACGTCTGGGGGCGTACCAAGCCAGGAGAGTTATTTTCTTTCAATATACTTTATGAGTGATCCTATATTTATAGGTTACAAACTAGGGTTACAAGTCTAAAGAACAAAAGACTAAATTACCCTTCTATCAAGTACTATTGATTAAGGCACAATATTATAGTATTACTTCAACACTTTCAACTTTTATTTTTATTTTTTATGTAAACATCTAAACTCTATTTTTTACAAACCCAAAAAAATATAGGGACACAAAGCAAACTACCCATTTTGATAAAAAAAAAAAATACCATTTCGTCTAAAAAAAATTATTTTTTTACCCATTTCTTTTAAAAAAAAGTTTTCTACCCATATGGTCCACTTTCTTACCTCCTACCTCTTTCACATCCCTCTACCTCCACTCTACTCTTTTAATTTTTTTATTCAATTATAAATTAATAAATTAATTAAAATTAATATTTTTTTATCCAATTATAAATTAATAAAAAAATAGTGGTCCTCCTGTTAGATTGGGCTTATAACGCACATCGACATACTATGAGTTTAGGAAGCTCAAAGTGTAAACGTGAATTTTTTAGTGTTAATTATTAATTTTTAAACACTGATAACGTGAATTTTTAGTGTTAGTTATTAATTTTTAAATAATGATCAACCGTATGCACATTAGGAATAAAAAAATTCGCATGAATTTCAGTTCCCATAAAAATTTCGCCTAAATAAATTACTAACATTATAAGCCTATAAAAGAATTTTTGCGACTGTTTTAATTAAGTTAAATTTCAAATGATTTTATACTCATTAATAATTACCACACTCTTTAAATAAATTACTATAAGTTGTCCTAAATGTTTACAAATCTCTCATTAATTAATAAATGATAAGTAACTAGACCTAAATGATTACAAATCTCTCATTCATTAATAAATGATAAGTAACTAGAACTAATATAGGAAATATAAAATTACATAACACACTAAATTAAAAGTAGCATAAACTTAGTCATATCTAGTACATACCTCATGTGATACACAAATAGTAGCGAAAAACATGCTAATAAACAAGAATGTTGATTAGTAGTTCACAAATTTTCATTTGGGCAATTGCATTTATTATGTCCAATTTTCCCACATATTGAACACTTTCTGATAGCACGTCTTCGTGGGGCTTCAGGTTGGTCAGATGCGTTAGTTGATTTTTGGCTCAAGTTTGTAGG
>JAPKLY010000224.1:367812-448449 GCA_026898435.1 Prunella vulgaris | reverse complement strand
GGGGGGGGGGGACTGTGGGTTTATTTGGGGAGGGGTATTTAATTTGGTGGGGGTGGGGTTGGGGTAAGTTTGGGTAGGGTCCAATTGGAAAAGTGGAGATCTTGTACTTACAAAAAGATCATGGTACTTACAAAAAGATCATGGTACATTAATATTAGCATATGGGTATAAAAAAAATTATTTTTGAAAAATGGGTAAAAAAACTTTTTTTTTTTATTAAAGTGGGTATTTTCACCCTTTTTCACAAAAAAAAAATACTCCCTCTGTCCCGTAGGAATTTGCACCCTACGGAACGGCACATTTTTTAAGAAAAATGTGTTTTATATATAAAGTAGTGGTATATCAATAAATATATGTATAAGTTTGTGAGTGTGCACGTAAATCAATATTTTCTTTTTTTGGAAGTGTACAAATTCCAATGGGACATAGGGAGTATTTTATATTCAAAAAACTTAATAAAATATATTTTTCTATTTTATTATTTAATTTTACACTTAGGGTATGTTTGGTTCGTAAGATAAAAGTATCTATCCGTCAAAATCATGCATGTTTTTTACGGATAGATACTTTTATCTTACGAGCCAAACATACCCTTATATGATCAATTTTCCTTAGTTCGTATGTTATTTATATCTGTGAAAAATTTTCTGGGACGAAGAGAATATAATACAGTATTGAGACTCATTCTCTAAAAGAGTGCTATTCTTAAATTCGTATATCGCATTCTCCATATGGTAAATTCGACTGTCATGTGGTAAATCCAGCTAAGAGATTTTCGAGTTCATTTCATGAATCCGGCTTGTTAAGCTTTAATATATTATTTCAGCTGAATTTTATTATATTATATAACTAAAAATAATAATGTGACACTCTTTTAGATTGAATTCACTATTATGACTTATTTATTAAACTAATAAAATTTGAATTGATATTTTTTATATAATTATATTAAATCATTGCATATACTTAAGTTTAGGGGGAGAGAATATGAATTGCATATATTTGATTTTTAAAATTTTAAAATTTGTAATATATATTTTATATTAATTATAATAAAATATAAATAATTAAATGTATCCTCCTATATTTGTTATTTTCCTACTTCACAAGACAAATATAAGTTCATAAATTAATGTAGATATTTTTGTTAGAATTTAGAATTTAATTTACATGTCAACTTTGAAAGCATTTATATTTTGCCCGTGAATGCAATCTATTTCTATTTTATCTTTTTCTTCGAAATGTTATGTTTATTTATCTATTTAACACATGTTCATCTTTTTATTTAGCATTTTCTATATTTCTTCGAATGCTTCAGAAGAAGAACTCTGACTCATTGTCTTTTATTATTTGAATTCTAATGTTCACCTTGTAATAATGATATATTTATCATATAGTTATTGGCTCCAGTCTCGTTGTTACAACATCAACTTTCTTTCATGTTAAACATTTTATCTACCCTGATGTAAGCTATATTGGAAAAGTACAGCGCAACCAACTTCATCAGCTGCTTCAAATGCCCTTTTTTTTTTTTTTGGCAGCTGATATTTGCCTAGGTATGAAAGTTGAAGACATGAGGAGTTCCAGAATCATCCTAGACGTCAGCCGGTTAATATTTGAGTAGGCAATTACCCCACTAACATGGAAGTTATTTCATGAAGGGAAGTTAGAGGAGTTACTTTTTCAAGGCTAAAATCTCGGCCCCTAATGGAGTGTGGATGTTGTTTTCCATGTCTAAAAATAGAGGAGACATCAAATATTTTAAAGTGTGAAATATAGCACCAAGAAACTATTGAGTAATTCGTCTATTTAGGATCTAGGCGGTTATATTCCTCCACCAGAATGTTATAAAAAGTGTCTATGCACTTAAAATAATATTTGTTTTTGTTTTAACATTCCGTTTGGATAAACGTGGATATGCTAAGCTAGTTTAGGTCTAGCCTCTAGTTAGATCTTGTATAAGATTCCATGTGCGAGTAATTTTTTATGTATGTGATCTTGTCTTTTTTGTTTCTTTTGTAAACCTTATTTTTGTATCACTACTTTGTCATAGTGAACGTTTTCTGTCATGAGGTATCACATATTATACATTGTATAATATATGAAAATTTGTTATATCTCCTTGCAAGTGTGTGTGTGTGTGTGTTTAACTCTTCCACTGTGTATGTGTTATCATTTATGTTTCTAATATTTTTAAAAACTCTCACACTTTATACGCACTCCCCTCTCAAGTGGCGTCAAAGTCTAAACTAGACACATTTAGTTAAAGATCTTGTGTCTGTTTGTATTTGAGTCTGTAATGGAGTATACTCTCACTCTCGCGCTTAAACGTCTGATCGTATATGGTACCAATTATGCGTATTAGAAATCAATGATGTGGATGTACATAAAGTCGCTTCAGGAAAGATCATGAAGGAATGTTTTGTATGGTTGGTCATAACCATTACATCCAACTGACGATGACAATGAAGCTCATATAAAGCGTGAGTTGGACTGGAATAATGAAGAAGTCACCCTTACTAACTACAATTCAAAAGTCTTGAATGTATTTTCACCTTAATCGATATTTCTATATTCAAGATAATTTCAAATTGTGTGTTTGCAAAGGATGCATAGGAGCATTTGCAAGAACATTGCGAAGGTTCTAAGAGTGTTCGAAGGACAAAACTTCGAATGCTTGGTACAAGGTTTGAAAATTTAAAAATGAAAAATGATGATGACATATCTTCGTATAGTGAAAGAATTACTGGAATTTCAAAGGAATCTCACTCACTTGGTGATCCTATCTCTAATACTCATTAAGTTCATAAAGTTTTACGAACAGTTCAAAAACATTTTGATGCAAAAATATGTGCTATTGAAGAGGCTAAGAATACTGATCTTATGAGTCTAAATGAATTGATTAGTAATTTAAAAACTTATGCATTGAATTTTGAGCAAAAAGAAGAAGCTATTTTGAATAAAAAGGTTGTTGCTCTAAAAAAATTATGTTTCTTCTAGTTCTAAAAACATATCTTTTGTAACTGAAATTGATTTAGATGAAGAATATTTTGAAATATGTTCCGAAAATTTTGAAAATATTTATTTATTAACAAAGCAGTTTAATTATTTTCTGAAAAATATGGCAAATAGACTTAAATTAAATGTTCAGAATAAGAATCAAGATAATGTTACTCCTAAAGAGTTTGATAAAAAGGAAAGTTTTGATAGATCTAAACAATTCAATAGGAGTAACAAGTCAAATTTTGATTTTGAATATACAAAAAATGTTAGGTGTGATGCATGTACTGGATTTGGTCATTACACAAATGAATGTGCTAATACTTTATTAAAAAGAAAACTGAATTTTAATACTACCTTAAGTGATGAATCTGATAATGAACATGAGGCTGAAAAAGATGATAAATTTACTTTCTCTGCTATAATTATTTATGATGATACTTTTGATGATATATTGGATGACTATGATTCTGATGTTGAAACAAATGTGATTATATTTGAGACAATATCAAACAGAATCACATCAAATGAAAGTTTTCTAATGAGTTTTTTTTTCAGATACATGTGATTTAAAAGGTAAACAAATGAAGTGTGAAACTGATCTTCACAAAATCATCAAACAAAATGATGACTTAAGAGAATCAGTAACAAAGATGGAGGTCTTACTAACTTGGAAAGATCTTGAGATTTACAAGCTTAAGGAACAACTAGAAAGCTCAACTCTAAGCTTCAAAAAGTTTGCTAAAGGTACTAAAAGATTGCAAGATGTCTTGATGATTGGAAATGTAGGTAAAGAAGGTATTAGGTATAATCTTAATTCTACAAAATCTGCATGTGATGGTATGCCTATAAAATTTGTTAAGGTGGGAGATAGTAAATTTGTTACTACTGAGTGTTCAAGTTCAATTGTATGTCATTTATGTCATAAAAAGGGTCATATGCGTCCTTATTGCCTTATGTTTAAGAAGTCTAGAAAATCTTGTAATATGTTGTCTGATATGATACAACATTCTAAACAACATTTTCCCGAACCTGAAAACGTCAACGAGTCTAATACAAAATGCAATGTTGTTTATACCTTCTTAAAAGAATGTTTTCCTGGTCTATGGTTTTTGAGAGTGGATATTCTAGATATATGACAGGTGATATTAAATTTCTATCTAATTATAAAATGCATGATGGTAGAAATGTTACTTATGGAGTGGCTTTAAAAAGAAAAATTATTGGTAAAGACACACTGAATATACATGGCTTTCCAAAGTTAACAAATGTGTTACATTTGAATGGATTATGTGTCAATTTGATAAGTGTAATTCAATTATGTGATGATTATTTGCATGTTAAATTTGATAAGAATTCATGTTATGTGCTCAATAATGATAATAAATGTTTTATGATTGGTAATAGGTCTATAGATAATTGTAATTTAATTAAGTTAAATGAAATTTGTAATAGTGTGAAATTAGATGATATTACTCTTTCTCATAAAAAACTTGGTCATGCTAATTATAGAAGTATACATAATTTAATAAGACTATGAGCTGTAAGAGGTCTTCCTAATCTTAAGTTAGATAAAACTAATATTTGTGTTGCATGTCAAAAGGGTAAGCAAATCAAAGTGTCACATTAAATGTTGGCACATTGTTCTACGACACATTGTTTTGAACTTTTACATATGGACTTAATGGGTCCAATGAAAACTGAGAGTATTCGTGGGAAAAGATATTCTTTGGTAATAATTGATGATTACTCTAGATACACCTGGACTGAATTTCTTAAAAAGAGGCAGATACTTTTAATTCTTTCAAAGTTCTTTACAAAAAATCCAAGACTGTTTTCAACTCTAAGGTTAAAAGAAACAGATCTGATCATGGTAGAGAATTTGAAAATACTATGTTTTTTGAATTTTGTGAGAAAAAAGATATTCAACAAGAGTTTTCTTCACCTAAAATCCCGCAACAAAATGGAATTGCAAAAAGAAAGAATAGGACTTTACAAGAAGTGACAAGAGTTATTCTTTTATCCAAATATTTTTCAAAAAGATTTTGGGCTGAAGCTTTAAACACTAAATGTCATATTTCAAATAGAGTCTATCTTAGGACAAATTTCAAAATAACTCCTTATGAGATTCTTAACAATAGAAAACAAAATTTGAAATATTTTCATATTTTTTATTGTGTTTGTTATATTTTAAATGATAGGGATCAATTGCATAGGTTTGATTCAAAAAGTGATAAAGAATTTTTCTTAGGCAATTTTAGAATTAGTAAATCTTATAAAATCTATAATTTAAGAACACATATTGTGCAAGAATCTATTAATGTTGTATTCGATGATGATTCTAGTCTTGCAGAAACAAGTTTTGGAGAAGATGTTTCAGATTTAATTGAAGTTCCAATGAAATTTATTGATTTTGATCAAAGTAAGAATGTTACTCCAAATATGTCAACATTTGAGAGAACATCTTCTGAAAAGTCAGAACCTATAGAGTATTCTAATGTTTTAGACAAAACTCCTCCTTCACGTATTTTGAAAAATCATCTATCAAATCAGATCATTGTGGAACAATACTCTGGAATTCAAATAAAAGGAAAGATGAGTGTAAGTAATGTGGTAAGATCTATATGCATGTCATCTAAGTGTAATCTTATGAATCATGAATGTTATTATTCTTTAATTGAACCTAAAATGTTGTTGAAGCTTTAAAAGATAAAAATTTGGTAAATGTCATGTGAAGAGTTAAATCAGTTTGAACGTAATTATTTTATGGTCATTAGTTCCTAGGCTTGAAAATGTTAATATAATAGGAACTAAGTAGATTTTTAAGAACAAGTGAATCTGACAACATTGTTAGGAATAAAGCTATATTAGTTGTACAAGGCTATACTCAAGTTGAAGGTATATTGATTTTGATGAAACTTTTGCACCCGTAACTAGAATTGAGTCTATAAGACTATTACTTGCAATACATTTTTATTAATATTAAATTGTATCAAATGGATGTCAAAACTATATTTTTAAATGAAATTATTGTTGATGAAGCTTATGTTGAACAACCTAAAGGGTTTAAAAGTCCATATTACCCTAACCATATGTTTAAATTGAAAAATGTCTTATATGGTCTTAAGCAAGCTCCTAGAGCATGATATGGTATATTAACTGATTTTCTTATTCAAATTGGTTTTGTAAAAGGTGAAGCCGATAGACCATTGTTTATTAAACATGCTAATAACAAAGTAATGATTGCACAAATATATGTTGATGATATTGTGTTTGGATCTACTTATGATCATATGTTGAAAGAATTTGTGAATGACATGACATCAATATTTGAAATGTCAATGGTTGGTGATTTGAATTACTTTCTTGGACTTCAAATCAAGCAACTTAAAGATGAAATTTTCTTTTCACAAAGTAAATATGCAAAGAATTTGGTTAAAATATTTGGTTTAGAAAATGCTAAACATATGAAAACTCCAATAGGATCCTCACAAAAACTGTGTAAAGATAGATAATGTTGGCAAAAATGTAGACCCAGCATTATACAGATCAACAATAGGAAGTCTTTTGTACCTAACTGCTAGTAGACCAGATATAATGTTTAGTGCATGTTTATGTGCAAGATACCAAAAGTGATCCAAAAGAGTCACATATAAATAATGTCAAAAGGATTATCAAATATGTTGCTGGAACATGTGATCTTAGTATTTGGTATAACAAAGATACTACAATTTCTTGCTAGGTTATAGTGATATTGTTTGGGCTAGTGATAGTGATGATGAAAGAGCACAAGTGGATGTTGTTTCTTCATGGGAAACAATTTAATCTCTTGGTATAACAAGAAGCAAAACAGTGTGTCAATATCAACTGCAGAGTCAGAATATATTGCAACGGGGAGTTGTTGTACTCAATTACTTTGGCTTAGAAAAATGTTTGATGATTATGTTTTAAATTGTGATATGCTTACCGTGATGTGTGATAATATTAGTGCTATTAGTATCTCTAAAAATCATGTGTGTTGGTCTCAGATATAGCACACATGTGTATGGGGGACTACACATGTACTTAAACTTTTTACAAAAAATAATAAGTAACAGACACATTGGACTGAGTAACTAACACAGGTAGCCTGTGTTACTTCAACAGAGGACTAAGGAGTAAGGAGTAACTTGTTGAAGTTTCAGAGAGGCTGGTGATTGATATCTTTCTAACTGCAAGGTGAGAGAACCTGTGAGTTGAATAACTATCAATACTTGCCCGTGAGCAGCGGATAAAGGTTCAAAACAGATTTTACATCCTTGAAAAAATTTAACCCTCATCACACACAAATGAAGCAAGCAATAAATGAAACATGCGATTTATAGTGGTTCGAAGTTAAGCTCTCCTACATCCACTTTTTCTGATTTAATATGAGAATTCCTTCTCTTGGAATTCCTTGATTTATAGTACTAAGGTACACTGATCAAGAACACAATTTATTCTTGATCCCTAGGATTAGCCTGAGTCCTAGTCCTCTACAGATTTCAGACTGAGTACAATTCTCACCTTACTTTCAGACTACTCTCCACCTAAACTTCTCAGCTTTGGCTTTGAGTGGGATCCAACTGGTTTGAGATAGCCCTTTACAATAAAGAACAGTTTCTGGGCTTGGATTATCTTAGTAGGCTTCTAAGAATATACAGTACAAGCCTAATATACATAGTTGAACTCTAAGTGTATGAAAACACTTGGGAAACTATAAATTTTTTGAGTGTTTTCTTAAATGTTTTTTAGAGTTGAGTTCTTGAGAGCTTGAGTGTTTCTTGTGTCTCTCTTCATCTTCAAACTCTGTATCTATAGACATGATTTGAAAAACTTTCCATTGGAGAGAAGACTTTCAAATCATGTTATTTTGGTAAACCAACGTTCTTCAAATCTTCATGCAGTCAATCCTAATTCCTAAGCATTAATTAGTGATAGCTCATTAATTGCTTGCTTGAAATTAATGCAGCCGCCTTTGAAGTTTGTGTCGTCCTAGGTTGTTGGTTGCTACTGACTTTGGTATTCTCAGGTCAGTCAGCTTTTTGTCAGGTCTGTACATAGGTGGCAGCTTCTCATTGGTTTAAGTCTGAATGTTCTCAGACCAGTCAAACGGCTCTCCTTAAGTCCACTGTCACTTCTTCAGGTGACTTGGAATATTCCTTCTGTTGCATTTAATCCTTCATTAAGTGTTGCATAAACCTTATTAAATGTCTTTGGCAACATTTAATGCTTCAGGGGACTCTTTGACAGTGGGTTTGTAACTCCCCTGTGTAGAAGTAGTGCACAACTTAGTTATACTTAGGCTTCTGCATGTGAATTTCTCTTCTGGTGAGTGTACTTATCAATTATATATCAGGTCAGTTGATCTTCACAAGTGATTTCTTCTTCAGTCTTCAAGTACCCTGTTACGTGTTGAACATTAAACTAGCCTCTCAATACTTTACAACCTTCTGATAGTTAGGTTGTTTTACTAGACTTAATTGCAACTACTTTACATTTGTTCTAAGGGGTTTTGGGATTAAATCAAAATATTCTTCATATATTTCCCAACATTGTGCAACATTCATTAACAAAGCATATTAGTTTAAGACATTATTTCATTAGAGATCTTGTTGAGAAAGAAACTATAAAGTTTGAATACGTTTCAACCGAAAAACAATTTTCATATATTTTTACAAAAGCCCTAGATGACTAGAGGTTTTCATCACTTAGAAAATCTCTTGGTTTATGCATTGTTTGATTTAAAATTAGTCTGAGTGTTGTAACAAGTTTCTCGACATTTCTGACAACATCATGTTAGTTCTCATAAATTTAACTAAGTATAATTATTTATGTAGAGTTACTTTATAACATACTTAGATGAATTATTTTTCTCATTTAGCCTATTGGAACAAATGATAGTCTTGGACATACATCTCTTAAATTCCATTAAAAATATTCGCAAAAAGATGCTAAAATCACTGAGTAACTATGGGACAATACTAATAAAACAAATTCATGTAAAAATCGTGTTGAGATTATATGTGTGCCGACATATTTGACAACAATGACTCAGTTTGAAAAATAATATATCTTTATGAGTTATTTATTTTCTAGATATTTAATTATATATTGTCTTATATTATGTAAATTAATTTGTCCAACTTTATTTATAATTAGATATCATGTTTATAAGGTAGTTATTATTTGTTAAATTATTTAATTAATAACCGCTAGTTAATGTCCATCAACATTGGTGGTTATTAAAACCACCACATCATGTTCTACACCATGATTTCCAAAATAACTTCCACAATGTTATTTCTATTTATTGATTCATTGTAACCGAAAGCCTTATACAAATTATTTACTTTGTTCATGATGTTGTCATTTGATTCTACATGAGGTATTACTAATACCACTATTTTGTATCATATTCATTACTCCTTATTACTGGTATCTCACATCAATATTAATTGTCACATCATTTTTGTAAATGAAAAAATCGATCTTTTTCCCTTCACATTCAAAATCAATTCTGCAAAAACCCTCTTCTTCAAATTTTGAAAATTCTCTCAATATCATTGCTTCCATGGCTTCGTCTAATAATGCCTAGAATACCATCGCAAATGTCGCAGCATCACCACCAACATCCCTACTATCACCATCGGAACAATGGAAGTTTTGATTCCAAAAACTGTCATTACCTCTACCACTGAAAATCCACCTTCATCTTCGGAACCCTATGATTGAAATCGAGCCACCAAACCAACAAGCACAACTAAAAACTTATCCTATAAAGATAAAGCTTCCAGTCGATGCCTCAATCGACAACATGGTAGAAGTTTATAAGCAACTGTGATTACAAACTGTTTACCTTGTGGTTGTTGTAGGTGGGGAGAAAATTGACCTTAGCCCCATCAAGAGGCTTGCATTCCCTGAAGACTACGTACAAGAAAGCTCAGACAAGAAAATGTCTAACCCGAAGGATGAATTCCCTATTTCTGGCAACTTGGGAGAAATATTGCAACAAGTCCATAGTCGTGGCCGTGGTAAGTACGCCACACTACGTGGAGGAAAACATCATTGTTCTTATACGATTATGGGAAAGAAGGTAGATTATTCTGAGAAGAGAAGAGAAGAAAAGATTTGGGTTTTCAATTCTGAAGTTGAAGATTATAATTCCCTTGCTCCAGCTCCAGAAGAAACTCAACATGCAGAGCAAAGGAAGATCCCTGAGGAGACTGACTCAGAGATAAATGTGCCTTTGAACCAGTTCAATGCCAAGAAAAGAAAGAGTTCAAAGAAGAAGAAAATTAAGCCTGTTCTGCAGAATAATTCAGAAATGTCACCGAAAATGTTACCTCTCCGATGGCAACATCCAAAAATGAAGAAGTTGACGCTGAGGAACAATCTGAGGAACACTTTATTACACCCTCACAATTTGATGAGGATCAGATATCATCTGACTATTCTTAATCTGAAAGTGCTGATGAGGATGAGTACTTTGATATGTTAAGTGCTAAATACAAAGAGATAAGGACTAGGTTGTTGATTCCAGAGAAATTGATTAAGGTGTCTGATTTTGAAAGGGTTAATATAGTGAGATATCTGCAAGAAAGGTCTTTGGTGCATACTATCCAGTTTGCTAAATCATTTTATGTTGAATGGATCTGTGAGTTCTATGTTAATCTTAAGGAACACACTGGGAGAGAAAATTCAAAACACTATGGTAACACTTGGTTTAGAAATGCTAAGATCATGATTACACCTAGGATTATCGATGGATTGTTAAGAACTAGGAACTGTTTTGAACCTGTTGTTGATGATCTTGATGAAGTTGTATATGTTCTTACTAGTGGTCATGTGAAGAAATGGGTGAATAGATTGAATGCTTCAAAGTTGACTAGCTTATTCTCGGTGCTGCATAAGTTAGATGTTTATAACTAGTTGCCTTCCACCAACTCCACCATTCTCACCAAGGAACAGATTTTTTACTATATAAGATAAGTTTGAATCAATTTGATTTGGGTCAAAATATTTTTTGCAACATGATGAGTTACAGCGGAGATTTTCTGAGAAAGGATTATTGTCATATCCTTGCTTAATTTCTCAACTTTTGGAGGACAAGGGGTTTGGAAGAGGTGAAGATGAAAGTATTAGTAGTTTCTAATCCGGTTTCAGAGTCTCAAACACTTTGTTGATGAATCCAAGAGTCATTGATTTGCCCTTACCTGGAAATGAGCATGGACAATCTTCATACCATGTTGCTGCACAATCTCTTGTTCGAAATGTTGCTGAAAATATTGGTTAACTTTAATGCCAATATTTCCCCTGGAGCATCAGTACAATCTGCCCAACTAACCTCTGATTATATGAACACTCAATTTTTTTTTGCATAGCACAATTTATAATTTCCTTCCCAATGTGGAGGACTTGAAGATTAGGAAAAAGATTTGGGAGGACTTGTTTTCTACTCCAACATGGGGAATGAGTCCTGATGTTAATCCAGATGCAAGAGGTTTCGGGGGAGTTAGGTTGGAAGAGATGGAAGTGGATCCAGAAGATGTTGTTGTTATTGATGTTGTCACAGATGCTGTTGTAGATACTGGAGAAAGTGTTGCTGAGATTGCTGCCAGTTATGTTGCTGAACATATTGCTCCAGATTTAAGTGTTGCTGCTTAAGTTGCTGACCCAGTTTTAGAAGTACCTACTGCCGATGAAGTTGTTCAGGAAGATGTTCCTAAGAATGATTGATCATTTGAGCTGACATTAAGAGGGAGATTCTTAAAGTACGGGGGAGTTGTGCAGTATTATTGAGGATGCAGCTATTACCTTATAGCCCTTACTTCCCTACTTTAATTCTGAATTTCTCTGTTATGTTAAGACTCTTTTATTTATGTTATTCAGTTTTTATGATTGTAATAGGTTATGTCTAAAACTCTTAGTAGTTTAGACTTTATTTCTGTCTATTTGTTAAATACTTTATTAGGCTATGTTGCCTTACTGCTGGCTTTGTTGCCATATTATTGTGATTGGTTTGACACTTATTTTTGGTCCATAAGCACCTAGTGTGTGCTTTATGTCCGCATACTATCATTCTTTGTTATGTGTTTTTACTTATGTTATTGTTTAATTGATAACATTTTTGGTCCATAAGCACCTTGTGTGTGCTTTATGTCCGTATGATATCTTATTTATTGTCTATGTTTCTTATTTGATTGGTCTAACTTCACTTTACTTCAACATCAGTTTGTGTTGTAGTAGAAATATCAAATTGGGGGAGATTGTTGATGTTGACAAAATATTGTGACTTGTGCTTTCAACATTTCTGGCAACATTAGAATTTGTCCTTTCGATTAACTTAAACTCATGATATTTTTATGTTGTGATATTCACCTAGGTACGGAAGTTGAAGACGTGAGGAGTTCCAGAATCATCCTAGATGTCAGGCGGTTAATTCTTGAGTAAGCAATTACCCTACTAACAAGAAAGTTACATCATGGAGGGAAGTTAGAGGAGTTACTTAAAATCTCGGCCCCTAGTGGAGTGTGGATGCTATTTTTTATGTCTATAAATAGAGGAGGCATCAGACATTTCAGAGTGTGAAATATAGCACCAAGAAATTATCGAGTAATTCGTCTATTTAGGATCTAGGCAGTTATATTCCTCCACCAAAATGTTGTGATAAGTGTCTAGACACTTAGAGCAACATTCGTTTTTATTTTAGCATTCCGTTTGGATAAATATTGATATGCTAACCTTGTTTAGGTCTAGCCTCTAGTTAGATCTTGTATAAGATTCTTTATGTGAGTCGTGTTTTGTCTATATGACCGTGTATTTTTTGTTTCTTTTGTAAACCTTGCTCTTGTGTCACTACTTAGTTATTATGAACATTTTTCGCCATAAGGTGTCAAATATTATACATTGTATAATATGTGAAATTTTTTTATATCTCCTTGCAACTGTGCATGTGTTGTCATTTATGTTTCCAACATCTTTCAAACACACTTTATACGTACATCCCCTCTCAAAATTGTTCCTTTGTATGGGAAATTATTTTGAGTTTGTTCAAAATTGAAATTCTTATTATTTAAATTATTAAGTAGTGGGTGTACCTACGCAATTTGACGCTGAAAGATTCTGGAAACTTGAGGATCTATAGAAAACGAATCAGATTATACCTCGTACGGCCTCTCGTGACCACGTCGTCAACCACTTGAAGAAGAACTACTGCAACACATTGTACAGTTTTCTCTCGCTAAATCAATTACGATTTAATTAAATTTGTTATTTGATTTTATGTCATCTTTGAGCTTTAAAGGTGAGGATTTAGTGTGTGAATAGTGCGTGCAGTAGTGGTCTTTTTGGGTGTGCTATGTGATAGACTTAAAGTCATGGCAAATATGATATATACATTTATTTTTATTTTTAGAAGTCATAGTTACAAATTTCTTTTCTATTGTGGATTTGATTCCTTAATTTTTTTAAATTAGAATTGCTGAATTGGAATATTTCCGAAATGCTATAAATGTTGGTAAAAAATGATTATGATATACGAAAAATGTTATTATGATATACGAAAAGAATTACATGTTAGATTTTATTTTGAGGATATCTTATATTTCTAAAGTCTGAATTTCTGAAGTGAAATGATATAGCCTTGATCGTCTCTCTTACCTCTTTCTCACGCCCCAGTATTGTGGCTATCGATCTCTATGTTGTGAGTGTCCAATATGTATTTCGTGATTTGAGTATGGAGTTCATGATGCAGGAGAAGATGGAGAAGTAACTTCAATATCATGTGAACAGTATAATCATCCCTCTGAAATCATGTGCATTAGGAACAAGGCATTCTATTATAAGCTATAGCAAATTAGATAAGGTCAGTTTTACTACCCTTCTTCCTGTATATTGTAGTTCATTAAACTTTAAATGTTTGTTTTTTAAGTTAAAAGATGATTTGGCATAACTTTGGCACAATGTTGAAGATATTGCTTAGACAGTGCTCAGGAAGCTGTACAAGTAATAATCGTTGCCTCTGTTTTTAGATAATTTAAAAGATATTGACAAGTGCTTGCTCTCTCAACATTTGAAATTTATATTCCATAATTAGAAAAAAAAACTCATTTTGCAACCAAGATCTAAATCTTCCTTTCCGGCAAAATTTGTATGTCGATATCGCATGAAATCTGCAAAAGATCTAATATTTGTGTCGTCACTATCACCCAGGGCATCTTGTTGCATGACCACATCTTGCATCTCAGCAACTTAAACAGTTCCAAATGAGTTTAAAAGTATTTTCCTTTTTTCCTACTTTTTGGCCTATTTTTGTTTAATCAGTCTTAAATCACGTTAATTCCATTTTTATTACCTTTGTTGGTATATATTTGATCATCATATTATTAACAGTTGCTGTAAATTAGAAATTATTCTCTGGGTGTAAAAAATGAGATTTTCCCGTCTATATATATACCATCATGTATATCACTTTGACCGATGGAGAAAATAAAATTGAATGTGATCCTTGTGGGAATTTTATTATTCCTTAATTGTAAAGTCTTGATGAATGAAGAAAATTGAGCAATGCAGGAGCCCATGTAATCAGTAGAAGAGAGATTGAGGGATATGGTATGAAGGAGATACAAAATGAGCCTCCTGGTGATTGTCCTTGGTCATGGGGACAATGCTCCTTCCTCATCTGATTGTATAATTAGGTGGGTTTTATCTTCCACTCCACAAATATATATTATTATTAGTCTTGCTGTTTGTACATGGTTTTACATCTTAATTATTGAATGTAGATGTACGTAGTGTAATTTGCTTTTGTAGAACTAAAATGGAATTTTATTTTCATGTTAGATTATCTTCACACACTAGGTTCATATTGGTAATAAAAATGGAAAGTCTATCAAAGTTGGCATTGGTGATTGCAGAACTAATTTAAGTGAAACTTCATAGCATGTTGTCCGAACAATATTTGTTGAAAAGATGCATATCAGTGGAGATCTCAATCTCATTAGGCAATTTTATTCAGTATAGTTTGTTGCTGACTATATTTAAGCACCATTCAGTGTTTAGAAAAATATTCTTTGAAGATTGAAATACAAGTAATGCTTGAAACTGTACGAGCACTTCCAGACATGTGGAGTAAAAAATTATGGTGATATAAAATACATGTCTAATACGAAATACTATTGTCGTGGATGTTTTCTAAAATTACAATTCTAAGAAATCATAATCTAAAAGATAATGAAATATGATCAAACTTTGTGATCCAGAATGATAAGTAACAATGAACTTATGTGATCTTTGGTATTTTACTTATCAATCTATGTTTTTGTTTAATCGAAAGGGTCATCAGTTTCAGATATACAATTCACAACTTGGGTAGTTCTTTATTTTGTTTTGACTATATTTGAACTAAGGTATGATATGATATTTTGTCTATTTTGGAACTAGGGTATGATCTGGCATTTTAATTGCAGGTTGTTAGGGAGGAGTATTTGAGAGACAATATATACTGTGGTGCCCTTTTCTGCAGAGTTTGCAATATTTCTGGAGAACGCCTTAGCCTGAATGCGTCAACTGTTATTGTAGTTGACACTAATGTTGTACTCCATTCGGTGAATTTTTTTCTCCTTTTGGAGAATCTTCACAAATTGTAGTGCCACTACGGTGGTTTTTTTTTTTTTTTAAGTTTTGCTCATGCTTTTATTTTGTTCTTATGATTTATTAGATTTATTTGTTGGAAAGTCCAACCATAGATGATGTGGCTCAATGTCAATTTTCTTAATAGTTCCTCCACCTTTAAGACGATCATTTCCATTGCATTACAAACATGCAAGGACTAAGTTTCAAAATCTTGTTTGAGGACCTTTTCTATTAGTTTGTTTGATAATGAGTAAAGAATGTTTAAGCTAATATGAAAAGGTAAAAGTCTTGTGGATAACACTTTTCTTTTATAATATAAGATTCGAAGGTAAATGACTAGGTGAAGCAGAAGAAGAATTGATGAGTAAATAGTTAAGATATTGCGTTCATCTTTGTATTGTCTTCTTTGCCGAAAAGGAAGATTACACTTAACATAATCGCCACAATGCTTATACTTATGAAAATTTATATACAGCGAGCGGGATAGCATGGAAGCCTCTCAGCCAACAGTGGGTGAAATGCTTGATTACCTGGTTGCCAAGACTAACAAGTAACTTAATGTCAACTATTCCTTCCACAGTGGATTTGTTTATTTTCCCAGGCTATGCCATCAGTGATTGCTAAATTGGTTTGTGTTATTTGATTAACAACGACACTATTAAATTATTTATTTTGTGCTATAATTTATTTTTAGTGTAGGATAAGATAATTTATTGGGTGCTGTAATTTATATTTTGTGTAGGATATTCTAATTAGAAATTAGAGAGTTTCCTCCAATCTATATTGTTTCTCCTACTTAAATTGCCCACAAGCTTTGCCAAAATCACATATTACTACAATTTCAGGTTAACGAGTATATTTGTGTTGTATTAATATTTATATGGTAATTAGTTTTTTTTTTTTTTTTTTTGTGGTAAGCTATTCTGGACTCACCAGTTCTAAAAATAAGAGACATATTTTTTTGAAAAATAGCTTCTTCTTTTTTTATGCTGATTTACTGCTACTGGATTTTGTGACAGGTATTTGATAGGGTAGGGACCATGTTCAATTAGGACCACCTATTCAGATGGAGACTTGATTCATAAAAGGTCAATCGAGTTTGATTTTGTCCAATTGTTTTATAATAGATCAACAATGGTAGAAATCACATGACCCGTTAATATATTTTCTTTGAAACTGAGGGCAAACCTTTGAGATGAAAATGGTAAATTTGTTTAGCTCCTGGCAATTGAGTATAATCTAACAGTCACCTTTGGTTAATTAAATTAGAACATTGAAAAAGAAAATATTAGGCATGGGCCAATTTATTATTAAAAAAATTAAAATGACTGGAAAGATGCTTTTGGAGGCACGCGAGAAAGGATGAAAAATCAGACCAGTCAGGCACGGACCAATTTTATCCTGAAATTCGTATAAACTCTTGAAATTTATTTTTGTACCGAGAATTAGTGATGTTCCAGGATTATTTGTTGGATGCTCCTATTTCAATTGATGATGGACTTTTTTTAAGTAGAGTTAGATTTGGAAAATATTATGTTTATATTATCTTATTTGAATGAAAAATGTTAATGTTTAATCTTTTGATAAACTAAATGATTGATATAGCTGCTTTCAACAACATGTATCATAATAAATATTTTGACTCTGCATTTGTTAAATTGTCAAAAATACAAAACTAATCTGTGCAATTCATCTATGGTTATAAATTTTTATAGTTATGGAGCTATAGTGTATTCTATGCTTCTACATCTATGGTTATAAATTTTTATTTAATTTTATATTTTATATTATTCTACTTGTTTGGGAAAATATCTACTTTTATGAGTTGTGGAATGCAAAATGAAAGTCAACCAATTTATTAATTAGTTACAGAAGATGATTTTATCAATTAAAAAAATTATTTTTGTTTATTTAGATGAACAACAACAAAAAGATTCTTCTGATATTTGTGTACAACAACTGGTACATATGTTGTAACATATAACATACATTCGAATTTAAAAATGACATAATGGATAAACATTTTTTTATTAGAATGTGTTTTAAACTTAAGGAGGACTTTGTAGAATTTCTTATGAAAATTTGTGTACAATGCATATAATAATACTAATATTAGGAAGATTAAAGATTGTATCAATGGTTCCATTAGAGACATGAGCTTTTGTTACATCCTATTAATCATGCTAGAGATGAAAGAGAATTCTATCGATATATTGGATCTCCTTCATTGTTCAAGGTAATCGACGTCTTATTGATACTATGTTTTGGGAAAAACATTTAATCATCTCCATTACAAACTTACATACATCACTAAAGTTTATATTTCAATATTGCTTTGAAATAATTTTTGAGATAATGTATTTTTAAAATTGTATACAACCAAACCTTAGAATAGGAACATATTCAAAGAACATCAATATTTCTAATATATTAAAGAAAAGAGGGCATTTACAAATAAAAACTATAAAACTAAAATTTGCTCGTGCCAAAAACTAGTTTATAGAAAGAAATGGAAAATAATTAATTTAAGACAACCAAATGCAAGTTTTCATCACTTTCATTCAAATCACCTAAGCTATAATCATCCAAACATTGATCAACATTCGCAACTCACTCGAAAATTCATCACATTAACTAATGAAAAAACAACCAAAATAACATAATTTTTTGTCTAAGCTGAAAAAAACAGGTACTCCTTGACATCAATGGACACCATACGTAGAACAAAAATAAGCCAATCCTTTTGGCATCAAGTTTCTTGAGAAAAGATATATCACAGTATATCTTTCCTAGGGATCATCATCCCTCCTCAGCCTATTCAGAATCATGTTCATTTTCCACAAGTATATCAAATCATCATCACCCACCAGAGACCTTGCTGCAAGATTGGAATGCGAAGATTCGTCCAGCTCAATTCCCACGGAGTAGTAGATGATTGATACTACGGAATGGAATGTGTGGATGGTATGGTAGCGCCATTGACAATACACTCCAAACACAATACGGAGTTGTGATTGATATTGGAATGCAAAGGTGGCCCAGCAGCCCAGTTGGGAATGAAATGCAAAGACGAACCAACATTGTGATGCATAGATGACCCAGCAGTCTGGTTGGGAATGGAATGCAAAGACCAACCAACATCGTGATGCAAAGACAAACCATCATTGTGATGCAAAGATGGCCCTACAGCCCGGTTGGGAATGAAATGCAAAGACCAACCAATAGCGCGATGTAAAGATGAACCAACATTGTTTTGCAAAGACGGCCCAACAGTCTGGTTGGGAGTGGAATGCAAAGACCAATCAACATCGTGATGCAAATACAAACCAACATCGTTATGCAAAGATGACATAACAACCCGATTGGTAATGGAATGTAAAGACCAACCAATATCGACATGCAAAGACGGCCCAACAGCCCGATTGGGAATGCAATGCAAAGACCAACCAACATCGCGATGTGATGATGAACCAACATCGCGATGCAAAGATGGTCCAACAACCCGGTAAGAAATGGAATGCAAAGACCAATCAACATCGTGATGCAAAGACAGCCCAGCTGCTCGATTGGTAATGAAACAAAGACCAACCAATATCGCCATGCAAAGTCAAACCAATATCGCGATTCAAAGATGGTCCAGAAGCCCGGTAAGGAGTGAAATGCAAAGATGAACCAACATCACGATGCAAAGATGGCCCAGCAGCCCGGTTCATAATGGAATGCATAGGCCAACTAACATCATCATCAAGCAAAGACCAACCAATATCGTGATGTAAAACGGCCCAACAACCCGATAAGGAGTGGAATGCAAAGAAGAACCAACATTGCAATGCAAAGATGAACCAACATCGTAATGCAAAGACGGCCCAGTAGCCTGGTAAGGAGTGGAATGCAAAGACGAACCAACATCGCAATGCAAAGATGAACCAGTAGCCAGGTTGGGAATGGACTGCAATGACCAACCAACATCTATTTCTCCAAAACATGTCCCACCATCTGAGCCCATCTTTGTCTCAATGGTTAGCTGCCTCTTTATTCTACAAGTAATTAAGAAAACTAGAAATTAATATACATAGGATTATATCTAACAAAAGACTTATTGTTTAAAAAAATAAATAAACAGACAGGTCTTAATTTTTTTAATAAATTGAACTAAAAATTAATAAACACGAGGGAAATAATTTAAACTACCACTAATTTTTTAGAAGAAAATCAATTACAACAATTTTCTAAGATTGACCGAAACCTCAATTTTTACAAGAGAACCACCACCACTTTGACTTAAACTACCACTAGTTAATTATTTGAATAAAAATAATCTTGAATTTGAAAAGGAGTTTTCTTTTGCTAGTGTATAGAAATTGGGGAAAATGAAAGAAGGGAAGGCTCAAGGGTTAATCTTCTCCTAACAAATTCAAACGTTGAACGAGTTATATCAGTGTAATAAAATACATTTTTTTAATTCATTTTCGATCCAAGGATGGACTATATAATATGGTTATGAATATATAATGCTCTATTTAAACACTAAATTATCATACTTCCATTCCTATAAAAAAAAAATCTATGTAAACAGTAGCACATAAATAACATCAATACAAAATGGTAAAAATTTATATGAATCAAAATTTATGGTGAACTCGGGGTTATTAATTATCACTGTTACACATATATATTATCAGTATTATAAAATTAAATATATTTTTATAACAATAATAGTATATATAAATAACAATGATAGTAATTATATATAACAATACGAATTTATGTAAACTCGAATTTACAAGATACCTACTCAAACCTTCTGAAACCATATGTAGCATGTTGGGCATGGGCATTGGGCCCAAATGGGTTTTGGTCCATTCTGTTGTATAAGGCCCACTTAATCCCAAACCCTAGGCAGATTACGGATGCCTCCATATAAAGTCAACAGCTGCTCCTTCTTTGGTGTGAATTGAATTTTGAAATCTCATTCGAGACCGTTGAGTTGAGTGAAGCTATTGGTGTGGTCTGCAGCCTCTACCGACGGGCTTTGGCCGCCGTTCCCTCAATATCGGTTTGGAGTCCACCTAGGCGGGTGGCCTGAACCTAGATCCGTTAGCCAGAACCGTGAGACGTGATGCGAAGGGGGTGACCCAACAGTGGTATCAGAGCCACGGGTCCATTCGTCTTCTCTGTTTGGGCTTGATAGGACTAGGTTCGTGGGTGCCATTGCTCCTCCGTGCGCTGCCATTGTCGTTCCATTTGCGTGCGCCAGATTGTAGTGCCGATCTGCATCGAGTCGCGTCGCTCCTACGCCGCTTGGTATCGCGCCGCCCGTTAAGCTGTGTCACGCCTGTGGAGTCGCGTCTCTACGCCTGTTGCAGCAGTTGTGCGCCGCCGCCTGGAGGCTGTTCGTCACTATTCCGATCGTTCACTGTCTACCGGAGTATCACAGCACGCCTGGAGTCGGCTGATGTCCTCTCGTTGAGGATCTGTTCCAGCGCTGGAGTGGAGTACCGCATGTTGTGCGTTGTAGCTGTGGGTCTGTCCGTCGTAGGAGTGAAGACCGTTCGCAGCTGTTTGCCGCCTCTGCCCTGCTCACAGTCGTCCACGGCCGAAGGTAAGTAGGTAAGGTGTGGCAAGGTTTATTTTGCTATTTCACTGTATGTCAGTAGGTTATACTTGTGACTTTGGGTTTAGTTAATTTTCAGAATTATCTTTTACCTAGTCTGTTAATTAAACTACCGAATTTCGTGTTTAAGCAATGTCTTAAAAAAATATCTTGAGTTGCTAACAAGCTTGCGAGTTGCAGTGAAGTTGTTTAGTTGAGTTAGGTCTTCCCCGGTGGTTGCACAACAGTGGACTTTGGACATAAAGGCTGATGTTTGTGCTTTCTGCGGCATACGTGGGATCTGCCCCCGTCATTAATGGGAATTAGGTAGCACGTTTTTCTTGGTCTCGGGAGTGTGTTGCTGTCTTTTTGGCATTTTGATGTCCTTACTTAGGGTCTCGCTCTGGTAAAGCGGATGTAACTCCTCTATTTACTATTTTCGTAGTGTAACCGCTTGCCGCGGTTTAGGATTTACTGCTTTCATAGATTATCGCTTGCCGCAGTTCTAGATGTTGGTTTTACGTGCTCACTACTTGCTTGTTTCGTGCTTGTTTCTTTGATTATTTCAGTGCTTTGTGGTCTTTATCCTATGACATGTGTCGGCTTTTTCTTCCGCTGGCCCGTGCTCTACTATTTCTTACATTTTTGTGTGCTGTGAAATCTGTGTAAGTGTTCAAAGCTTCATAAACCAAATGGCCACTAATACTCCTACGTATGTATTGGCCCCCTTCACTGGAAAAGGTGATTTCAGTATCTGGAAACAGAAAATGAAATGCATCCTAATCCAGCAGCGTGTTTACAAAGTCATTGATCACTCTTATTCTGACACTGAAACTGAGGAAAAGAAACTTGAAATGAATGAAATTGCTTTGTCTTCTATTATCTTGAACTTGTCTGATGTTGTGCTTAGGAAAGTTGGTATTATGGACTCTGCTAAAAATTTATGGGATAAATTGGAAGAGTTGTACACTGAAACTTCTTTGCCTAGCAAGCTGTTTTTACTTGAAAAGTTTTTTCGGTTTAAACTTGACTTGAACAAAGATATTGAAGAAAATCTTGATGTTTTCACTAAACTGATTCAAGATATCAAACAAACTGGTGGCAAGCATATTGATGAGTATACTCTTATTGTGTTGTTGAATGCCATACCTGATAGTTATAATGATGTCAAATCTGCGATTAAGTATGGTAGGGATATTGTCACTCTTGATATTCTCGTTAATGGGCTTAAAAGCAAAGAGCATGACTTAAAACACAATGGGAAGGGTAGTAAAAATTCTGGTGAGGTTATGCATGTTAGAGGGAGGTCTTCTAATAGGTCTCATAACAAAAGGAAACATGATAACCAAGATTCGGATAATAAAAAGAAGCCTCAAGGGAACAATAGGTCCAAGTCTAGGAATAGGAAATGCTTTAATTGTGGTGAAATTGGTCACTATTACAAAGCTTGTCCTAGCCCTAAGAAAAAATAACAACAAAAAGAGCATGCTAATATGGCTTCAAGTTCTCAGGATGGTAGTGTGTTTACGGTGACTGAAATGTGTGATGAACAACATGTGAATTCTGTGCTTTCTTCTTCTGTTTGTGAAAATGAATGGCTTATAGATTCTGGTTGTACCTTTCATATGTCTCCTTAACTTGTTTTCTTCTTATGAGAATGTTGAGCATGGTCATGTTTCTATGGCAAATGAGAAAAAATGTCATATTGCTGGTATAGGTGATGTTTGCTTAAGGCTTGACTCTAGTTCCGTTGTTAATTTGAAAAACGTGAGGCATGTTCCTGATTTGTGCAATAACTTGATATCTTGTGTTGCTTTAGAAGATGAGGGTTATGAGGGAAGGTGGGGTAAAGGTTGTATGAAAATCATGCGGGGTTCTTTGGTTCTTTTCAAAGCTATCAAAAGAAACAACATGTATGTGTGTTTTACTAAATCTAATGTTTGTGTTAATTCTGTGAATGTTGTCAAGTTAGACAAAACTGAATTGTGGCATAAAAGGTTAGGACACATGAGCAACAAAGGTTTGGAAATCTTGCAAAAATCTGGTGCTTTTGGCGATGAAAAACTGTCTTGTGTGCCATTTTGTGATTCTTGTGTGTTAGGAAAGCAACATAAAGTGCAATTTCCTGTTAACCCATACCCTAATTCCCCTTCTAGCACTGATATACTTGAGTATTTGCATGCTGATGTTTGGGGTCCTGCTACTGTACCCACACAAAGTTGAAATTTGTATTTCCTATCTGTGATTGATGATTTTTCTAGAAAAGTTTGGGTTTTCTTGATGAAAAACAAATCTGATGTATTTGATAAGTTTAAGGAATGGAAAACTCTAATTGAAAACCAAACTGGAAAAAGGATTAAAAACCTTCGGACTGATAATGGTCTTGAATTTTGCAACAAATTGATGGACAAATTGTGTGCTAATTCTGGTATCAAAAGGCATAAAACTATTCCTTACACGCCTCAACAGAATGGGGTTGCTGAAAGGATGAATAGGACTTTGATTGATAAAGTTAGGTGCATGATAACTGCTTCTGGATTGACTAAAATGTTTTTGGGTGAGGCTGTTATTACAGCTGCTTATTTGATCAATAGGTCTCCTTTTGTACCTTTGAGAGGTAAATGTCCTGAAAATGTGTTTTATGGTAAAAGCATTGATTATTCAAACTTACGTGTATTTGGTTATGCTTCCTTTGTGCATCAAAAGACTGATAAACTTGAACCTAGGTCTAGGAAATGTGTTTTCTTAGGTTATCCTGAAGGTGTGAAAGGTTATAAACTTTGGTTGAAAGATGAGCATGGTTTTAAAGTTGTCATTAGTAGAGATGTTATCTTTGATGAATCTGATTTTCCATGTTTACATGCCTCTGTGTCTACACCTGAAAAGGAGACTGCTCCAAATAAGGTGGAGCAGCCGCCTCGTTTATCCAGATCTGATAATGTGCAAAACGAACCTAAAAACACTGATTTACATGCTGAAAATGGTGCTCTACCTGCCCAAAATAATGAATTACCTACTGTTACTGAAGACTTGCATGTTGAAAATGATGTTTTACATGCTGATAATGTTGATGTGTCGGCTGATAATATGGAAAATGTGACTGATAATGCTGATTTGGCTGATTATCATCTTGCTAGGGATAGGCCTAGAAGAAACATTAGACAACCTGTTAGGTTTGATGATTTCCACATTGATACACATGTTTTTAATGCTTTTGAGTCTTGTAACAATGAGCCTAACTTTTATCATGAAGCCATGAATTCTAAAAATTCGGTTGAATGGTTAAATGCGATGAAAGATGAGATGAAATCTTTGCATGATAATCAAACCTGGAATCTTGTGCCAAAACCTAAGAATTGTTCTCTTGTTGATTGTAAGTGGCTGTTCAAGGTTAAGAATGAATTGTATCATGTTAGACATAAGGCTAGGTTAGTGGCTAAGGGTTTTACTCAAAAATAGGGGATAGATTATGCTGAAATCTTTGCTCCTGTTGTTAAATTCACCATTGTGCGCATCATGCTTGCTCTTGTTGCTCCTGTTGTTAAATTCACCACTGTGTGCATCATGCTTGCTCTTGTTGCTCACTTTGATTGGGAGTTGAAACAAATGAATGTGAAAACTGCTTTTTTGCATGGCGATTTGGATGAAAAGCATAAGATTTATATGAGACAGCCGGAAGGCTTTGTTGATTCTAAAAATCCTGAGCATGTGTGTCTTCTTTATAAATCTTTGTATGGCTTAAAACAATCTCCCAGGCAGTGGAACAAGAAATTTGATGCATGCATGATGTCTTTGAAGCTTAAGAGGAATGCTTTTGATCATTGTCTTTATTTTAAGGAAAATGCTTCTGTGTCTTTCTTCTTGCTCCTTTATGTGGATGATATGCTTTTTGTTAGTCCTTGTCTTAAAACTGTTAAGCATGTTCAAAAGTGTCTTTGTGACCAATTTGAAATGAAGGACCTTGGTGATGCTAAAAAGATTTTAGGCATGCATATTGAAAGAGATAGGAAGAATCATACTCTCCTGCTTAATCAGATTTCATATGTGGATAAGGTTTTGAGTAAATTCTTCATGTCTAATGCTAAAGCTGTCAATGTGCCTCTTGCTGCCCATTTTGTGTTAAGTAAGACTCAGTCTCCTGTGACCAAGTCTGAAATTGATGAAATGAAAGATGTGCCTTATGCCAATGCTATTGGATCGGTGATGTATCTCATGGTAAGCACTGGTCCTGATATTGCTTATGCTGTGAGTTGCTTGAGTAGATACATGTCAAATCCAGGTAAGGATCATTGGGAGGCCTTGAAATGGCTTCTTAGGTACATTAAGGGCTCAATGGATGTAAGTCTCAAATTCTCAAAATGTGCTAATGGTGTTAAGTTGGTTGGTTACGTGGATTCTAACTTTGCTAATGATAGAGATAATAGGAAATCCACCACTTCTTATGTGTTTACCTTGTGTGGTTCATGCATTAGTTGGAAATCTCAATTGCAAAATGTTGTTGCTTTGTCTACTACTGAATCTCAGTATATTGCAATAACTGAGGCTGCAAAAGAAGTTATTTGGCTAAAAGGCCTTATTTCTGAGATAGGTTTCCTTGAAGGTGAGGTGGTTGTATTTTCTGATAGTCAATCTGATATCCAATTGTGTAAGAATCTTGTATTCCATGATAGAACTAAACACACTAATGTTAGTTATCACTTTGTGTGTGATGTTGTTGAAAAGTGCATTTTGAATCTTGAGAAGATAGCTTCTGAATTCAACCTTTCGGATATGGGCACTAAGTGTCTTTCTGTGGAGAAATTTAGGTCATGCATGAGGACTTTGAACTTTGATTCTTTGGATTAGTAATGTCTCTTGCTGCCTATGTTCTATGTTTTCTCCTGTTTGTGTTTTGTGTGACTTAACTGTTGTGTTTGTGTCACGTGTTCTTCATGTTGTGTTGGAGATGTGTTCACCATTAATAACTTATATTGCATTTGTTATTAATGTTTCGTACTAAACTTATTGCTTCATTTTGCAGGTGTGTTGTGTGTACGTGTGTGTTGTCTGTGCAACTTGTGTGTTGTTGTACAGTGTGTGTTGGGTAATGATGAAAACCCATTGGATTCCTGTGTTGATGGGAATGGCCAAAAAGGTGGAGAATTCGTTGGGCATGGGAATTGGGCCCAAATGGGTTTTGGCCCATTCTGCTGTATAAGGCCCACTTAATTCCAAACCCTAGGCAGATTACGGACGCTTCCATATAAAGCCAACAGCTGCTCCTTTTTTGGTGTGAGTTCGAATTTTGAAATTCCATTCGAGACCGTTGAGTTGAGTGAAGCTATTGGTGTGGTCTGCAGCCTCTACCGACGAGCCTTGGCCGCCGTTCCCTCAATATTGGTTTGGAGTCCACCTAGGTGGGTGGCCTGAACCAAGATCTATTAGCCGGAACCGTGAGACGTGATGCGAAGGGGGGTGAGCCAACATGACAGGTGGGTGCTACAATACCGAAGCAGAAATTAAGAGACTCAAAAGAGTTTATTATAACTTTACCTTGTGATTTTAATTTATGATGACGAAGATATATATAGTAATTTGTAGGATATATGCAATCTATCTATAGTTGATCCATTTATTTATTTATTTTTACATATGCATATCTTTGATTTTATTTATGTATATCTTCTAAATACCTTTTGATTTTATTTGTTTTGAGACAGAAAACGTAATATTTAAAAAATTTGAGATTGGTTATCAAAAAAAATATGTAATTAGATTTCATTTACAAATTCCGCACCTTCCACACCTCACACCAACTGCAAAAAATGATTGATAGTACTTTGATCAATATTCATAATCGATTGTAAATATTTCTAACCGTATGTAGTAATTTGTAGTTTATATGCAATCTATAGTCGATTAATTTATTTATTTTACATATACATCTTTGATTTAATCTATGTATATCTTTTAAGTACTTTTTGATTTTATTTGTTTTGAGACAAATAACTTAATATTTAGGAATTTTAGGATTGGTTATCAAAAGGCTATATAGTTCATTTTACCATTAAATATATGACATATTATTTCATTTCGTTATAAATCGAAACCGCAACCACTAAAAGAGGGGACCATCTAAAACTACAACTCAAAATAGAACTGCAATTGAAATTAGGGGTGTTCATGAAATAAAAAAAAAATTGAATCGAACTGATTAAATTCAGTCCATTCGATTTTAAAAATTAAAAATTATGGTTTATTCGGTTCAGTTCGATTTTGGACCAACAAAATCGAATACATCGAAAAACTAAAATTTTATTTAAAAATATAATATATTTATTATTTTATATATTTTTTATATTATAAAATTAATACAAATGTAAAAAAAAATTCAATCCCTACTTCCTAAATCAAATCGTAAACGCATTCAATATATTATTAAATTTTGAATTGTGGTGTTGTTGAACTTAATTGTATTTGTATTTTTTTCAAATGTTGTTCAAACTTATATGAGACTTAAGTTTTGTGATTTTGTATTCCGGTAAAAAGGGCACGACAATAAAATGGAAATATAAATCAAGTATTGTAAGCGAAACATCAACATATAAGTGAAATAAATTTTACTAGGGTAAGTCTCTTGTGAATTCGAGTTCACATGAACTCGTATCACTGTCATGTGTAATCACTATCACTTTATTCATATATATTATCACTGTTATAAAAATATACATGCTTATTTAACAGTGATAGTATATATGCATAACAGTGATAGTAAATATACATAACAGTGATAGTGTATACACATGATAGTGATATTTGAGAATCCGATTTCACCGTGAACTCAGGTTCATACAAGTTTTTGTCATTTTACTATTTCAACGTTGAATGTTTAATAAAGAGGCAGGCCGGATCTTGGGCCCATTGTAAGGCCCAGTCTTCTAAAATCAGGTTACCAACTAAAAGAGTTGGGCTTTAATTAATTTTAAGGCCCATTTTCTGATTCCTATTCACTCCGGGTGAGATGTGTATCAGTTGAAGGATATCCACATAAATTTAAAATTTTAATATGATTTATGATTGAGAAAGGTGTTTTTCTTCTTTTGTAGATTAAAATGGGGAAGGTCTTCTACAACTTTTATTTATAATATAAAACATATATACCATCATATGTATTTAATAGTAATAGGGATCAAACCTTTGACAAATTTGGGTTTACAACAACAATTTGCCATTAAATTACTAACTTTTACCATGTGATAGGATATTTATATTTAAAATAGATTACACGGCTACTAAATAAAATGTTTATATAAATAAATTAATTTTAAATATTGAATTAATCTATATAATTAGTTCTATATAAAATGTACAAATCATCATTTAATATTTTTTAAATAATAAAAAAAAATTTGTTTGTATACTATTTTAATTTCTTAAACATCATATAAATAAAAAATTTAGTATTCAATTAAATTACGGAAAAAATCAAAATAAAATTTAGTATAGTTAACTGTTAAAAGAATTAAATTTCAGGAGAGATGCATTTTATTTTATAATCTTATGCAACTTTTGGTTCTATAAAAAATATATATTATATCTGAGCCACTCAGTTTTTTTTTTTTACAATAGTTCAACTAGTTGAATCAAAGAATCGGTTAATTATCCGGTTCAATGATTAGTTTGATTTTAAACATATTAATTTACAAGTCTAATGTTACTAGTAAATGTATATAATAGTATTAACGCTAATATATTTGTGAACAAGTGCCATAATATACAATTTATACCACATGATTTATTTACTGATATCATTAGTTGTATTCGGTGATACCTTTTACATTGTGATATCAATAAGTATGTCTTGTGATATAAATTTCATACTATGAACAAATTTCACATGAGTACTATCTAGTAGTAATTTCATACTATGAAATTTGTTCATAGAAGACTTTATGTTAAAATTATAACTCGCCTTATCCACCAATCTTATTCTCATTTTATTTTTTGAATTGTCTATCAATTTTATTATTTTTTAAAAAAATAAACAACACTCACATGTAGAATAAATGGACAATATCTCCATAATACTTTTATTTTATCTATTTTCAATAAAATATTAAATTTATTAAATTATGTGTTAAAAAGTAAAAGAGAATAAGATTTATGAACAGAGAGAATAGTATTTTTTTTCCCAAACAAATCAATCAGCATAGATCAACAGAAAGTTCGTGGAGAATCCCATCTAGAATGTGTTAAATATTATTGTTGGATTTAGTGAATTCCGTGAACACAAACGGGAATCACTAACATGTTATTAATTGTAGCGGAAATGATCAACCCATCGGCATCCACGTATTGTTATGTACTCAGGATCCAATATACAGTATCGTATGTATATAATCGTCCATGAATCGGTATTAGTCAGGAATTGAAATGGTTTATTCAATGTGAGTTTGTTTTGAGACGGGAGAATTCTCTGAGAGTAATTTCTGAGAAGTTATTCACTGTATTCTGTGTACTTTTGAGAGAACTTATGCATCTTTCATATCCAGAATATTTTCCATACATAATTAATATATATTGGAACATGGAAATATGTTTAATAACTCCCCAAAATAACTTATCAACTCCACCTATGTTTTATCCACAACTCTTATGTGTATTATATGTACATATATAATTAATATATATATAAATAATATATTAAATATTATTTAATGGTTTAATTCATTTCCTTCATAAATCACATTTTTATTCAAAAAATACCTCGTGTAACCCACGAATGCATGAGTTTTCATGTCATACATCCGTTGGGAATATATAGCACCCCAATCAGAACAATTTGGATACTTTGTCAGCTCGTTATACCCCATAACTCTTGAATATTTAACACATGTTGAAATATCTCTTTCGAATCCCTAAAAAACAGAGCATATTTAACCTTTTTCGTGAAAGCTATGTATTTCATAATCAAGAACATAGTTTGATGGACTAGTCAGTGAATCAAAATAGAGTGTGTTAAACAAAGATATTCTTCCTTTCTCATTAAATATCTACAGACTCCAAATGTAACTGCTTTCGTAGACATGCACCGCATCGCTCTAATTAACCATAGCTATTGGTAACATGCTAAAGTAGCACTAAAGTGTAGACTTAGAAATATAGGAGAAAATCTTAAGGGTAGATTTAATAACGACTCATATTTAATGAGAAAACAGAGATATTTTTCTCGTTTTCTTTTAGGGTCAAAAGCACATATTGTCAACTTGTTTCTCATATAACACATGTTTTGGCGGGAATAATCCTTTGTTCGTGGGATTGACTATTTAGTCCATTAAACAAAACACACCTTTAAAGACTAATTTATCTCACGTAACATTTGCATCACTGATGTAATAAACACACGATTGCAGTTCATCAACTACCAATCATTTCTGTAATTGATATTTAATTGATGTATTAGATTTGATTTCGTGCATGTTTGCAATCTCTAGTAGAATTGAAAAAGTAGTAGTAAGTAATTTTAGTAGTAAAATAAAAAATAGGGAGTGTTTTAAACTTAAGTGATTTTAAAAATTGATTAAAAAAATGTGTTTGCAAAAGAAGTGCTTCAGAAAAGGATATTGAGTATTATTTTATTAGAGAATGTGTAGAAGTGCTTAAATAGAAGTTAAAAGCTAAAAATTGTTGTTTGACCAAAAGTAATAATAAGCACTTAAAATAGTTGTTGAAAACATGTTTTAAGTGTTTTTTTAAAAAAATAAGCACTTCTACTTTTTATGTTGAGTTTGCAAACATACACTTAATATCTAAACACTTAATTGTTCAGATTAAAGTCCATGTTCACTTATTTGAATCTGGACTTTTCTTTAAGTTCAAATTCAATGATTAAATTTTTCGCTCATATTGGTTTTGAGAATATAAAAAATTCAGATTTTTTTACTCCACGAGTAAAATAATTTTATATTCATTAGATTTTCAAAAATTAATTGTCCATTAGATTCGATATTATTTAAATTTACACCAATTTTCCCTTTCTTTTTTTTTCTTTTTTTTTCTATTATTAATTGGAATAGTTAAAAAGCTTATGTTCAGAAGTAGTGTATTATATAAAATTGGTTCACGATGAGTTATTATAAAATTATTTTAAAGTATATTTGATTAAAAATATTTAAAAAAATCATTAAGTGTATTAAAATTTGAAATAATAAAGTAAATTATACTACCTCCGTTCACAAAAAATACGATCACACTTTTGCACGTGGTTTAATACAATATGTAGAAAACTATTACAGGGTATTGTGATATCCGCTATGAATAAAAAGAATATATTTGGAAAGTATATCATACGTACTTTCTAAAAATATTCGTTTTATGCATAATGAATATCACAATATCTCATAATACATTTTGACATATTACGTTAAACCACGTGCAAAAATATGAGCGTATTTTTTTGTGGACAGAGAGAGTAATTAAAATATAATATTATTGATCACATTTTTAACATTTTTAATAAAAATTTAATATTTTAAACAGTTTAATAATAAATTTATTTGGAAAAATCTACATTATAAAACTTTATCTTTAATCAATAAGGTTGAATAGACCCCACCCACGTCTTCTTTGCCTACGTTTGAATTCAATAATTATGAGTTTTCTTTCAAAGAAATTACGGTGAATTTGGTTTAAAGTTTTATTCGACAACTTTGTTCTATTAATAGGATGTGACTGAGAAAGGGCCCACTTTTAAACCAATTTGTAATTTTAAAAAAATATATATATAGCACCAATTTTTAATAATCATATAACTCTAGAATCAATATATAATTCATTCCAATAGTTATATTAGGGGCTTATTTGATTTCAATACTTAAAAAAAAAAAAATTGATCTATTTGATCCCGCGAATAAAATTAAAGTTTCACTTGAATGGAAGGAAATGAAAATAAATAAATTTTTAAAAAAAATTGGATGGAATAGAATGTACAAATTCAAAAAATTGATGGTGTGGGAGAAAATTCATTAACAAACACTCCCTAACTTATTTGAAAAGAGTAATTATTTGTGTGTGAAATTTAAGAATTTTAAATCCACTCATCCAAACAGAGTCTGAAAGTGTGTTTAGTTTAACGAGTAAAATTATTTATCTATAAAAAAATATGCATATTTTGAAGAATAGATAATTTTATCTTTTAAACTAAACATACCCTGAAAATTTATCCACATATTAAATTAGAGATATATTTAATCCCTTTTCAAAAAATTATGGGGGCGCTTGTTTTAAATTTTTCAATGGTAATTAAAATGAAATTTTATTTTTTTCATTTACCCTTACATATGTTAAATGAGAGTTTGTATTCACGGTGGTTATATCATTAATATTGTGCTCCAATTTTAAAAAAAATTGACAAAAAAGAAAATTGTTGGGTGTAGTATAGGGAATTGATTGAGGAGGATGAATATAAGATGAGATTGAGATAATCAAATAAGAGTAATGATTACCTTATTTAGGAAGAAAAATAATGTTATGTACCTCATTTGTTTTAATTATATGCAATAATCACTATGTTTTTATCTACATTCACATTACCATTGGAGAATTTTTCATACGAAGGCGCCCCTAAAATAGTCAAATATCTCATAATTTGGTTACCCATCCACTGTTTGGAGAAGTGATCAGGTTTGAGAGTAAAAGGATAAGGTCACATTTTTTTCCTTTTTAAAAAAATCTAAAAAAATTTATACGGTTACTAGAACACTCTTCTTTGAAAAAAAATAAAATAAGGAGGGTGGAGCACTCGTGTGGCTCACACGTGGTTGCTTGAATGCTGTAATTTTGGAATTATGTCCAGGGAGTTTGTTGCTGCAGATTTATTGTTGTAGGCTCGTCATTTAGTAGAGGATGAGTCCAATTGCCACAACCGATTGAATTTATGTTGCGTAGAGACAGACAAAACTACACGAAAATGAGGCAGCACTAACACTTTCCATTTTACCTTTATCTGCACTAAGTCAAATAATACAAAAAATAAAGAAAATTCAGTTTCATATATTGCAGCTTTCTCAAACTTATACTAAATTTAGAACTTCGGCATCTTTATTACCCCTCCATTCCATATATTTACACCTATGTGATGACACACGATTTAAAAAAAAAATATTTTTTAAATAAAGTATTGGTATATGGATAAATGTGTAGAAAATTTTGTAAGTATGCACGCAAATCGATATTTTCCTTTTAAGTAGTGTGCAAATTGATTTGGGATAACCCAAAATATAAAATGTGCAAATTGATTAGGAACAGAGGGAGTATAAACCAACACCTCTTTTTCTTTTTCCTTCTTGAAATAAACTTATATTAAACCATCCATATGTAACTTATTATTTTCTCCATTCGTCCCAAAAGACATTTCGGTATCTTTTAGACTAGCAGTTTTATAAAAAAAATAAACAAGTATATTTTTATAAATATTATATATGTTTTGTAAGAATGAAGTTTAATAAATAGTTTATACTTTTAGGTATTGCAAATTTTTACCTTTTTAGGAAACTACTTCCACTTCTTTATTATTATTTTTAATATTTTTTACATTATTCTCATTACTTTTTCACTTTTCTCTATCGCTTCACATGTACTATATCAATATTTTTATACACTTCTTAATATTATTGCTCAAAAATTATGAGCAACTTATAAAGGGACCGGGAGAGTATCATTTTTAAAAAGTGGTAGTCGTTTTTAATAAAAAAATTATCACTTTTTAAAAGTGATAATTTTTTATTAATAAGTGCAGCATGACATGAGACTATTTCGTGATGATTTATAAAAAAAAAAAAATTAACTTCCTCAAAGGCTTCATACAAATCAAAATATTGTGTAATTTTGTAGACCTCTTGATTCTTCTTTGGTAATTCAATATGTTTTTACGCCCCAACAATCCTCCATTTAAATAAAGGTCATCGGGTCTCCCTTCGATCCACTCGCTTTATCTACCATTGTTAGTGCTCAGAGATGGACTTTCATATCCGAATTGATATGGTATCATTTATTTAGAGTTGAGCCGTCACGATTTTATTTTTGAGCTTATCAAAAAAAAATTATACCAATAGAGATATTGTCTATCCTAAGTAGATTTAGTGATTATCACTTCAAATTCCATTGTCATATTGAAAATCTATTTCACAAACAGATGTTTATTTTCTTCTAATATAAATTTAACATTTATATCGCATAACAATTGTTGTTTATGTTGATGGAATAGTCGGGTTTAAAAAAATGCACAAATAAATTCACGATAGTTTTTTCTTTTTATTGGTGAATGTTAGTCGTTAGTAGTCAGTTCACCAAGTCTTCAAACACTCATATCTCCAAGTCAATCAATTATATCTCCCTTCTATCTGTTCCCAAAGGGAATTGAACTCGTTTTGCTCGCCTATTTATAAATTCACGATAGTGTAACTTTTTATTTTCTACATTTTAACTAAACTTGTTGAAAATAATTACTTAATAAAATAATAATAATAATTTAAAAAGATATCGAACTACACACGTCAGTTAAAAAATCTCTCTCCCTCTTTTTGTATTATCAAGGATGATCTCCACCAATCCCAAAAATAATTTTTGTTATACCATATTATCATATTTTAATTAGATTGATTTTCAAGTGCAAAAAAGTTGTCTGTGACACAGAGAAATGATTGATAAGATAATTATATAATGGAGAAAGATTAATTAAATGAGGTAATGATTTATTGAGTGAGTTTATTGTACACTAGTTGTACTGTGTAGTTCAAGTATATTTTTAAAAAATTATCCTTGTTTAACAAGGACAACTTTTCAATAACATGAATGATTTTTCTAAAATATGCTTCAATTACATAGTACATATGGTGCATACAAGACTAAAATTGATTGGTGAGCTATTAAAAAAATATTATATATAATAAATATAAATATTTTAGAAAATAAAACACATCAAATGATAAAGAAAAAAAATTGTTGGCATTAATTTTTTTATTTTTTATTTATCGGTAAATGTTAGTGGTTAATAGTTAGAAGTTAGTTCATCAAGTCTCCATACACTCATATCTTCAAGCCTACCTTATATCTCCTTCTTATTCGTTCCAAAAAAAAAATCAAACCCGAATTACTCACTTAAATGAGGAGCACGATAACTAGGTGAGTTAACTTATGTGGTTAATTGTTTGCATTAATAAACTACATAAAGTATAAATGTAGTCGAGTCAGAAGTTGGTTGAGTTACTGGAAATCTGGATTGATGTTTGTGACGTATGTACATTTTATATTTTCTTTAAATAATTAATACGAATGATGTAATAATATTGAGAGTGGATTCATTCTTATTTTATTTCGTGAAGGATGGGTATTAACGGAATAATTAATGCTCAAGATAATAACTTTATGTACAATTATTCAATTTTACATAATAACACATATTTTGATGTTTTGATGTGTAATGTTAGTTCATATACAGTATTGTATTAATTCATATATAATATGGTATTAGTTTACGTACAATGTTGTTTTAGTTCATCTATTGCAACATGGTACCAGTTGTGTTATTTCATATGTATTGTGGTGTTAGTTCATATGCAATATTTTATGTTATTTATCTCTGTAAAAATTAAATTTTAAAATATTTAGAATAAATTGTTGTTCACCATATAATTTAGAGTAATGTTTTTGAGAACCGATTGAACCGTTGAGAACCGGCCATAGAACCGGTCTTGTTACCCTCTAAAAATCATTTTTACGATTGAACCAGAAAAAACCAGTCAAAACCGAAAAAATCGCCCAAAATCAGAAAAAACCGGTTGAACCGGTCTGCTTTTATTTTTCTAAATTTTTTATTAAATTAAATCGTGAGACATGTTCGAACCCCAAAATTAATTTATTCTACAATTTATATATTTTAAATTTTTATAATAATATTTTAATTTGAAACTTTATGAAACATGTCATGGATTACAATTTGAGTTATTTTGAGTATTTCGATTTAATTGTCAATGTATTATTAGTTTATTTCAATTATAACATATAATTCATTAAAATTTTATATGGGAATATTTAATTTAATTTATTTTTTAATATAATATATATAATATTAAAAATAGACTGAAATAATTTTAGCGGCTAGACCGTCAGTCCAAACGGTTGGACCGGTTGAACCAGCAACAGGTGTTCTATCCGGTTTGATCACCGGTCCGGTTATGAAAATACTGATTTAGAGTGGGTCTCATGTGCAATATTGCATCATGCAATATGCCACGAAAATGGAAATCTTCAAAAACTTGCGGGTCAACAGGGTCAAAGTAATAAAATTCACGGATCTTAATCATGTCAGGTCAGATTTGGACAATTTTCAAATTCCAAGATTTTCGCTCCCAGTTGGTGATACTGTATGAGTAAATCTATGTTATTATAAGGTCAAATGTGTGCTACTGTAAGAACAAATGTTTCTTTTATATATATTCATTTATTTTTGTAGAAACAAACATTTTTAATAAAATGTAAGAGCAATATGTGTATTACTAAAAGAAAAAATATTAGTTTTTCATAAATATTTATTGATTTTTATAGAAATCATTATTTTTTAAGATATAATAATACACATTTTGCCTTAAAGTAACACACATATGTTAATGTAGTATACATTCTGGGACTGCCGAGATATAGTAATACATGTAAGGTATTATTATATTAACAACATATTATCAACATAAAAATAAATAATAAATAAAAAATAAATTAAGAAACACATATTTATTCTTGTAAAAATAAATATTATCCTTATAGTTACCTTAAAAGTACAAAAATTTAATTTTTTAAGATGTAGTAACACACATTTTGTATTACAGTACACACATATGTTCATGTAGTATACATTCTGGGACTGCCGAGATATAATAACACATGTAAGGTATTATTACATTAACAACATATTATCAACATAAAATCAACAAAAAAATAAAAAATAAATAAAGAAACTATATTTGTTTTTGTAAAAATACATATTATCCTTATAGTTACTTAAAAGTACAAAAAATTAAAATTTTAAGATGTAGTGACACACATTTTGTCTTACAGTAACACACATATGTTCATGTAGTATACATTTTGGGACTGCCGAGATAGTAAAGTATTATTACATTAACAACATATTATCAACATAAAATTAATAAAAAAAATTAAGAAACACATATTTGTTCTTGTAAAAAAATATATTATCCTTATAGTTACTTTCAAAATATAAAAAAAAATTAAAAGATGTAGTAACACACATTTTGTCTTACATTATCACACATATATTCATGTAGTATACATTCTGCGACTGTCGAATTTTTTTCTTGAAAATTTCATTTGACCCCGTAAGGATCCGCGAATTTTTAACTGGATATATTATGCGGGTCGGATTTGGTACAATATTGTATAAGAATTTGTGTTCAAATAATACTTTGTCTTTTGTGAAAATATAAAATATGAGTAAGTATGTTGTGCAATTTGTGTATGGAACATTCATTTAATAATTAAGGTTATTTATACTAAAAAAATGTGTGTTAACATAATGCACTCACTCAATATCTTTTTTTTAACAGTAAAAGGGATTGGTTTTATTATAATGAATTGGAGAATAAGAGGTACTACATCCCTTACAATAAAATCGGTTAACACATAATTACTCAAACACTTACAAGGTAACATTCTCTCTATTTTTTACACCAGTCAAAAAAAGTATACTTACTAATGCTCCCATCTTTGCTCCAATCCAAACCAAAACGCTCGATATGATATCTGAGAAAACTCTATTCTAATTCAGCTCCAACTCATTAAAAATAACTTCATTTCTTATTATCCATATAAACCAAACGACCGATGTCCGCAAAGTTAAAGATGTCTTGTTTTTTTTTTTTTTAGACCAAGCAAATCATCATGTTGAAGAAGATAACATGACAGAAAGTGATGTAGAACCATATGCAAGTTCATCCATAAATAACACTTATTCCATATTTACCTTGCAAACTCACAGAAAAAGAAGAGATGATGAACGGTTTCTTCTTCTTCTTCTTTTTCACCACAAAGACCACATTTATCTACCACATTTGGAAGCATTAATCAACGTAGCTTTAGATTAAATTTTGTTAATAGGTTCATTTTTTGATTTTCCAAATTATTACTTGTACCTTCCTTGGAGCGTAACTCTTCAAATTCTCGAACAAGCTTTGTCTTTCACATTCTTTGGCTCATCGGTTATCGTCATTTTCTTGTATGCCTCTACGGTTGTATACATGTCATTTGATGAGGGAGTCCAGTTCCTATAATCTTCTTCATTTTTGTCTATCTTGATCCTATTAAGAGAAGACAAAAAAATATTTATCATATCAATATCTCTACCTCTCAAAACCCAACTCCACCTTAACTCTCATTTCCACTCATTATCTTTCCACTTCATCATCTCATGTATTCTCTCATTCTTGTTTATGCTTAACCTATATAATCTAGGAAATTTTTCTTTCGAAGTCATCTCTCCCACCCATCAATCATCCCAAAATCTAGTTTTGTCTCCTTTGCCAACAATTCTCAACAATTCTCTATCTAACCCATCACCCTCCTCTCCCCAATAAATCTCACAAATATCTTTCCACCACCCCAATACATATTTTCTCCCTCACCTCACCCGTCGCCGAACAGCCATAAACTAGGGGATCCTCCCCATATTTCGATTTGATCACCTTAACCCATTACCTATCTCACTCCTTTAGGAATCTCCATACCCACTTGCCTATAAATACTTTATTGAAAACTCCTAAATCCCTAATTCTCAACCCACCTCTATCTTTTTCTTTACACACATCACCCCACCTAACCTAAAAAAATTTGTGTTTCTCCTCACTCTCCCCCTCCCCCTCTCAAAAGGAAATTACATTGGATTTTCTAGAGCTCATGAATGACTTTTTTGGGCATTAAATAAAAAGTGAGACAATAGATTGACAACACAGAGAGAACAGACTTTAAGTGATACGACCCCCAAAAGACATGTTCTTCCCTCTCCAAGCCTAGAAACGGCCTCTAACTTTATGAACCAATTTAGTCCAAGCACCTGTCACCCTGTGTTTAATACCGAAATTAATTCCAAAGTAAGAAAAAGGATTGGTACATACCCCACAATTTAAAAATTCAGCTCATTCTGCAATGTGAATTTCTTCCATATTGATGCTCATGAAGGTACATTTTTGGGTAATTCACCTTTAATCCCGACATTAATTCACAGTTTCGGAGGATGTATTTAATAGCTTCAATATTCTCCTTCTTTCCTGAGCACGAGAAAATCATGGCATCCGCATATTAAAGATGGGAAACACAACTCTTATTCTTACCCACCCTAGTCGGGTCATAAACTCCCACTTCCACAACTCTTTCAATGATTAAGCTTAATCCCTCAACCGCAATGAGGAAGAGGAAATGGGATAGATGATCCCCTTGTCGAAGGCTCCTTTCAAGATTGAAAAAACCCAAAGAACTCCCATTCACTAGAACTGAAGCTGAAGCCATCGAGATGCACTCAAAAATCCAGTTTCTCCACTTGGGGAAGAAGTTCAGGCCCTTCATCATGTCATCAAGAAAACTCCATTCGATTGAGTCATATGCTTTTACGAAATCCACCTTGAAAATGAGTCTTTTGAGCCTTTACTTTTTTGCCTCATTGACCATTTCATTTAAAACCACGATTCCATCTAAGATTTGTCTTCCTCCAATAAAAGTAGACTGTTACACGAAATTACCGCATCAAAGGCTTTACAAAGTCTTGCAGCCAATACCTCTGCAATAATCTTATAGATGCACCCAATTAGAGAGATAGGCTTATAGTAATGCAAACTTAAGCATTGGTCCTTTTTTGAAATAAGGGCAATGAAAGAGGCGTTTAGTCCTCTTGCAAGCTTTCCATTTGAGTGAAAATCTTCAAACGTCTGGAAAATCTCCAACTTCATGTTGAACCAATTGTTTTTTATGAAGGCAAAATTAAATCCATCAGGACTTGGGCATTTGCACGATGTTGATAGAATTTATTAATCGTGTTCGTTTATGTGGCTTTGTAACGTATTAATCATATCAAACAATAATCTAAGAATTGTGTTCTTGGAGGAGATAATGTAGAGAGAGAGTGTGAGAGCTTAGAGAGAGAAAGTAGAGTGTAGGATTGTATTAATTGTGTGAATAGTACAAGAGAGGTCTTATTTATAGGTGTGCGAGTGTGAGACGGCACCTTACGAGCCTATATGGCTTCCGGTGTTGACAAGGGTTCCTTACCCTCGCCTTGGTCCCTCACACTGCTTCCCTTTGTTATGCCTCGTCCTACTACATTGTCTTAGACTAGATTGGCCTCATTAAAAACCTCGTCGTAAACCACCCTTGTGGATAAACCGGACGGAGGGAAAAAGAGCGCAACCATTGTGGTCCTACAGGCTATGGGGCGAGCTCCCCGGAGAGTTCCTGGGCGAGCTCGCGGGCGAGATCCAACGTATTGTGCAGCTTCAGGGTGCCGTGCGATGATGGACCTCGGCGAGGTCCTCATGGGGGTAGAGGCGAGCTCCTTTAGGCGAGTTACGCAGGCGAACTGCCCCCATGTGGGCGAGCTCTGGACTTCCGCGGATCCGGGTGAGCCTTGGCGACCTGCCAAGCCTTGGTGATTATTCTTACCCCAATTGTATTAGTTCGCCAGGCCAACATTTGCCCCTAAGCTCGCGTGCATCATGACTTCGTCAAATGTGCGGGCGAGCTGGATAACTTGAATCTCGGTGAACTATCCTTGGGTGATTGCCGAGCTAGCAGGCGAGCTTGGCCATGGCGGTTGTTTTTGGCCGACGTGGTGCGGGAAACCAGGCATCGTGCACACCTTTTGAGGCCTCGGCTCCCGCCCACAATCATGACAACTTTCAAATCTTTTACAAATAGGTCCTCGCACTTCCCGAATATCGCACCTCGCCCCGACTTCTATAAATAAGGGAAGGTGAGTTCATTCCTCACTTTTTCACTTTCGAGTTTTCAGAGCAGTTTCCGGTGAACGGCACCTCCATTTCCGACGAAGTTTCCGGCTCTCCTCAAGGTAGAAAACTCACTTTCTTCTTCTCTTTCATTTCTTTTCTTCCAATTTCTTCAAGTTCTTCGGGAATTTTGGACATTTTCGGAGACTTTTCGAACTTTTCCGACTACCTATTACTGTGACTCCGGCGAGGAGACTTTGGACTGATTTTCAGACATTTACGGACTGCATCATGACTATGTCGACCCATGAATTGAGTGGGACTCCCTCTAACCGTAACCCCGGAAAACAACCAATGATTGAGAGTGAGCCTCTTTCTCGGATTTCTTACGTGGATGTCGGCACTAGCTCCGAGGCGACCTCGGTAGCTCGCCCGGACTCCGGAGAGCTACTTGGCGAAGTTCACACTAACTCGGAGGTATGGGAGGAAGGTAACGAGGTCACCCCTGAGGAAAGAGTAGCCAGCGATAATGACGAGCCCGTTGAGGCCGGTGAGGATGTCGCCGATATCGGCGAGGAGGTTGCCGAGGTCGACGCTGAGGTCGCCAATGAGGATGAAGAGGAGGGCGAGTTAGAACCAGTTACGCTCGAATGGTTCCGTCGCATCGGTTTCCCGAAGCCCCAACTGGTTGAATATCAGGTCCCCGCCGAGGTCGTGCATCCCTTTGACTGGGACGAGTATGTCGCCGAGTACGCGGTGAGCTTTCCTTGCCCGAACCGGGTACTCTCCGCCGACCCCGCCGACCTAGAGAAAGTCGCCCCATCTGATTACAGAGCTGGCGGGGTGGTGAGCCTCATCGATGAGTGCGACCTTCCCCTCATTCGTAGGAAGTATCGCATTCCGCTATACATGTTCATGTATGCCCCAGTGAAGAATGAGCGGGCTGACGCGCCTCCCGAGGGGTTGACTGCCCTGAACGTCGACGTACTCAGGGCCGGGCTCACATTGCCGTTGCACCCGATCATCGGCCAGTTTCTCGCCGATAATAACTTGGCCATCACTCAGCTCACTCCGAACGCATGGAGCAATCTTCTCGCCGCGTTATCCGTCTTTGGGTTGGAGGGTTACGAGAATGCGACGACCTCGGTGGACCTGGGCGAGCTCTTTACTGTTACCAAGCAGGCGAAGGATGGCGCGGGATACTACTACCTGAAAGCTCACCCGGGAGAGAAATTAGATATACTAATTCTAATTTTCTTTCTTTTTGCAGTTCCGAAGCGCCACAAGTCTAGCAGGGGTAAGCCCAAGGTGTCGATCGAGTTTGACGTGGTGCGCACCATTTGCTGTTTGAGAGGCGAGAAGGATAGATAGATCGCCCATCTGTGCACGCATCATTGTTTGCGGCTCGCCGGGCTCCTTACCTTGCCACACCACCTCGATATCCAAGGTCCCAAGCTCCCAGGTTTACAACTCTTCGGAGCTCGCCTATAGGGGGTAGTTCGCCCATTTTGCTGACATTTTCCATCTTTGTGCAGGTGGTAGCTTCGTCGCCATTCCCATCGCCGAGGTCCCTAAGGCCTATCAAGTAGTTAAATGCCGCTTCGAGATGGGCCCACCTCTCCCCAACAGACTTGCCCAGCCGTCGGTGCTCGCGCTGGAGGCGAGCAAGGAGGCAGAGCTCGCCACTAAGAAGGGCGAGGTAGGAGGGTCGGGGACCCAGAAGAAAAAGACTAAAGCCCCCGAGAAGACTAAGTCTAAGGCAGCGGAGGTCGCGAAGGCTGACCGAGGTGGCGGGCGAGCTGGCGCTGCTCCCTAGCGAGGTCGTGGGAAAAGAGGTCTCTAGCGAGGCGATGGGTCTCGAGCGGGCGAGGAGGACCCCCAAGGCGGGAAGAAGACCAAGTATACTGGCCTCCGCGACGAGGATTCTGACCGAGCTGAGAGGATCTCGGCGAGGTCCGGGCAGGGAGGATCTGCTCAGTCCATCGCCCCACTGGCGGCCATACCAATCCGGAGCTCACCCCCCTCCCCGTCTCCATTTGGGGTGCGAGCTACCGACGACACGCTCTTGGGATTGGACCCTGACCGTGTTCAGTAAGTAGCTCGCCCTGTTGATCTTCACCGCTTATTGTCTTCTGTTTTTCTAATGTTTTTCAATTGTTCTGACCTCGCAGTTATGCTCCCATTGCTCACCCCAATCGTCATGAGGCTGTTCATGTCTTCGAGCGATCTCGCTCACTGACATCGATGAGGAGCCTCCATCCGGGCCTAGTCCGGAATACTGTGAGCGAGGTGCCGAGGCACTGGACGGCTCCCCAGGTAGCAACGATCAATGGCCAGAACCTGACGGAGAACCTCCTTCTCTCGGCTCACTACGCAAGCGGGCTACTGCTCGCCAATCAAAAGGCCCTGGAGCAAGCTGCCGAGCTGGAGGCAGGTCGCTCCGAGAGGAACAAAAAGGTGATCGCCTTGGCGGAGACCGCCGACAAGGCCAAGAAGGTGGCCAAGCTCGCCGAGGACAAAGCTGCCGCGGCTTTGGCCTCCGAGGCTCAGGCTCTTGATAACTTTACTCAGCTTCAGAAGCAGCTGGCCTCCTTCCAGCAGAACGCCGAGGCTCAACTTAAAGCTAAGGAGGAAGAGTTCGCCAAGAGGCTCACCAAGGAGGTCGGCGAGCATGGGGTGATGAAAGAGGAGCTGCAACTGCAGCAAGGTCTAGCCGGGAGCGCCGATAAGGAGTGCGCGAGGTTGAGGGCCGAACTGGAGGCGAAGGTCAACGAGGTCACCGAGCTGCGGAATAATGCTTCTTCTTTACCGGACTTGAGAGTCGTGAGGCCCAAGGCCTCTGACAAAGGATTCGTCCAATGTTGCGTTGAGGTCTTGAGGACTCTATGGTGGGCCTAGGCCCACAAGGACGATGAGGTTGAGGCCGTGGTGGGCAACTTCAAGGTGTGCCTCGACCGAGTCCCCTTCCCGGATGGTGCCGAGCTGGACATTGGCGACCTCCCGGAGCTCAGCATCCCTCTCGACTTCGTGCCAGCCCGCTTTCAAGTCATCAAGACAGTTGAGGTGCCGGCGTTGAATCTTGGTGAACAGGAGGAGGTCGTTCATGAGGAAGGTCGTGTCCCCCTCACTGTCGAGCAACTCCAAGAGGCCTGCGGGGATGCGACGCTGGATATTGGCGAGTTCGACACTAGTGGGGTCACTGGCAAAATCACCACACTTTCTGAGCTCGCCATCCCAGCTAGGGGTGAGCATGGTTCGGTTCAGTTACCGAACTGAACTATATCACCAAAACCGACATAACCGAATTTATTATTATTAGAAACCAAAACCGAACCATATACATTAAAAACCAAAAAAACCGAAACCAAAATTTTCGGTTCGGTTTTGGTTTATAACCATATTAACTGAAATATCACTAGTTAAAATTGTGTGTGCGGAAACAGGGAGAGGAGAAGTGGTGATTTGGTGGTCGCCCGCCGTGAGCTTAGGCGGACGGCGACGGATTGGAATGGGGTGAGTGGCGTGAGGGTGGGGGAGGGAATTTCTGGAAGTGAGGCGCCGTGAGGGTGAGGGTAAGGGAGAGAATTTGGAAGGGGTAACTTACTGGTTTGAGGGTTAGGATTTTTTTTATCTATATGTAATGTAATTATATTTATGTAATATAATATTTATTTAATTTATTTATATATATTAGTAATAGTATTATACATTATAATTATATATATATATAGGTTTAAATTCGGTTCGGTTTTCAGTTTTTCGGTTTTTTTAACCTAAAAACCAAAACCGAAATCGAAAACCAAAAGTTTAAATATTTAAAACCAAAACCGAACCGAATACCAAATTAACCGAACCAAATTCTTATTTCGATTCGGTTCGGTTTTTCGGTTAAAACCGAACAGTGCTCACCCCTAATCCTAGCTGGGCAGGTCGCCCCCAACCCCGCAGAGGTGGCTCCGGATGCCCCCGTAGCTCCGGAGACTTAGGCTTTCCACCTGCTTTCTTAGATTAGTTTTTATTTTCCAAGTTGTTATAGGTCGCCAGGCTCCATAGCTCGCCTAGAAGGAGCTCCATTTTTGTGGGCTTTTGATTTTTTGCTTAAGTATATGTAGCTCGTCGGGCACGTGCAGCTCGCCCAGAAGGAGCTTTTTTGTAGTTCAAAGATGGCTAGCTAGTCGGCCTTTGTGGCTAGCACCGCTACTTATACTTAGGAATTTTCAAGTATATTTTTTGCTTGAAAATTTCATAAGTATTTTTGAATGACGATCAATTTTTATCCAACTCCGTTTACTTATGTTTCTGCGCTTTACGTCATAATTTTTAAATAGCTTGTTTTTGTTTATTTCACAGGTACTTAACTGTCCGTCTTATTCTACTTTGAGAAGCGAATTGTTCATTTTACGTCACTTACGACTACGAACTGTACCTCTGTTTTGAGAGTGTGTATTCTTCATCTTACACCACTTAAGGTCGCGAATTGCACGTCTTAGACCACTTAGGGCAGCGAGCTGCACTTCAATTGATTCACGTTGGGCCGTTGGGTTTCATGAACCTTGCCTTAGACGTTTTTCGTCTCTTTCGTGAGTTTTTCTAACTTGTGGCAGTAGGTGCTTAGCAATCCTTTAAGAAGGGTACCTTCGCGACCTTGGGCACTTTGGCCTTTGCCTTCGAGCTATTTAGTTACAACGTTTGGGACCTTGGTCCTTGCGCATCACGGATTTTTTAGTGCTCGGGCGAGCTGGGGTTGGTGAGCTCTTCTGGGCAGTGGGCGACCTAAGGTAGCTCGCGTGGGGGGCGAGCTACGCAGGGCAAATTTTTCTGATTTCATAAATTCTCTAACTTTTCATAGCGACGTAATTTACACTGGTTGCCATCAACATTTCTGATGAGAACCTTCGACTAGTCTATTACATAATTCTAGTCTATTGGTAGAACTTTTTCAGGTGGGCCGCACTCCAGGTGTATGACGAGGCGTTGCCTTTTGCGTCTTCGAGGTCATAAGTGCCGTTCGGCCAGGCTGCGGTGACCCGGAGCGGTCCTTCCCAGTTTGAACCGAATACACCTAGTGGGGCCATCAACTTCTTTTTCAACACCAGGTCTCCGACCTTGAATTTTCGGTCTCGGACCTGAGAGTTGTAATACTTTTCTGCTCTACGCTTGTAGGTGGCGTTCTTCATTTCTGATGAAGCTCTGGTCTCTTCGATCCGATCCTTCTCTACTGCCAGGGCTTCGTCATTCTTTTCTTCATCATATCCTACCACCTTCCAAGTCTTGTTTTGGACTTTGACGGGTACCACCGCCTCAGTTCCAAAGGCTAGGGCAAACGGGGTCTCTCCAGTTCTGGCTCGGTAGGAAGTTCTGTAAGACCATAGGACCTCCGGGAGTTTGTCTACCCAGCTCCCTTTCTTTTTCTCGAGGCGGAGCTACAATATGTGTTTCAAGATTTTGTTCACCGCCTCGACCTGGCCGTTCGACTGGGGATGGTATGGAGTTGAGTAGTGCTTCTTGATGTTCCATGAACTACAGAAGTCTCTCAGCTTTTGACCGTCGAACTGCCTTCCGTTATCTGTGATGATCGACTGCGGAAGTCCGAACCTGCATACCAGGTTCTTCCATATGAAGTCGATCATCCTTTCTTGGGTTATTGTTGTGAGAGCTTCGGCCTCAGCCCACTTAGTGTAGTATTCTACTGCTACAACAACAAACTTTACACTGCCTCTACCAGGTGGAAATGGGCCGATCAAGTCGATACCCCATTTCGCGAAAGGCCATGGGCTGAAAACCGACTTCAGTTGGTTGGCAGGGGAGTGGATGTTAGGTGCGAAAAGTTGACACTTCCGGCACCTTCGCACGAAGCTGATGGCATCTCTGCGAAGAGTGGGCCAATAGTAGCCTTGCCTGATCATCTTGTATGCCAATGCTTGCCCCCCATCGTGATTCCCACAAATCCCTTCGTGAATTTCTTCTAACACTTCGGACCCCTGCTTCTTAGTTAGGAACTTGAGTAGGGGTAGAGAGAATCCACGTTTGTAGAGTTGGCCGTCCAACAGTGTATATCTGGCAGCTTGCTTTATTAGCCCGCTAGCTTCCCAGGTGTCTACTGGGGTTGTTCCGTCTGTCAAATATTTTTGGATTGGAGTGCACAAATCTTCACCATCTTCACTGTCCTCCTGCCCCCCACTCAAGGTTTGGTTTACTTTGTAATCGAACGTCGAGGGGTTTTTAGTGTGGTGATCACAACCTCCGTGAATTCGGCTTCGCCATTGCTGGTAGCTAGCCGGGCTAAGGCGTCTGCTTGTGTGTTTTCTAACCGCGGTATCTGGTTGATGTAGACATGTGTGAACATCGAGATCAGGGGTGCGTAGGTTATACCGTATTGGCTGATCTTGTCCCTTGATCACTGTTCGGGGTGCTTAGGTTATACCGTATTGGCTGATCTCTAGTGACCATTTCAGCAGGCGTCCGGCGGTGTCTGGGCGTTGTAGTATTTGCCTTAGTGGGAATGTTGTCAATACCTCCACTGGATAGTCAAAGAAGTAAGGCCTCAATTTTCTAACACTCATCACCAGTGCATAAGCCAGCTTCTCTGTTGGGGTGTACCGCAACTCAGCTTCGTGTAAGACTTGGCTTACATAGTACACTGGTAGGTGTGTTTTAGCCTCTTCTCGGACCAGGACGGAGCTGATGGCTACCTCCGACGAGATTAGGTATAGATACTGCTTCTCTCCAGGTATCGGTTTTGACAGGACCTGCGTATCTGCCAGGTATGTTTTGATATCTTCGAAGGCTAGTTGACATTCACTTGTCCATACGAAGTGGTTTTTGAGGTGGAGCTTGTTAGCTTTGGCCGCCTCCTTGTACCTTCACGTGTTTGCTTTGATTGCTTCAAAGAATGGGCGATTTCGGTCGCCAGACCTGGAGATGAACCTGTTCAGAGCTGTCATGCACCCAGTCAACCTTTGAACTTTTTTCACGAAATCGGGCACGCCCATCTCGATTATGCATTGGACCTGCGTTGGGTTGACCTCAATTCCGCATTGGCTAACTAGATGCCCCAGGAACTTTCCTGAATGTACGCCGAAGCTTGTTTTCTTGGGGTTCAGTTTCATATTGTAGTGGCGCAGTATATCGAAGGTCTGTTTGAGGTGGTCGAGGTGGTCCTCCTTCCTCAAACTCTTGACAACTATGCATCCACGTACACCTCCATGGATTTGCCAATGTGTTGGTCGAACATTTTATTTACCAACCTTTGGTAGGTAGCCCCAGCGTTGATGAGTCCAAACGACATCCTTTCCCAGCAATACATGTTCTTGTTGGTGTAGAAAGTCGTATGTTCCTGGTCGTCTGGGTGCAAAGCTATCTGGTGATAGCCCGCAAAAGCATCCATGAATGTCATCATCTCATGGCCTGCGGTGCTATCGACTAACTGATCGATGTGAGGTAGTGGGAAGTTGTCCTTCGGGCATGCTTTGTTTAGGTCCGTGAAGTCGATACAGAGCCTCCACGTCCCGTTGTGTTTCTTCACCAGGACGGGGTTCGCTACCCACTGCGGACACAAAGCTTCTTTGATGAGTTTGTTGTCTAACAACTTCTCCACCTCTACAGTGAGAGCTGCGTATTTGTCTGGTCCGTATTTCCTTCGCTTTTGACATACGGGTCTCTTCGTCGGGTCTATATTAAGTCTGTGGCAAGCGTGCTCCAGCGGGATTCCCGTCATATCCTCATGGGACCAGGCAAACACGTCCAAGTTGGACATCAAGAATAGCTCCATCCTCGACCAGTACGGTTCAGGTAACTCGGAACCGATGAAAAGTTCCAAGTCCCTTTCCGGGTCCACCGGGAGTGCCGTTAGTTCTTCCATGGGTGTGGCTTTTCTCTTTTGACTTTTCCACCTCGGGTCGCCTGTGAACTCGTCCCACTCCTCTTGTGACATCTGCGCAGGTTCGTGACCTATGCACGGTTCGAGGTCATTGGGTTGGCTTTCGGCTTGGGCGGGTTCATCAGCTGTGAGCACCTCCGGTGGTTTGTCAACTTAGGATGGTCCGGTGACCTGGGGAGTTGGGTCAACATCCATCGGCATTGGTTCTTGACCTCCTGCAGGTCTCCCATCTTGGCCTTCATTAACCACCTCCATGGGAGCAGGTTGTTGTTCCTGCGCAGGTCCTGACACCTGCACAGGTCCCAACGCTTGGGTCTCCTCCAATCCCTCCATTAGTGCCGGTTGTGTGTCTTGCGCAGGTCCTGTGCCTTGGTTGATTTCCGACAGGTCACCTACCTCCATCATCTCAGTTTCGACCGAGATGGCGTCTAGGATGTTTGGCTCGTCTGCTGGAATCTTTACATCCTCTTCAAGGATGTGGACCTGCGTAACAGACTTTTTGACCCGGCCGTCTTTGATTTGGAGTAAACATTCTCGGGCCTTTTTCTGGTCACCCTTTATAGTTCCGGTACCTTTTGGAGTTGGGAATTTTAAACAGTAGTAGTAGGTCGAACAAGCCACTTTGAATTCATTGATAAAGGGGCGGCCGAGGAACCCGTTGTAGGAGGACTGCTGGTCGACAATCAGGAAATCTACTAACCAAGTCAGTCTCCTTTCGGGGTCCTCAGCCGATACTAGCTGGACGCTCAACCTAATACTACCTAGGGGACGGTTACAGCCTCTCCGAACCCCAATATCCTAGCATTGCTAGGTTCTAGATACGACTCAAAATCACCTAAGGCGTCTAAGGTGGATTTGAAGAGAATGTTGGTGAATGCGCCGGTGTCCACAAGTAGTCTGTGAACTCGGACGTTCATGATATTGGCGGTTATCACCAATGAGTCGTTGTGGGGCGTCAGTACCCCATCCAGGTCCGCCGAGGAGAATGTCAGCTCATCAGTAAGCTGTGCGACGGACCTGGGGCCGGAGCTACCTTCTTGGACCTGGTTTATGGCTTGGATCTCGGCCTTCCTCTTTCTCTTGGACATGGAGATCCCCCCGTCCTGGAGACCTCCGGCAGCTCCGATCTCCCCCTCGAGAACTAGGAGTTCTCGGGTGGGCTCCAAGTTTTGCTGAGGTTGGGGAGGTGCCCTCCGTCTGTTCTAGGGACCAGGTTGGTCCGCTTCCTCATCCTCATCATCGGAGGTAACCCTCCTCTCGAACCTTGGCCTCTTAGCCGGGGCCTTCTTTACGAATTCGGCCAGCTTCCCGTCCTCATAAAATTTCCAGAGTTGTTTGAGGAGGTCTCTGCACTCGCTGGTGAAGTGGCCGATTGCCTGGTGATAGGCACATTATTTATTGGGGTTGAGCCTCTTGCGGTCCTGACGGATCCGCCTCGGCTCCTCCAGCAGGGCCTTGTCTTTTACAGCAGTAAAGAAGTGGTCGATGGAGACGGTGAGGACCTGGTTGTGCTTTTCCTTGAGCTCGTCCCCATCGCCAAAGGCCTTTAAGTTCCGGGGGGCCTTGTATGTGCCCCCGGACCTCTTCCCGTAGGGCTTCTTCTCCTCCGGGGCACCAACTTCTTTCAGCAGTGCCTCCTGCATAGCCACGAACACCCCCGCCTTGTGGCGGAATTCATTGTAAGTGTTCGAACATGCAAGGTGCATCTCCTTCCAGAGATCGGTGCCTTTCCTAAGCTCGGCCATCACCGCGACGACCTTGGTGTCCTCACTCACTGGCTCGCCCTCCAGCAGTATTTTATCGAACCTCTCCAGGTACTGCTGGTCAGTCTCGCTCTCGCCTTGGTGGATGTTGGTGAGACTGTGCTTCTGGGTAAGGTAGGACCCGAACCCGGAGAAGTGGGCCACGAATTCCCGCGAGAGTTGGCCAAATGAGCAGACTGACCCCGGGGCGAGCGACAAGCACCAGCGATGGGCTCGGTCCCCTAAGGTCAATGGGAAATTCCGGCACTAGATGGAGTCAGTGGCACCGACCGAGATCATGAAGTCTGCATACTTGGCCAAGTGGACCTTCGGGTCGGACTCGCCCTCGTATGCGGACATCACCGGGAATTGGATTTTCTTCTGGACCGGTCTCGGAGGATGGCAGGTGCCAACTGAGATGTGGGGAGAGTGGTGGCGTCATGTCCGCCAGACTTGGCCGCTACTTGTGCTTGTAGCATTTCGATGGCCTTTTTTAGCGAGGCCAGCTCGTCATTGCGGGTCACCTCCGGTGGAGGTTGCTCGAAGGTCGTGCTTCTTGTGGATGTCGCCGGGGTGATGGTCGTCCAGCTTAGGTCACCGAGACGGGGGGAGGTCGCCGGGGTGATGGTCGTCCAGCTTAGGTCACCGGGGTGATGGTCGTCCAGCTTAGGTGGAGCTGTGCAAATTTTTGTCTAGCCTTGCGTGTGACGAATTATCAGAAATCCGGTTTATTCGTGTACACGCGCGCGTTTGAAAACTTCTTCCAAGCAAAATTTGTAAATTCGAGAATTCGGGTTTTCGCCCAGAAATTTGGGTTTTTTGTTCGAAGGAATGAATATGTATGTGTATCTTCAAGTGTTCTTGAGCTTTATCAAGAACACCTTCAAATCCTCAAATCTTCAAACAAACCTTAACTTTTGTTCTTGAAAAATTTTTATTTTTCAGATTCGGGCCCTCCTTCTAGCGCCAAATTGTTGATAGAATTTATTAATCGTGTTCGTTTATGTGGCTTTGTAACGTATTAATCCTATCAAACAATAATCTAAGAATTGTGTTCTTGGAGGAGATAATGTAGAGAGAGAGTGAGAGCTTAGAGAGAGAAAGTAGAGTGTAGGATTGTATTAATTGTGTGAATAGTATAAGAGAAGTCTTATTTATAGGTGTGCGAGTGTGAGACGGCACCTTACGAGCCTATATGGCTTCCGGTGTTGACGAGGGTTCCTTACCCTCGCCTTGGTCCCTCACACTGCTTCCCTTTGTTATGCCTCGTCCTACTACATTGTCTTAGACTAGATGGGCCTCATTAAAAACCTCGCCGTAAACCACCCTTGTGGATAAACCGGACGGAGGGAAAAAGAGCGCAACCATCGTGGTCCTACAAGCTATGGGGCGAGCTCCCGGGCGAGCTCCAACGCATTGTGCAGCTTCAGGGTGCCGTGCGATGATGGACCTCGGTGAGGTCCTCGTGGGGGTAGAGGCGAGCTCCTTTAGGTGAGCTGCGCAGGCCAACTGCCCCCATGTGGGCGAGCCCTGGACTTCCGCGGATCCGGGTGAGCCTTGGCGACCTGCCAAGCCTTTGTGATTATTCTTACGCCAATTGTATTAGCTCGCCAGGCCAACACACGAGTCACATGACCAAACAGCTGATTTGATCTCTTCCTCTATGAATTTGGCCTCCAAAAAAAGAAATATCACCGGATATGATCTTTCTTTTGAACAAGTCAATTGGAAATGAAGATCTTTGCAAGTTTCTGGATTTGAATTGGACTTTGAAATGATTGTGGATTGCCAATTTAACTTCATCAACAGACTCAGTCCATAGATTGTTTACCATTATCCCATCAGTCCCTTACGAGCTAAATCTTTTCTTAATCCAGTCGTGGAAGAAACTTGGAGTTTACATCCCTTTCTCTCAACCACTTCGTCTTTACCTTTTACGATAAGAAAGAATCTCTCCAAATGAGATTTCTCAGAAGTTCCGGGTTTACTAAATTCCTCAATACAATCTCATTCTCTTCTAAACCTATAACATCATGAAATTCTATCAAAAGCTTCAACTTCAGATTTTTTAAATGCTATCCTTGAGTCCACATTACCAAAAATATCATGCTGCCACCTCTTTAGATCTTATTTCAGCATTTTCATCTTGCTTTGTAGCCTAAAGCCAACCCAACCGTGAACATTGTAGCTATTCCAACGCTATGTGACAAAATCTTTAAAACTTGGATGAGATATCCAACCATTAAAGAGTTTAAAGGGAGTCAGACCCCAATTCTACTTAATGAGAAACAGAAACAGGGGACAATGATCAGAAACCGATCATTCAAATGCTTTTAGGGAATAATTTGGCCATTACTCGAGCCACTCTTCATTAACAAGAATGTGACCCGGCTTACTTTTACAAAAGTCATCCTTCTTATACCATGTAAAAAATCTACCTCGTAAAGGTAGCTCAATCAATTCAGAATCATTAAGCATATGTTGAAACAACAAAATGTCTCTATCATCAATCACCACTCCCCTCCCCACCCTCTCACTAGGGTGTTTGATAGCATTAAATTTGCCCAAAATACAGATCAATCCATTACGAACCATATCTATTCCAGCCATGATCGTATTCCAGAGAATTGATTTTTCAATAGTAATACAAGGTGCATAGATATTGAAAATACTGGTATGTTTACCCTCCCCATGATAAAAGCATTAACCACCAAGAGACCTTGTCATTCCAAATGGATAAAATGCCTCCGAATTGTCCTTCAGCCACCTCCACACCCAATCACAACTATGTTCACACCAAACATTTTGCACAAAGAGTCGCTAATTTTTCCAATTTTATCTTTTGTAAGCAGCAGAAATCAATCCTAAGTTTTCCCAACATCTCACTGATCTCCCTTCTTTTGACTTTCTTGCCCAGGCCTCTAATATTGAAAGTTAGCATCTTCATTGAATCACTTTAGCTGCTCCCTTCTTGTGTTTTGACTTGTTAGCTTTAGCTCTTTGGCGATCCTCTTTTTCCAAGAACTCGAACTGTTTGATCAGCAACTCGTCGAATACTTTACTCGAAAGCCCCAGTTTCTTTCCCACCTCCAGAGCCCTGTGTGCTTCCTCAGAGATTTGAAATTCTTTTTGTTTTGCCGCCAATCTGATTTCTTCGACATTCGAATATGATTTTGTATTTTTTGCACCTTTATTCTTCAATCTTGTCATTCTCTTAATCGCGAATATGCTAGAGATGAGCCTTGTTGAAGATAATTGTTTGTAATTTTGAGTGTTTAAATTAGGTGAAATTTGCGATGGAGAAGCCCTAGAAAAAATGAGTGGAAATTCGAATCCGTAATTGGAAGAAGTGGGAGAAAATCTCATCTCCATGTTGTTGTTTCTGTTGGGCCCAAGAAGAGTTTCTTTGAATATTGTTGGGCCTTTGGTGTAATCTGCGAATTGTTTTGCTTATCAGAGGAATAGGCCGACTCAACTAAATTAAGGCCCACTTGAGATAGGTTTGATCCACTTATTACGCCTTCCTCAACCAAATTAGTAGTTAAATTAATCGCAAGTGGGCCCTTGTTTATCGCCCATGTTTCTGCCCCCTTTGGAATTTCATGATAAGAGGTTTTGGTAAAAACTCTAGCGTATTGTATAATTATTCTCTCTGTTGTGGCAATATCGATAGAGATAAGCTTTTCAAATTTCAGGGATATTAACTTTAAAAAAATTTGGTTTCCACGCATGTAATGGGACACCGTACCACTTAGTCCAATTGAGTCTCCTAGTTTTCACATCTCTATTCCTCCATGGCCTAATCATATCGATCCATTCTGAAAGTTTCTCCAGTAATTTACCATTGATGTCTTCCTGCTTATGAGGTGAGAAAAGAACTAAGTCATCACCCAACTAAGATACTTTCACCGTGTCACCACCAAGGTCCTTAATATTGTTTCCAATTTCATGCCACGAGAACTCTTCTTTAAGAATTCCAATAAACACTTCTTAAGGAAATATATATCCGCTTCATCAGATGAGTAATGAAAGTCAGCAACAGTTGAAGACTTTTGAACTCTTGTGTATGGACTCGACTCTTTTTTACCTACACCCATCATTGCTTCAGCATAAGTTCGGTCATCCCTCCGAGCAGCATGATTACGAAATTGAAGAGTATTTGGTTTCGCCTTTTCCACTCTTAGGGTTTGTCTCTCCAAGCGATGTTCAAAACTTGATAAGTTTGCTCTGAGTTTAACAGTGCCAATCCAGATTCTATTTAGTTTCTCTCCGATTGCGTTCTTATCCACATTGTCACTAAAACGCACAAAACCATATCTCTACCCAGTCTTGTCCAATCTGCATGGGATGAAATGTCCCTGATAGCTTCAATTTCCTTGAAGAGTTTAACCATATATTCCACCGAGCAATCCGAGGGGAAAATCTTGAAGAAAAAAGTCACCAGTCTGTTGGAGGAATTCCAAACTCTGATCCAATCGTTCCTTCACGAAGCCAAAACATTCGTCTCTGTGGGAATTATCTGCCTCACAGATTGCCACTCAGAAGTTGGAATTCTACACTGAGCCCTAAATTCACCCTCTCTACACTCGCTCACTCTAAAATTTCTCTCTTTAGGCATCTTTAAGCTTGAGTTATACTCACTCAATATCTGAATATGTTTACATTGTAAAATATGAATAGATTATACTTAAAATTACACTATTATTAATTTTTAGTGTAATTGATCACATTTTTAATATAAAAGTCAATTTTTATTAGTATAAATAATTTTACTTGTTAAGTTAAGTAAGTGAATCGTGTATCAAGTGCATATTACACACGTTTGTGTACCAATACTTTCTTTATAGAAAATTTTGTACCAATACTTTCTTTATAGAAAATTTTAAAGAAACTATATAAACATGATTTGATAGATCTTTGTTGAGTTGATGTTGGTAAGTGTGTATCAAGTTAGAACACTAATTATTAAGAAAACTTGAAGTAATTAATTAATATAAAAACGAAGGAGATAATAGTCACATCATAAAAAAATTATCTAGAAATTCTTTTAATATAGCTTCTTTAATTATATACTTAAAAAATTAAAAAGAAATTTGAAGTAGGGATATTTTAAGAAAATCTACAAAATTATAAATACACATCCCACTTCTTAACTAAATTTTTTTTACCTAAATGCCAACGAAATTTGACTATGCTAATTGCTTTGAAAAATAAAAATATATTATATATAATTAGTAAATTTTGTAGATAAATAGTAGAAAATCATCACTATATTTTTTTATTCTGAAAATTTTCCAGATAATATTTTATTTTTGGTGGTGTACTCGTGAGTTTTAATTTTTTTGAAATAATCATACTATTTACTGGAGATATTTTTATTCATATCCTCTATAGGTTGTAATAATTTATATGCACCAAATATACTTATACAATCCAAATATTAATTATGGACACATGCATTGTATAACTGACGTATAAAAATACTACTTTATTAAATTAATTAGCAATTTTAGTTTTGTATGTACCGAATACATGGTAAAAATTTAAATATATTTTTTAAATAATATCAATGTTTTCATTGAATAATTTCAATTATTTAATAAAAACAAACAATATTATTTAAAAATACATATCACTTATACTCACATGCCAGCTAAACAACATTATTTGCCTGATAGCACTAATTTCGAACTTGGTTGAGTTAATTATTGGTAATTGCCATCTTTTATGTTCTATCATCTATGTTTGTTGGATAGTGTGTGAATGTACTCATTATTTATGATTTGAAATTTCTGAGGACGTGGCTTGTGAGATAAAAATTATGAAAAACTAACTAAACTAAATAATTTAAGTATATGTTTAAATATAAAATTATTTTTTACTATCAATTAGAATTGGTAGCATTAAATAATTATGATTGGACAAACTATTCAGTACAACATTGATTAGCGAAAATATGTAGTACTTTTTTTTTGTGAAAAATAATTTTAACCATTTAAATTAAGAGTAAGCCTCTCGTGCACCTGGTGCACGGTGCACTCACTCAACAGTTGAGACTATTTGCACTGAAAATTATGAGTTCATTATATTGAAAAGTGTAGGTTAATTACATTAAAAAATTTACATTCAAAATCGATTACTGAGTAAACTTTTCAGTGTAACCTTATTACACTATTCAATATAATCAACCTATACTTTTCAGTATAAAAATTTCAACTGTTAAATAAGTGTACACTAGGTGCATATGAGACTTTCGCCTAAATTAGTGTAGGTCCATTACATCTTTTATACTACTATTAGGTTAGTTACAGTTTTATTTTTGGGACAAAAAGCAAAATACCCATACTAATAAAATAAAAGATTTTTACCTACTTTCTTTCAAAAAAAAAAAGTTTTTTACCCATTTTTATATAATAAAATACACACGTACTCTTATTAAAGACTATTTAATGTGTATATAAATAAATATCACTCATTAATATCTATTTAATTAATATTGTATTAATATTAATTTTTTATTAGAATATAATTATTATTTATAGTATTACTAAAATTCAGTATTAATTAATCAGATTTATTTATTTGTTATTTACTAATTGTAAAATTTTCAATTATTTATGGTGTTTAATAAATTATTATAATCATTAATATTTAACATTAATTGTATTAATATTAATAAACTTTGTTTTAATAGTAATTGAATTTAACGAAATTTTAAAATACAATAATGATTTATTAAAATTAGATTTTAAGAGTATTGAGAGTATTTTAGGAAAAAAGTGTTAAGTGGGTAAAAAACTTTTTATTTAAAGGAAGTGGGTAAAAAAAAAATTGTTTTATTAGAATGGGTATTTTATCCAATTTCCACTTTATTTTACTATATTTTACATTTTATATTACTCTCTTTATCTCATATAAATTTACGCATTTTTCTTATTTGAAACGGTCCACACAAATGTACATATTATTAAAAAAAAATAGATTTTTTACATACACACTCATAAAACTTCACACATATTTATCCATATAATATTATTATTTAAAAAAAAAAAAACACACACATTCTTTTTTTAAAATAGTGTCACCTCCTACTCCAAGGTGCAAATTCCTTCGTAAATGAGGTAGTGCTACTTTTTTTTTTATATAATAAATATTGTAATATAAAAACGATGTTAGAAATACTTCTAATTACAGTAAAACTCAATAAATTAATAATCGATTATTTAATAAACTCTTTAAGATTTTTTTTTTACCGACCCTGACATGGGATAGGGTGCTAAATTAAAATTTTGCTAAAGTAGTAAGATAATACAATTTTTATAATTTCTATAGACCTCGTATGAAATATAAATTAATAATTTCTTATGTTGTACATATTATATGAATGATTTATGAAGATTTTTTTTTGAAAGACTCACTTACATATTGGTTCAAAAAATTAACTATATTTACAAATTGGTTTACAATTTCTGCATAAAAATATAATTTTTTTCCTGCACAGAAGCATATTTTTTTTCTGCACAGAACCAATTTGTAATTAGTGTCAATTTTGTGAATCATTTTGTAATTTTCCCTTTTTGAAAATGACTCAATCGTATTTTGTTTTCGTTTGAAATCAATTTCACCTTAAATTCTGTCTCTAATTTTCTTATCATTGTAAGAACTTCTGATTTTGTTTTCTCATTTCACCATGACTCACCTGCAAATCATAGTTAATGAGAAGTCATTCTTAAGTCAAACTTGGATTATCCTTGTTTTGTTTGTATAATGCTCTTCAAATCTCATTAGTCATTCTTGTTTTTTTTTTATGCCTTTAAGACGAGAAATCATGTTGTGTGTATGATTTGTTTGTGTTAGAATATTTTGATCATATATTTATATAGAAAAATATTTTTTGATGTCCATAAAATGATACATTGTCATTAAACACAAAAGGCATAATAACGTGGGAGATTGAAGGTTTCTTTTTTGTCAAACACTTATATACAAATTTCTACGGATCTAAGAAACGTAGAAATATCCATTTTTGAAAATTCGCGGGTCTAAACCGAGTCGGGTCGAATTTGAGTATTTTTTCCAAAATTCGCATAGCTTGTGATTTTCGCTCCCAGGTATGTTACAGTTGGGGCAAATGCATGTTACTTTAAGGCAAAACGTGTGTTACAACTAGATTAAATGTTGTTTTCTACACATATTCATTTATTTTTGTAGAAGTAAATATTTTTCATGCAATGTAAAACATGTATATGTTATATTGTATGTGTAACACATATTTATTCTTAATAAAAATACATTTTATCCTATAGTAACACATATATGCTCATATAATAACACAAATTGAGGAACAAATATGTGTTACAATTAGAGTAAATATGTATTACTGCAAATTTATGTTACAATTGGAGTAAATTTGTGTTACTGCAAATGTGTGTTACATCTAGAGTAAATGTGTGTTACTGCAAATGTGTGTTACAATTAGAGTAAATGCGTGTTACTGCAAGATCAAATGTGTGTTACTGTATGCACAAACATTTATTTATCCTTATAAAAATATATATTATATTTTATATAACATATATAAGGTATTAAATGATGTATTAAGTACATGAATAACATATTATTAACATAAATCAACAAAGAGAATAAAAAAATAAATTAAGTAACACATATTTATACTTGCAGAAATACATATTTTTTTATAGTTACTTGAAAATTACAAACAATTAATTTTTTAAGAATTAGTAACACAGATTTTGCATAATTGTAACATGTCTTTGCCCAAATTGTAACATACCTGGGAGCGAAAAAACATATTATTAACATAAATCAACAAAGAGAATAAAAAATAAATTAAGTAACACATATTTATACTTGCAGAAATATATATTTTCTTTATAGTTACTTGAAAAGTACAAAAAAAATATTTTTTTAAGAATTAGTAACACAGATTTTGCCTAATTGTAACACGTCTTTGCCCAAATTGTAACATACCTGGGAGCGAAAAAACCTGGAACTATAAGTTGCGCGAATTTTGAAAAAAAAATGTCCAAATCTGACCCGACCCGGTTTAGATCCGCGAATTTTTCAAAAATGGATATTTCTACGGTAGAAATTTGTACACAAGTGTTGCTCTTTTTTTTTTTTTTTTTTTATAAATTGAGCCCTTCATTTGATATATGTACATGCATTATACAATAATTTAGGGGGCGCTTGGTAAAAAAGATCTTCAATGGTAATGGGAATGGAATATATACATAGTAATTATTATATGTAATGAGAATAAATGAGGTGCATAACATTATTTTTTTTCCTAAATAAAGTAATCATTACCTCCATTTGATTACCTCAATCTCACCTTATAATCATCCTCTTCAATCAATCCCACATACCACAACCAACAATATTCTTTTTTTGTCAACTTTATCAAAATTGGAGCACAACATTAATAATGTAATCATCATGAACATAAACTCTTATTCAACATATATAAGGGTAAATGAGGAAAATGAAATTTCATTCCCATTACCATTGAAGAATTTGAAACAAGCGTCCCCTTAATGAAAGTTTGAAAGGGTTTTTAAATTGAGTTTTTCATTATTAATTAATATATATTATTAATTTATTGATTAATTAATAACTTTTTTATTTAATAAATATGGGTGTTTCCATGAGAGTTTCTACTGTAATTATACAACAGTTTCTGGCAATTTATATATATTTAAGTTTGTATATCAAAAATAGGTAATAAATAGATTCCAACCAGAGGACGGTGCTAATATTGGATGAACTATATATCTTATTCCACTAATAAAAATGAGGAACTATCTTATTCCATTAATAAAAAAAAAAATCACAAATAAATCGTAAAATATTACATATGCCTAATAAATTGCAATTTTTCCATTAAAAATTTACACATCATTTTATAAATATAATATTTTTTTCCTTTCTTTCTTGTTTGTAATGATGGTAAGTTTGTCATAAGAATATATTTTGAAAATTTGTTTTACCATCTATCTCTACAATTATAATATTGACGTCAAAATAAGTATCAACAAAATCATTATATTATTGCACACTATTAAATCCATGATGAAGCAGAAATAGAGAAACAATGAACGACATATGCATAATTATATCCCGAATTACTCTAATGTGATGACTTGATACAAATATTGTTTGGACAAATATGACATTATATCTTCTAACTTTTTAACCTTATAGGTTATTATTTTGGAAGAAATTGTATTGCAACGTATAATTTTATTCATCTTGCATTGTATTACGTGTTACATCGTCAATTATTTTACGTCAGACTGTGTTTGTATAGTTTATTATTTATATATTTGCTTCAAATATGTCATTTTAGGGTGATTTTAAATTGTACATATGCATAGTAATATGTTATAATCCATAAATTTTAAATTTTCAAAATTTTAATAAAGTTTCTGTTATTTTTAATTTTTTTTTACAATATCGATATATTTATTGGCACTCGATATCCGATCCAAGGACTCACTCTCCGAGGGACTCATAACACACAGTCTACTAGCGGTGGGACCCATTTTAAGTCGATCTGTGTGGACTTATTCATCTCAATAATTGATCGCACCGTGTGGATTTTGAATGTGAGACTTAAAGATGAGCATACTCTTAAGTCTCAAACCCTCACCACTAGATCAATCCCTCGGGGTTGCAATATCAATATATAATATTGTGTAAATTTAAAATTGTGATATTATTTGAGATAACGATATTTTCGTCTCTGACTGCATGTTGTACCAACTCAACTATGCTCTTAGGGGGCAAGTGTCTCGTAATTCACAAGAAATATCATTACTATGCATATAGAGTGTTACTATATATAAAAAGATTATTTAACATTTTTTTCTATTTTATATGCACACTAATGGTAATATATACATAATAAAAAAATTGAAAAATATATATTAATGAGAATTCGTATTCACATAAATGTTTGCAAAATAAAAAAATCTTCAAAATCTCTATAGCGTAATTTTAGTAGAAAAGTCTCCTTTTTCTTTCCCCCGTTAAATTTTGACTTTTGAGGTTACAGATTGCGTATGCTTGATTTATAATTTATTGCAATCAGAAATAAAAATATAAAAATTTACAAAACCTTATCAGAATTCAAAGGACGTACACTTTTTTTTTTAAAAATATATAGAAAAGTCTCATTAATTATATCTCCTATTAAGTGGACAAATTCTTGCGCAATCTCACTGTTAGTAATATCATAAGCCTCGTTTGGTGGTGCGTAAAAAATTAGTACATAATGGTAAGATTTTAATTATTAAGTATGAGATTTGTATTAAATTTTAGTGTTTGGTAGTAAATATTAAAAAATAGATTATTTTTATATTCTTATTTGGTAAGGTGTAATTGGTATAATTTAATATATATTTTTAATGATTTAATTTTTTTTATTAATGTTTGGTAGGAAATATATGTGTTAATATTGAGCAAAAAAATCTTAGCGAAATTTTTTGTACGAGTTACTATTACAAAAATATATGTAATAACACCTATGAGGTGAGATTCATAGTACATACTCAATAGTGAAAATGTGTAGAAGAAATGGTAGAAAAAGTTACGACCCATTACTCATGTTCACGGGTTGGAGATTTCTAATACGTTGTACCAAAACAATTACAAACCATTAAAAAAAGTCCTTATCTCACCTACCAAACGCACTCTAATTATAAAATCTAAAGGATAAAATTTTAGTAGAAATGCCTCATTAATTTTGTTTCCCCTCAATTTTACGCAAATTTTAGTAGAAATGTCTCATTAATTTTGTTTCCCCTCAATTTTATTTGGATATGGAAAATATTAAATTTCACCCATTTCTATTGTTATTCTTTTAATCGGATATAATATAAATTGAGGGATATACTCATATAGCAAACACATATGGAAAAAAAGTAAATAAGATTCAAATCTTTAAAAAAATATCCACAATATTTTTCCATAATTATGTTCCAAACATTCAAAATTCATATATCAAATAAAAATAAATTTTGTTAAATTTGTAAACTTAGTTAGGAAATCAATTTGGCCATTTTAGAAATAAAGTTAACAAAATTATAAAGATTAATTTAAGAGTTTATTTAATTTAAAAGAAATTTATAATTTTCTCTACAATGACTTCTAAAATTACAAAAAGAATAAAAAAAAAAAAAATCAAGGCAACCACATGATCCAGTACTTTAACATGATATGACTTATCTAGATAATTGTTTTTTTTAAAAGTACGATTACCTTATGACTGGCTGATAATTTTTTTAATCGATATATACACTCTTTTTTTTATATAAAATATTCATAAGATTGAGTGAACACACGTCAATTTGGTAATTGAACTAAAATTTCAAACTTAATTTAATCGAAATTTGTATAGTATATAATTGAAAGTTGAAATGATGTAAAAGACCAGGGAAACTTTTGGTATAATTGTAAAAAATGAAAAATGTATATAAATAAAAATAGTATGGAATATTATACTTCTTATATAGTTAAATTATGGTAGATTTTTTAGTTTTTAGAAATTAAAATTATAGTAGAGTCATTCCAAACACACACTATAATTTTAATTGTCATTACTCATCTTCAAGAGTAGTCAACCAAACACCCCCGAAATAAATGGCATGTTTAATTTTTTTCCAATAAAAATGAAAAGGAGTATATATAATTAATATTATAATTATTAATAAAAAAGAAAGATGTATATAATACAAAGAAGTGATGTACAGTAAATTTTTATAAATTAATAACCTTGGGACTAAAAAATTTTATTAATTTAAGAAGATATTAATATATCGATAAATTAATATTTTATTAATTAAAAGAGATTTTTTTAATTCAGCAAATTTAGTACACATGTATCGAAATAAATGATATTGTATAGGCTTCATTGATTATATTCATGCATAACCAATTTTTCGTAACTAATTAAATACATTCATCTATAGTATCAATTCATTGTATACAATTAACTATTACATTTGTGGACACATGTATCAATTTATTGAAATTACTTAAATACACATGTTTACATTAATTCGTTGCACTTAAATAATTGTAATATTTATGAATTATTTTTAGAAAAAATTAACAATAAATTCATATTTTAGCAAATTACCATAGTATTTATATTTGTAATTATTTATGAAATTATTAATTTAGAATTTTAATAGGACCTAATATTTGTAAAGGAATTTTCTAAAAAGTATTATCTTTATCGAATTTGATGATTTTTTACAAAGATTGGAATCGAAAAAAATTTATTATTTTAGAAAATTTATTAATTTATAAATTTTTTACTATAAATTAAATGGTTAGAGTTTTATTATCTATAATTATAATAAAAAGATTATAAGTTGAAGATATCATTTGTGAGATGGAAATAAAACTCCATTTGTCTTATAGTTTAGAGGATTTATTGCAATTAAGCTTTAATTATTATAATATTAGTAATGATTGTGAACTAGTTGTAATATAAAATAATTTCATGACGCCAACTCAAATCACAATATTAATGAATCTGAAAACAACATAATCTTAAATTATAATCCAAAATATACAATAAAAAGTGGAAGTATAAGAGCTATTAAATAAATGAGATGCTCTATGTTTTGTGCAATTAAATTGACATTACGAGGAACAACATTAACAAAAAATTAAGAATTAATATTTCTCTTCAAATGTTTGCAAGCTTTAACAACATTTCCTTAAACATGAATCATTCCTTATAGAGCTCTTCATCTTGTCATAAACTCACATAGGCTCCGTTTGGATAGATAGATTTGAAATTCATGAATTTCGCACATAAATAATTACTCTTTTCAAGTAAATTAGGGCTCCGTTTGGATGGATGGATTTGAAATCCGTGGATTTCACACACAAATAACTATTCTTTTCAAGTAAGTTAGGTGAATTTACAAATACTTAGATTTGAGTTAATGTTCAAAATGGAGGAATTCTAATTCCTCATCAAAACCATGTTATTTGTGAAATCCACACTCTTTACTCTTTCCATCTCTATCTTTCTTTTATTTATTTTTTTCATTTCTCCCATTTATTTACAATTCGTGATTTGAAATATGTGTCTTCCTACATGTATTTTTTTTAAATCCATTCATTTTCAAATCCATCCATCAAAATAGAGTCTTAGCATCTAAATCAAAAATTAATTTCTCATGTTCCAAATGGTGTCGCTCATTTCATCCCTTCCATCAATCCCCACACCCCTCCCCCTTTCTTCAACCTCTATTTGGCCAGGGGAAATAATAGATCGATAAACAGTGAGATCTCCTCCATCTTTTACAACCTTACCTACTCATGTTTCAAAGAAATTATTAAAAATTGTTACACATATACTTTCTCTGTTCCATTATATGTTGCTTGTTATTTTTTGGCACAAATGTTAAGAAGAGTAAAAAATTCTAGTATAGTATAGTATAGATGATGTGATGAAAAAAGTGAAAAAGTAATTAAAATAATAATAAAAAGTGGATTGTAGTTTTTCATAAAAGATAAAAAAACAAATGGAAAACATATAGCGGGACGGACGAAAATGACAAAATGAACATATAATGGGATGGAGAAAGTACTATTTTAGCTAAAATCTCTATCAGATTTATGCAACTCTTGCATCGAGTTGTCTCGACCACAACTGCATCCACTCAGAAAGCAAGAATCGACCTAACGAACCACCAATATATATATATATTGTATTATATTTGTGTGATATCAAAATCTCACATTGCATTGCATTGCATTAGACATAATTTTACTAATGTTGAAAGCTGCTAGAGTAATTGAATATATTATCTTGCCTTAACCGCAGAGGTGCGGTTGCAAATAAGTGGGATTGAAGTGTGTTGTCATATGAATGAAGATGAAATGGCAATAATATAAAGTGGGTGAAGATGAACAATGAAGATAATCGATGAGGGAGTATATGGTTATCAGATTTATCAGGGGATCTTTTAGTTTGAGTTCTAAAATGACGTTGAAGATGTGGTTGTGGAGGAAAAATGATTTAGGGTTTACTTAAATATAGACATAATTTTTGATTAATTTGATAATATTTTAATATTTATACCAAATAATTAAAAATTTTAAGGGTTATAATTGAAATATATGTATGATAACATAAAATGTAATTGAATATTTCAAATAAGACGATTATTTCGATTTTAACTGGACAATCATCGCCCTACATGTGAAATAAAATCAAATAGCCCAACCGTCCTTCATTGTTTAATAGTCTTCCGATTATGCACACACACAAAAATGCCCTAATTTTGTTTTCAGACAGCTAACTCTCATTCTTCACAAAAGTGAATTTAGCACACTGTTTCCATCGATTTTCATCCCTTCGTACGATATTTCCGCTTCATCATAATTTTCGTAAAGGTGTCACCATAGAAAATAATCTCAAACTATACAATTTATCCAATTGTCTCTTGCTTCTCTATCACATCACAATGAAAGTCCTTGCATCTTCACGCATTGTCCTTCGATATGGTAAATTTAAATTTATCTTTATTAAATCGTGTATCCGTGTGTGTATACATAATCGAATTTCTCAAATATTTATAGAGGCAGCTGACTCTGATCCCTCGCAAGACAGATCTCAGTGCAACAATTATGCCGACTCTCATCCATTTGTAAGATTTCTCCAATTTCGTCAAATTTCCCAATTCTTAATATTTTCATATAATAAAAATGTGAATTATTTTTGAAATATACATAATGATTAAATCAAATATTTTTGAGTATTATTATTTTAGTTATATGAAGATTGATGTATATGTACAATTTTGATAAGAAATCCTCAAATTTTAACAAAGAGTCCACATATAGAGCTAGATTAAATTACATAGGCTGATCCTTTGTTTATTTAATAACCTTTTTAATTATGTATTATATATATATTTAATAAATTATATTTCTAAAAAATTTATGGAAGAAATAGACTTTCATCCATCAAGAAACAACAATCAACAACACAGTAATACTCATTTTCATCATTTCATAAGAATTCTTTAATTTTATTAGAGTTCTCATCTGGCTGACAACCTAGTCTCTGCAAATGTAAAATTGGTTCCAAACTAAACTAATCAATTTTCAACCGTCTCTTGTTCTTTCATCAGACCCTAGCAAATGAAATCTTTTGCTTGTTTGTCACATCTCATACTTTAATGATAACTTGGTAAGTTTAAATTGTTATTTTGTATTGAATGTGTATATGTGTGCATGTATATTATTTGAATTTTTTATGGGGTAACTGATTTCATCCTTTGCAAAACATAATTCATTATTCTTATGTCAGTTCACAAGATCTCTTCAATCCTATCATAATTCTCCGCCATGTTGACACTCTTGGCTCCAGAGAAATATAATATCAATCCAAAATCATGCTATTTATTTCTATTATCTTGTTCCTTTTCCTCGTATTACAAATGAGTAAAAGTTATTGTGAGTCCTTCATCATACCATGTCCTGTTCTTTTTCATAAGACTTTAGCAAATGAAAAATTTATGTTGTTTTTATCTCATCTCATCCTTTAATGGTAAGTTGGTAAGTTTAAATTGTTATCCTGTATTATATATATTGAATATTTTAGTTTTTTTTTTTGGAGGCAACTGACTTTCAACCTTCGCAAAACATAATTCATTATTCTTATGTTCTTTCGTAAAATTTCTTTAGCCTTTCATAATTCTACGCCATGTTGACAATATTGGCTCCAAAGAAATAGAATATCATTCCCAAATTATACCATTTATTTCTATCGTCTCTTGCTTCTTTCCATCATATTTACGGACGAGTGAAAGTTATTGCGTGTTCTTCACGTCTCATCCTTCGCAAAACAAAATCCATTGCATTAGTTATGCCAATTTAGCAAGATTGCTCTAGTTTCATCAGAGATCTCCTCTTGCCGATGCTATTGACCTAAGGATAGAAAATCAATTTCAAATATACACTTTATATCGTCTGGCTTTCGCTACCTTGTAACTGAAAAAACTCGCATATTCTTCATGAATCATCTTTCAGTGATAACTTTAAATTTTCTTATATTAAACCTATAGATGATTCTTGAGTAGAATATCTGGCCATCGGAAAGCTGTATGTACATGAATCCTTGAAATTTCAAATATAGTGGATATACCTTGTACCCAAATACGAGATATTATACATTTTTCATAAGTCATTTGTGTTACGTAAATAAATACGCTTCTATTATGCCATAAATATTACCATGCTGCATTCAGAACATCCTATATATATTTTATTCCAAAATTATTGTAGAGTAAAATAACTTTATCGTGTTATGAATATTATTACATCTATAACACAAAGTATTCTTTATAATTTAAACTTATTGTAATAAAAAAATAATTTTATTCATCCATCTTTGTTATAAACCAACACTTTAAAACTATCACATTACTATTTTTTTTTACATCATTCGTTTATTTATTTAAAAAAAAAAACTTTTCTGCTCACTTGTTTAAACTTTAACATCTTTAGAATATGATAATCATTTCGTTGTAAAAAAAAGAAAGAAAAGAAATCATGATTACGTGGTTTGTGGGTTTCCAATGTAACAAATAAATTTATATATTTCAATTAAATATCAACGCATTTTGTAGTGGTGAAATATTATTATGATTTTTTTAATATATAGATTACATATTTGCTTTAAGTAAAAATACACACATTACATACAAAGTAACGTTTGTAATAGCCCGGAAAAAGGTGGGTAAGAGGAAAGGGAGCGAAAGATGAAAATATTCAAAAAGTTTCCCCTAAAATAAATTGGAATTCTGATGTTGTCCGCGCCAAACAGCCCCCAATTTTGCTCCTGTATTTAAGCGCATACCCCCAGAACCAACCACTCTCCCCATACTCCACTTTCATTTCCTTTTTTAATTCCTGCTCTTTTTTTTTTACAACAATGGCGCAACTTAGCGACCTCCCCTGTGACGGCGACGGCGTCTGCATGGTCTGCAAGAGCAAGCCGGCCGACGGAGAAATCATTCCCTGCAAGACCTGCGTCACGCCCTGGCACGCTGCCTGCCTCACCACTCCTCCCAAAACCCTAGCCGATGCTGCTCACTGGGAGTGCCCGGACTGTTCAGATCTCGCCGGAGACGTCGCCAAACCGGCGGTCAGCGGCGGAGGTCTGGTGGATAGGATTCGCGCGATCGAGTCGGATGCCTCGCTCACTGATCTGGAGAAGGCGAAGCGCCGGCAGGAGGTGTTGTCTGGCGGAGGCGCGGCTGACGACGGGAAAGCGAAGGAGGAGGGGAAAGAGAAGAATGGTGGTGGCTCCGGGGGTGTTTTGGGGATTTTGGGGGATAAATTCAACTGCTCCATCTGCATGCAGCTTCTCGATCGGCCCGTCTCTGTACGGTTTGCTACTTTTTCTCTCTTTACAAGCGCAAACGTCTTCTCTGTGTTTCAAATTTGTATACCTGTGTTTAATTTGGGAATCTCGAGCGATTTGACTTTTGTATCGGCGAAAATGATGAATGTTTTGACTGGAGTCTATGGTATTTTCAGGACGGCGTCGTTTGGTTTAATTTATTATTTTTTTGGGCTTCTTAAAGATTTTGGTCTTTCCGGTGCTTTGGATTCTTTCCCTTTGTTTTACTTTTTTCAGCAAAATCAAACCTGCTGTTTTATATGTTTGTAGTTATTATTTTTTAATTTTTTAATTGTTTACATATTTCCATTTCCATTTCCATTTCCATTTCTACTGTTTTTTTTAATTAATTTGTTTAAAAAATCTGGGTGGTGGCAGAATTTTAAAATGTATACTAAAACTGAGAGGAGACTGGGTTGGAAACTTTGATTACTGAATTCAAATAATCTTACTGATATGTTTCTGGCACAAGGGATGTTCTACAATAACTTAAAATCACCCTGATGAAAGTGCCTTGTTTTTGTTTATTGTGAATAAATATGGTGTAGCATAATAAACATGTTCACATTCTTTGATGGCTTTTCTTGATATAGATAACGCTTAAGACTCTAAGGTCTCTGATAAGTTGCATGATGTGCTAGCAATGTGATGGAGGCTATGATTTCACATATATACTAAAATGTAAATAAGCTGAAAAGCTCATGAGTCAATTTACCTTTGTTTATCCAGACTCCTTGTGGCCACAACTTTTGCTTGAAGTGCTTTCAAAAATGGATTGGGCAGCAGCAAAACAAGACATGTGCTATGTGTCGCAAGACAATTCCGTTGAAGATGGCAATGGAGCCTCGAATTAACTCTGCTATTGTCATGGCGATCAGAATGGCCAAAGCTGACCAGCCTAATTTTTCAGGAGGCCCTCCAAGGCCATACCATTTTATACACAACCAAGATCGTCCCGACAAAGCATTTACCACCGAGCGAGCAAAAAAAACTGGAAAGGCTAATGCATGCAGTGGCAAGATTTTTGTCACAGTTCCTTTGGATTTTTTGGGCCCAATTACAGCAGAGTATGACCCAACCCGGAACCTAGGCGTATTGGTTGGAGAAACATGGGAAGACAGGATGGAGTGCAGGCAGTGGGGGGCTCATTTTACTCATGTTGCTGGTATTCATGGCCAATCAGACTATGGGGCTCAGTCTGTGGCACTTTCTGGGGGTTACGAGGATGATGAGGATCATGGAGAGTGGTTTCTCTACACAGGAAGGTATTGATTGCTTATGCTTTAGAATCTTACACGTGTTCCTCAATATCCGTCTGAAGTTAATGCGGAACTAATGTTTGCATATAAAGCCAACAGTTAATGTCACAATGGGGCCTTCATTTGTGTGGATTAATTTTCATTGGTGCATGAGGAAAGTTATTTATAATGTCTTTCCATTTCTGTGGAAAAGTGTTTTTTTGGTTAATCGTCTCTGTTAATGTGTGCGGTGTTGAACTAGTTTAAGTAACCATTTGTCGGTCAATCATACTTTTCTGGGTACTTAAATTGCTAGTGAAGTATGGTTTCTTAACTTTGATTATGTGGAAACAATCCTTGTATGAATGCATGGTGTGCCCTAATATATTAGGAGAATGAAATTTGCTAGACTTCTAATGTTATCACTTATGAGCAGTTCTATTACAACAAGGCAATTTGGTTTACACATGGGACCCTTATGTATGGGCTTGCTTGTTGTGCCACTAGTTTTGGTTGCTACCCTGAGAAATAACCTGATGTTAAATTAATTTACTTTTGAGTTTTGACGGTTAATTATTATCATGTTGGATTTTATATATCTTAATATTTATACCCCAAACACGCCACTCCTGTGTTTACTACTGAGGTGTTGCATAACTAATAATATCTCTTAAATTCTTTACTTTATTTGTGGTTGCAGTGGTGGACGTGATCTTAGTGGGAATAAAAGGACAAATAAGATACATTCATTTGACCAGAAGTTTACACATTCTAATGAAGCCTTACGTGTCAGTTGCCAACAGGGTTATCCTGTACGTGTTGTGAGGTAAGCCTGTATATCTAGTGACGAAATGTGAAAACAATTTTTGTTATGCATATCAACTAAAAGCAGCCACAATGTTGTTTTTTGGGTGTCTATCATGAAATTGTAACTGTTAAAGAGAAACAGAAATAAGTTATGAAGGTTACTATGAGTTCTGATTGATGCCCTATTTTGAATGATCAATTAAGTCTATCTAGCATGTCTTAGCCTGTCTCAGCACATGTGATATTTAATTTTACAGTATTTTTTATTCATTTCCTTTGTAATGGATGGTGTGCGGAGCTAAAGCTTTAGAACTATTAAAGATTTTGGGGAAGTATCATAAACTAATGTTTTTGGGCAGATCATGCTACTATGATCCTGTACATGATCTTAAATGTTGTTGACTTAATTTCATTACTATCCTTTATCAACATTTCCTTGTGCCTTAAGTGGTTATACTGGTGAACAAAATTAGATCATGAACTTTATTTCCCTAAGAAAATGTCCCTGGTAAAATTGGCATGGTACTTTCAAATTATTACAAATGTTCAATGCTTCCATTATTGAGAATATTTTCAGTGGTTAATTACTGTTTGTGTATATCTAAACAAGTAAATCACTGCTCACTGCCAACAAAGGTTTCATCCAGCATTAGAAAGTTGTTTTCCTTGTATTATTTTGCTCCTACTGCAGCTAATGCAGCTTTTCTATGTCGCACCATTTTTTTTTCTTTTTATTGGCAGGTCCCATAAAGAAAAGCGGTCCTCTTATGCCCCACAGGCTGGAGTTCGTTATGATGGGATATACCGGATTGAAAAATGTTGGCGCAAGGCTGGAAAAGAAGTAGAAAATTTATCTTGAAAGAACTTTATTGCCTTCTCGTTATTTAAATCCTTTAGTTTCATTGTATTTCTTAAATTTTTACAGGGATTTTTGCTGTGTCGATACCTTTTTGTTCGTTGTGATAATGAACCTGCGCCATGGACAAGGTGAGTTGTTCTAGGTCATCACCTGCCTCCCCTACCATATCTAATTCCTGGCATATCCTTAAACTCAGATAAACTCTATATGAAACTTTTTTTTTTTTGCTGTAGTGACAACCAAGGTGACCGCCCAAGATCTTCACTTCCTAATATTCTGGAGTTGAAGAATGCTGTCAATGTTACTGAAAGAAAAAAGAGTCCTGCCTGGGATTTTGATGTGAGAAACAATAGTCTGACATTAATTAATTATTTCCTAGTGATAATTTCTGTGATTGAATTTTGGGATCTGTATGGGGTGGGCATCATACCCCTCTGATTCAATGAGAAAAACAACTATACTTAAATCTTGTCTGTATATAACATTTGGCAGGAGCAACAGGGTACCTGGAAATGGACAAGGCTTCCACCTAAAAGCCGCAAACAACCAGGTGAATGTGATGGTGATGGTAAAAAGAGAGGGAAGTCTCAGAGGCGAGGATCTGTGAAAGAGAAGCTTTTGAAAGGTAAATTCTCATATCAATACTGCTTACTAGTTTACTGGCCTTTCATGATAATTATTTAATTTTTCATACGATTGAGTTTTTGATTGATGTTCTTGTATTTGTAGAATTTAGTTGCAGCATCTGCCGAAAAGTGATGGCTGAGCCACTCACTACTCCCTGTGCTCATAACTTCTGTAAGGCATGCTTAGAGGGGGTTTTTGCTGGTAAATCTTTAGTAAAAGAGAGGGCACATGGAGGAAGGACACTCCGAACGCAGAAGAATGTTATGAAATGCCCATCTTGTACAAATGATTTATCTGATTTCCTTCAGAATCCCCAGGTACCAATACTATTACTTAACATTTTAGGAAAATACATTCTCAGATGCTATATAGATCTGTAAAGATGAACATGAGTGAGTTTGTTTGCAGGTCAACAGGGAGTTGATGAATGTCATCGAAACACTACAAAACCAGATGAATGAGGAGGAAAGCTCAAATGCTAAAGAAACTGAGGCTGATTTGGATGGGGAAGAAGACGAAGCTGGTGATGAGAAAAACATGGATGAAGAAGAGTCCGGTGCCGTGGATTCTAGTAGCATGGCTGAAAACCTCAGCAGTGATGTTGCTGAAGACAAGGATAATTGTGATATCAATGCTGAAATTCAAGATAAGGCAAATTCTGACCTGAATGATGAAATTCTGAAAGCAGATGATAAAAAGAATTGTGATATCAAAGCTGAAATTCAAGGTAAAGCAAATTCTGATCTGAATGATGACAGCCTGAAAGCAGAAGAGAAGGATAAAGACAGTGAGAAGCTTTCAGATGATACAAAAGACAGACGCGTTTCCAAGCGAAAGAAAGTTGGCAGTGGTGGTGCCACAGGCGGAGCTTCTGGTGATGGTACAGAAGAAACTGCAAAAGCCGACAAACCTAAGAGAAACTACAAGCGCAAGAAGGCTGGGGCGAACTAGCTTCTGAGGCTGGTAAGAGACCTTACAAGCAAAGATGATACTAGATTTCAATGATGAAAGTTGCATACTTTGCTCTCTTCTCTATCTTTACATACTTCTGGTTTGAGACTGAGGAACCTTTGAATTTTTTTCTTTTTTTTCTTTTAGGGTGGGGGTCTATAAATGAAAAAATAGTTTATTAACGATCATGGTAATCATACATTGGAGACTACATTTTGATGATTGGGGTTTATTATCTGTAAACTGTATTGAATACTTGTGAAATTACCCCCATGGTTTTCTGTAGATCTGTATTTCTCAAGTATGTATGATGCATTTTGTTTGTATATTGGTTGGTTAATGTCTTCACTTGATTTTATATTAATTACTTCCTCACCAGGCTCCCTATTCTACCTTGTTCTGTTTTGGTAAAAATTCTTTCTTATGTCTGTATACTTGTATCGAGGCACTAAATTTCTAGGTACATTATTTAGAAATAAAAAATAAAACAATGTGATTACTTAACTAGTTTATAAGATTTTAAAATAATTTTTTTATATTTTATAAGTAGCAAAAAAAGAGTTTGGATAATTTAATTTATTTTTCTCATTAGCTTAGATCATCTCCTATCTCACCATTACTCTGACCCATATCTTAACAAAAAAATTAAAAATATTATGATAAATTATCAAAAAATTTATAAGTTATATTAGTTAAACGTTTCAATAATTTATAAATTGCTTAAAAGTAAAATTTTAAAATAATTTATAAGATGTTAAAAAATTTATAAAATATTTAAAATAAGTCAGCTAAATACCTCTAAATCATGAGATGCATGACAAATGGACCAACTGTAAAGTTTGTTTAGATGGAAAAATATTTGAAGATGTACTCATAATAAAACCAATTCTGGTTGTTTGGGTGGAAAAAGATGTATATAATGCCTTTGAATATATTTCCTCATCCTAATTTTTTTTCCTAATAAAAAGATATTTTGTCGTGTAGTTATTAGTGTTATAATTCAAAATGCTCTTAAAAAAATGCACAAATTATAATATGCAAGCATGACAGGCATTTGAATTTTTAAGTTTAATTTTTTAAAAAAATACACAGTGCACGGTAAATTATATATTTTTTGTGCAATTAAAGTATTATTAATTATTTTTTTGGGGTATTACTAAATGTTTTTTTAGAGCATTACAAATAATTTATTGGGAGTTTTACTTCTTATTGATTGGAGTAACTCTTTTTTTTAAAAAAAAAAAAATTAAATATATACTATGCATAGTAGAATGACTCTAAAAATAAATAGTAAATGAAAAATAAAATTAAAACAGAGGAAGAAGTATTATTGTGAAATTAAAAATTTCTTTCACTCAATTTTAATTCTCTTGATCCAAACACAGGATATAGAAGTTGCGATTACTACCTTTGGGAGGCCTAAGGAACTTTGTGAAAGTGCCATAAATCTTCATTTTTTTTCTCTTTTTGTAGTCTCCACATTTTTTTGGCACTAAAACAAAATTCTAACAACTCATTCTCAAAATTCTCACTTATTATTTACTCATTACCTTTTCTTCTACAATTAAATCACCAGTACACAATTAAAGTTGATTTCAACAATAAGTCCTATATCAATTTAATATAGTGAATTTCTTTTTTAAATAAAAAAATTTCCCGTGTCCACATCATCAGTGTGAAAACTGATGAGGAATAGAGGAGTATCTATATTTTATAAAAAACAAAGCAGTAATATGGTCTCTAAATTTCATGTATCATCTATTACTCTTACACAGCACAGGGTACACATTCTCAAAAAAGCAAACATAGTGCAGTTTCGCCTACCTAATCGAGATCCACAGGATACTCCTCCTCCTCCTCCAGCCTCCGCATCAAAGCTGCTTTCTCCTCTTGGGACAACGCATTGAAAATGAAAACCGACTTGTCTCCTATATCATCCTGCACAGCCAACAAGATGCTGTTGCATTCACACCAAGAAAATAGTTGATGATGATAAATGACAAGGCCATAGGATCATACTATACCTTAATAGGCTGACTAAACTTTCTTCCGGCGAACACAACAAAGAGCCCCATCCATACGCCCAACAGCGAGAGTTTTGTACCTTCATCCATCAAACCAGACTGTGCACCCCATTAGTCGAAAAGCTACTATTATATATCCAAACGCCAAAGAAATTACTTAATTAGCACGAATCACTAAATCGGGACAGAACCCTTAAATGGGATCGTGATGATCATGTGTATAAACCATACCAGATGCCCGAGCAGAACAGATGGAATGATGAATGTTAATATACCAGCTTCCAGCTTGCCATAGCAAAGCCCTGTAGCAGTTACCAGTTCAGCAAACAAACCTTTTACTTGCTATTTTCAAGCCAATTCCATGAGCAAAAACAGATTAAACATATGGAACTACTTTAACTTGACTTGCATTTCAGCTATTGACTCTAAGGAATCAAATGAGGTGCTTAACATGATTCACCAGCCCCCCTTTACAAATACAACTATCATCTTAAATGGGCCAAACCACACCTTGTGCAAACAATTCAATTTGACTTAACTGCTGTTATTAGAGTTGAACTGAGTATTTGGGGTTCAAACTCGATTCGAGTCTTTGTCGAGCCGAGTTCGCTTTTGATTACATTAATAAGCTGAAAATAAAGTTTGACTAAACGCAAGTTCTCGAACATTACATTGAAATGACAAAAAAAATCCTCACATATTCCAGGTCGAGCCGGCTCATTAGTAAATTGAGTATTTTATGAGCTATTTATCCAAAATAAACAAGCCGAGTCCAGCCCTAACGAGCCGAGCTTAACTATTCCAATAACAATTCTATGAGTTATTATTATTGCTAATGGTGATTGATGTGGAAGGTATTAATTATTAAAGGGCGACATTTATTAGGCAAGGTCAATTAATTTGCAACCGAGAAACCTCAGTACCTTCCTTAAAGACGAGGCCAGTTAAAGCAGCAAATAGGGGACCAACGAACCAAACAGCCGCCGGATTCTCAACAACATATTCCACCAAACTCTTCCCCGCCGGTTGAGCTAACGCCGCATATGCTCCCACTGATCCAACAGCACCAATAGCCCATAGCGCCTGAAGCGTGCGCTTGATCTCCGTAACATAAATGTGAATCAAATACAGCGACAGCCCCAATCCACAAGCTCCAACACCGTAAAACAAATCCAAGTTTCTTCTGATCAAATCAACCAATTCCGAATCGCTATTGCTCAGGAACGCCGCGGAGGAAGCAATCACGAACGACGAGGCGGCGGTGACGAGCCCCGATCTGTACAGAACCACTTCCGAAACGTCGGACGATTCAACCTTCCATGGGCCGTAGACGCCTCGGTAGACGGCGGCCGTCTCCTGTGATTCTCCGGCGGCTTGGCATTTCACGGACAACGGTGAGCGGCAGCTGCGGCGGAAATTGATCGGAGGTGAGGTGGGCCGGAGGAGAAGATATTTATGCAAGGGTTTTGGGTAGAGAGGGAGGGTGAGATTGGTAGTCATGGACATGGTTTTGGGGAATTTTTAGGCAACGGACATGGAACCAATTCTACCCGCTAATTTTGGATTAGTCGTTAGAAAAACGGAACTTTTTGCCTGTGCCTCTTCTGAGTTTGCGTTCATTTTGAGTTTTTTTTTTTAAACAACAAAGGAAAGTGATTTTATTATAATAAATTGGAGAACAAGGGTATCCTACAATAAAATTGGTAACATATTACAACAAAATTGGTAACATATTACTCAATCGCTTATAAAGATAAATAACAATCTCTCGGTAATCTACATCATTCAAAATAGTTAATCTCGCTAAAACTCTCCTCTTTTAATCAGTGGCGGACCTAGTAGAGTGACATGGGGGTACCGTTGTACCCCCTTTTCAAAATTTTTTTAGTGTATATATATATATATATATATTATATAATAGAAACATTGACTAAGTTCATAAAACTTCATATGTATTGATTCTTTGGTGTAGTGTCGTGAGATGTGGGTGAGTAGTTGTGTAGTTGACTAGGTAAATATTTTAGCTTTTAATATGTTATATATATTTAATTTAGATTATATTATATCAATGTTCATTTGAATTGATGAAAATCAAATTTGATTTTAGAATATGATTTAATTTGATTTTTGACGTGCTCTGCTCTCCATATAAGTCTAACTCAAAAAAATATTTGTCTATTTCTACCTCTTTTGCACTCATTTTTTACTTAATCTAAGGTAATTAATATTCAATTTTTTTATTAATTTCAATAAATAATTTTGTGTAGTTGGATTTTGAAATTATTTTAGTGATTTTTAGTGACTAATTAGGGCTTGCGGCACATATCAATTGGATATTTGAGCAATATACTTCATTTAAAAGTGGATGAATTTTGATTATTTATAAAAGAATTTCTGTTTCCAAAATACATGGATTCTTATTTGCATATTTGGAACAAATCTTGATTAGAAAAAATTTAATGGTAGAAATAATATGAAATTATTTTAAAATAAAATTGGGTATAAAACACATAAGTCGTTGAAACCAAATGCGACTCTAACTTACATAGAAAAAGAAATATGACACGTTTATCTTACCCCCAGTTTTGAAATCCTGGGTCCTCCACTGCTTTTAATCCAATCCATGCCCAAGCGCTTGATTTCATATCTGAAAAAACTCTGTTCACATTCGGCTCCAACCCATTGAAAATAACTTCATTCCTTATTTTCCATTTGAACCAAATGATCGCTGTCCACAAAGTTAAAGATGCATTGTTTTTTTGTTTTAGACAGAGCAAATCCTCATGTTGAAGAAGATGCCGTGACGGAATATGATGTGGAACCATATGCAAATTCAACCATAAATAACAATTGTTCCATATTTGCCTTGCAAACTCACACGAAAAGAAGAGATGTTGAACGATTTCTTCTTCTTTGCCACAAAAACCACATTGATCAACCCCATTTGGAAGTGTTAATCCGCGTACCTTTAGATTAGATCTTATAGGTAGCTTCATTTTTAGAATTTTCCAAACTATTGCTTGTGCCTTGGTGCATAACTCTTCCAAATTCTCGAGCAAGCTTTGTCTTCCACACTCTTCGGCTCAACGATCATCATTCTTCTCTTGTATGCCTCTGAGGTAGTATACATGCCATTTGAAGAGGGAATCCACTTCCAATAATCTTCTTCATTTTTGTCCAGCTTGATCCTGTTAAGAGAAGACAAAAGAGTGTTTATCATATCAATATCTCCACTTCTCAAAATTCGACTCCATCTCAACTCCCATTTCCAGTCATTAACTTCCCACTTTCCCATCTCACTTATTCTCCCGTCTTTATTTATAGTTAACCTATATAATCTAGGAAATTTTTCTTTCAAAGTCCTCTCTCCTATCACCAATCATCCCAAAAACTAGTTTTGTCTCCTTTACCAACAATTCTCATCAATTCTCTATTTAGCCCATCACCCTCCTCCCCCCAATAAATCTCACAAATATCTTTCCACCACCCCGATACATATTTTCTCCCTCGTCTCACCCTCTCTGTCTCACCCGTCGTTAAACAGCCATAAACTAGCGGATCCTCACCATACTTCGATTTGATCACCTTAACCCATAACCTATCTCCCTCCTCTAGGAATCTCCATACCCATTTACCTATAAATACTCTATTGAAAACTTCTAAATCCCTGATTTCCAACCCACCTCTATCTTTTTCTTTACACACATCACTCCACCTAACCCAAGAGATTTTGACTTTCTCCTCACTCCCCCAAAGGAATTTACTTTGGATTTTTGAAAGCTCGTGAATGACTTTTTTGGGCATTAAATAAAAAGAGAGATAGTAGATTGGCAACGCAGATAGAACCGACTGGATCAAAGTGATGCGACCCCCGAAAGACAAGTGTTTTCCTATCCACGCTTGTTTTAATTTAATATTGTTTAATTTTAAATATTAGGTTGATATATAATTAGAGAAATAAAAATATTAAAAAAATTTCTCATTCGAAGATAAATGATTTTTTATTGCATGAAAGTGATAGTTTAAGTGCACGATAGTGATAGTTAGAATGCACATCATGACTAGGGGTGTAAATGAGTCGAGTCGAGCCGAGTAGTGCTGAGCTCGAAATCTCGACTCGAAAGCAATACTCAAAGCTCGAAACTTGACTCGAACTCGATCGAGCTTGATTTTTTTAGCTCGAGCTCGACTAGGCTAAGAACTCGACAAACTCGAGCTCGGCTCGACTCGATAATTTTATTTTTTTATTAAAATGAAATATTAAATATATTTTAGTTCTTTTTTTGTCTAAAATTCAAGCTCGACTCGACTCGAGCTCGATAACTTTGCTTATACATAAAAAATTAATTGAAAAATATTAAATATTGTGTAAGCTCGATTAGGCTCGCGAGCCTCTCGAGCTTAGTATTTATAAGCTCGAACTCGAACTTGAGAGCTACTCGAGTAGCTCGAGCTCGAGCTCGACTCGATTTGGTTCGAGTCAATTTCAATCTTCTTACGAGTCGAGCACGAGTAGATTGCGAGTTGGCTTGGCTCATTTACACCCCTAATCATGACAATGATAGTCTTTAATGATAATCTTTGTTGCATGATAATGATAGTCTTAATGCATGACAATAATAGATATAATGATAGTAATATTCTTTATTACATACAATAATAGTCATAAGACATCACAATGATATTATTACTGCATGACAATAATAGTTATAATGCATGATAGTGATGACATTAATAGTTTTTGTTTTATCATAGTGATAATCATGATGCTTGATAGTCATATTGCATGACATTAATAGTTTTTGTACATGATTAGACTTAGTG